>JAZKJV010003238.1:0-600000 GCA_037367405.1 Ottelia alismoides | reverse complement strand
AAATAGGATGACATCTACTCTAAGATGTTAGAAACACTATACACTATTTTTTATAGAAATTTCTCATACTAAGTCCATATTTGCTTGGTGTTTCTAACTTAAAAACTAAATTGAGAGGCTTGACTTATGAATACAGTGAAATCCAAGGGGTGCTCTGCAATTGAACCGAAATGAGGCCAACTTAACTAATCAAAGGAAAGAGTTAGAATTGGATGTATATTGCACAGTATTAAAACGTAAATGACCTCATTTGCAATTAGAAGATTTAGAAAGTAAAATATCGAGATTAATCAAAACAGGGTTCTCAACATTACGATTAAATCCAAAGCATTTAAGAAAGTAAATAAGAAGCTTAAGAAGGAAAAGGAAGAATGTTTCTCTTCACAGATTCAGTTGAGTTCTAGATGGACAGTGACGGAGGGCAGGGTCGCAGGAGCTTGTTGGAAGGTAGCCGTACACGGCAGCGCGCTGGATGACAATAGCCAATGGTGCACCTTTGCGCGATGGAGGTGAGCGCTGGATGCGCAACCGTGCGCACGAGGGGAGAGGCCGGTAGCTGATCTGAAAGTCGGGAGCTGAGGAGGATTGCGGCTGGAATACGCCGCAAGGAGGGGGCTGGAGGATGGTAGCGCGCAGAGATGCACTCGCGCTGGAGATCTGCACCTGGACGGAGGTGGGTGGTGCGTCAAACACACGTGGCTGAAGGTTGGAACTGCCGTAAAGGTGGCGCACAGCACGTAGTGCGCTGGTGACGTGCAACGTGCACACGAGGAGAATGACGCTCACAGGAGGAGTGCTGCGAGCTTGGATGCGCAGCTGTGGGCTGAGATGCGCAGCTGCACGGGAGGAGTCGCTGGGAGCTTGAGTGCGTTGTTGCTTGTTGGAGAAGAAGGGCCACGTACAGCAGCGTACGTGCAGGGGGAGGACGTCGGTGTGCAGTGGCTGGAGAAGATGATGCCTGCGGGGAAGGAGAAGGAGAATGGTAGTCGATGGCGCACCTATATCTTCACCTGCATGAGAAAAAAGAAACGAAAGAGAGAATGATCGAATAACAGAGAAAGGAAAGGGGAGTACGAGTGCATGAAAAAATATGGGGGAGAGAGTATGTGCGTGAATAGGGGAATGGATGGGAGGAGTATACGCATGGAAAAAATATGGGGGAAGGAGAGAGCGCGTGAGTGAAGATGAGGGTCCCCTTTTATACTTGTTTTATGCAACCATTTTATAATGAGTCCCCATGCAAATAAAGACAAACACTAAATGCATGTGCATGGGGAAGGGATGGGCATAGGGAAGAGATGGTACGTGGGTGGCTCCATGCATATTTTAATGAGTGGGCAAATTATATTAGTCCCCCTCCTCTTTTCTTATCAACAAAAAATGTTAAAGGAATGTGTATCCATCAATGTGCTAGTTGTTTGATTAAACTCCATGACATTTTTAATTTCTTTCAGGATACTTTTGGAGTAAAGCAAATTTCTTTAGGGTGATGATTTAATAGGATTGATCATTTATCTTTGGTAAAATAATATTTTCCATTATATAGCTATATAGCAGAATTCATTGGGAATAATCTATCTGGATGCAGAATTATGAATGTGTCGATTTAATTATGTGTAATTACGTGGTTTTCTCTTGATGTGTGTATGGAATAATTTAGGCATAATTTAAGCGAATTCGGAGTTTGTAATCTAAGACTTGATATTGTATTCCACATAATTTGAGCATATTATCTTGTCAAATCATATAATCATCAGGTACTATAATATTTACAAAAATACTCAAAAATAGTCAAAAACTCAGGAATAAAGTCTTTTTGGGATTTCCATGATTTTTTACTGTTTTTGCGATTTTTGGGCATTTTCGAAAATATTTTTAGTATTTTTAAATAGCAAAATAAGAGCAAACAGTGGAATAGGGTCTACTGTTAGAAAATAGGTATTAAAAATAGCTAACAGCCTCAAAAATTTTCCACACTATTTTTCTAATAAAGATAATAAAATATAGCAGAAATAGGGACTGGGTTCATATTTTTCTGATTTTTCTTTGATTTTTTATATTTTTTTTGAAGTTTTTGGGTATTTTTGAATTTTTAAGGCTTTCCTTTTGAGATTTTTAGGGATTTTTGGATTGACACTAGAATAGGTCAAAATACTTACTAGGGAATTTTTTTGGAATTTTTCGAGGCATTTTAATAGTTTTTTGGTATTTTGTAAGTTAGACAGCGAATAAAAGACATGTTTTTTATTTTTAATAAATGAAAAATTGCAACAAAATTGAAAACTAAAAATATGGCGTGTAGAAGCAAGCTAATAGGGGCATAAATCCATTTTTGCAAAATTTTTCGATTTAATATGGGGCACAAAATAAATGGACAAAGCACACAAAAATAAATGGTCTAGCAGGGGTATTTTTGCAAATAAAATAACTGACAGGGGCATATATGCAAAAATCACAATAAAAATGAACGTTAACTTTTATTTTCAGGGCCATTTTATAATTCATAAAACACGACAGGGTTTACATGCAAATTTCATGCGCCTCACGTGGGTGCTGCACGTGAGGCGCGGAGGGACTAAATTGCAAATCTAAAAACATCGGGGGTCCTTCTGCAAATTATAGAACTTATTTACAACGTGACTTTTTATTTTTGGTATTAAACTATAAATACAAAAAGGTGGGGGTGTGTGTATGAAATTTACCCCAAATAAGGCGCATCATCCTGCGGCGCTGGATGCGCCACTTATCCACGTGTCAAGCATCCGACGGCGGATACCAGTTCGTCGATGAAGGGCCTGGATTAGAAGCTCCTGGTTGATCTGGCGGTGGACATGTGTCTTCATCGAACGGTCGTCGTTCAATCTGGGCCTCGCCTCCCGATCCAACGGCGCAGAGGTGACTAGAAGAACGGGGAAGAAGCTCGCCCCCGGAGAGCTTTGATCGAGCAACTCAGGCTCCTCCGGGCACCTCCCGTGCATCTGAAGTGCTCTGGACATAGGTGGGAAGCTTCCGCGTTGTCTGATGGTGTTCGCATGGCTCCTGGAGGTCCGAGTCGTACGGTCAAGGTCGGTGAAGAAGGGGACCCCCAGGAACCTCTTCCTGGATCGATTCGAGCCCAGATGGGCTCTATCCTTTGTTGTACCTGCATAGGAACAACCGGGGGCGAGAGAGCTATCTCCTCGACCCGGGGTTTTGAAGCTGCGACGCAAAATGAAGGTGGGCGGAGGGGCTCCGGCAAACGGCGGAGGTGGAGCCCCGATTCGCCAAGATCGAAGGTCCTGGGTTGGACCAGGATGTGCGTTTGATGGAGAATGCGACGAGGAACGAAATGGGATGCAAATAGCGGGCGGAAACAGTCGGGTTTACGGTGAAGAAGTCGCTGGAGCCGAGCTCCGGCGAACTTCGAATTTGGATTTTTACGCTAAGAGAATTAACTAAAACCTAATCTGATAACTGGAATGGAAAGCTAGAATTAAAAACTAACTAAAAAGCATAAAAAGGACAGCTCTTATACCTGGGGGCCTCCAGGGAGCAGGGCGGATGCCGGAGCTCCGCCGCGTCAAAATCTTCCTCCCTCCGGCCGATTCGAGACACCAGCACACCCCCCCTATCACGAGGAATGTTCCAGGACTGGAATCAAGGCTTAAGATCGGATTAAAAGTGGCCAAATTCGATTAAGGAGGCGGAGCTACTTATTTATAAACATTGGCAAGGGGCCCTATTAACCGACAATTATTGACTGATCCAATGAGTATCTGATCAATCTAAGATTTTGGCGGGCATCATGGATGATCAGAGGACAATTCTTGTGAAGGAAGCGAGCTTGAACGATGGACAGGATGGCCGCAAAAATTGGAGGAAAACCGGGGAGTTGACAGTTCAGAGGCGCCAGACAAGGGATGGGACAGTTGACCAGGGGGTCAACGAAGGCCGGCGCCTCATTGGTCCATGTCAGCCGCTAAAAGACAAAACAGGAACTTTTATTAGAAATTGATTTATTTAGCTGAGTAAATGATTTTATTAATTTTTGCTTATAGAATAAAAAATGTGTATTATTTCATCTAGTATTTATTTATGATTTTTATTGAATTTTTCGAAGTGTTTTATTATGGTTTTAATTTAATAATGTGTATATGTATGTATTTACATGTATTTTTGTGTATTTTATTTTTTATTTATTTATTTTTCTTTTATTATTTTCTTGACTTATTTTATAAATTTATAATTTGTTTTTGTGAGTATAGAGGTATTTTTATTTAATTTTTATGAGTTTATTTACATTTTTAAATAAATATGTGTATGTATATGTAGGTATACTTATAGGTGTTTTATCTATGTATTTTGTATACTTAATTTATTTAATGTATTTTCTTGATTTTTATTTTGGATTTATATTTTTAATGAGTTGTGTATAATGTATACATTATTATAAAAAATATAAAAGAATAAAAGAACCAAAGAATAAAAATCCTTTATATATATAGATATATAGTATAGGTATTTTGTCTATGAATTTTGTAGAGTTATTTTATTTTTGAAATTATTTTTGGTTTTCCTTTACTTTTAATATGTGTATGCATTATGTACATCATTTACAAAATTCTAAAAATATGAATTTATAAAAATAATGAACATTGAATTAAAAGAATATTTTAATCAAGACTATATACAAGAAGGGCCAATAACCTAACTTCTGTATATGGACTCCAAAAATTATGAAACCAATTTTATTAAATAGTTCGTGGAAAGCTATATACAATTAAAGGTGAGTTTGGGTGATTTGGAGTTTTTATTTGCAAGATATGGGTCTGTGAAGTTGAGGTTTTGGCTTTTTATTCTGTGTATAAGATGTACACTGAGTATTATTTTTGCACAAACTTAATTTTGTATTTTTATTTGCATTATTGTCTACAACTTTCATGTACAAAGTTTTTTTATTTGATGACCAAATAATTATGTACAAAATAGGTGTCAAAAATGCATAAATAAATGAATTAATAAATGAGGTATTTATTGTACACTGGCCCTTATCTCCCCCTACTTTATTCCTTGTTGACCAATACCATGCTGGCCTTGGTCTCGGGGTTTGGGTCATAAAATATTTGCAATATTTTATTCCTTTTTCTTTTCTTCTCTTTATTCTATAATTTTGGCATTAAAACCTTATTTAATGTGGAATTAATACAATGAATCATGAATGCTATTATGTACAATTTATTGCTATTTACATGCATTTGGTGGGGTTTTTGAGGCCAAAATGATAGGATAAAGGTGATGAAATGGAGATTCATCAAACATCCGTGGAATTTACACGATAGACACCCTAGAGCGGAAGGCAGAGTCTGAAACTAGACAGGACGGACATGATTTGATTACTTCCACTGATGAGTCCGTTCCTATTCACCTTGATTCAGATGAGACCGATCAGGCCATATTTGATTTGATTGCTTTTATAAAAGAATTTGGGCCTTTTGATAAAGATGATGATCCAATAGAGGCTCACCAGGCTGAAAATGATCCTACTTTTTCAGATAATGATTTCGAGCCATTTTACTTTGATGTTTGTGAGACTTCCCAGGCCAGACATGACCATACTACTTCCAATAATCGGTTTAGGCCTGCACAATCTGAAATCGCTGAGGATACATTCTTGGTCGATTCGACTCAGTTTATATCTAATGATGATCCCAATATCGACCTACACCTCGTTAAATCCATACCTCAGCGGTCCCGCAAGAAGGTTCGCTTTCGACCTTCTTGACCTTTGTACATCCACTCCTCTTGTATATCCTTTCGTTTTACTCTGTCTTCTCCTGTTTTATCATTCACCCCTTTTCCGTGTGTGTATATGCTATACTTAGGATGTGCTTTATCCTAAGTATAGTGGGTGAATGATTTGTGTTGTTCATTTTTCATCCTGTTCATCACTCTTGTTGTTGCCTATACTTAGGGATACTCTACCCTAAGTATAGGGGGGTGATGTTGTTTATATCGTGTCTTTTTATTTTTGAGTTTGTACATTCTCGTCATCGGTTTTCCCCTTTTGTACACTCTACTATACTTAGGATTACTTGATCCTAAGTATAGGGGGGATCACCATCTTCTCTTCTTTTTATCTTTTCCTTTCATTTTTCTATTCTTAGCATGAGTTATGTCTTCCTTGTTCGCTCTCTGATCACTATGAGGACATAGTTCGAGCTAAGTATAGGGGGGTGTCGTATATATTGTATATATACTTTAGACATAACTCGTACTTTTAAATACGTTTATTTGGGGGGTTATGTGTGTATAGTTTGTAAAATCCACGTGCGTAAAAAAACAAAAACAAAAAAACAAAAAAAGTATATATATATATATATATATCAAAACACAAAAAAATCAAAAAAACATTATATATACTTGTATATTTTACTAACCCTTTTCAAAAAAACAAAAAAAACAAAAACAAAACAAAAACAAAACAAAACAAAAACAAAAACAAAACAAAACAAAACAAAAATACAAAAAATACAAAACCAAAAATCTATAAAAAAAATTGCACAATTCAAAAAAAAACCA
Source organism: Ottelia alismoides (assembly GCA_037367405.1). Lineage (NCBI taxonomy): Eukaryota > Viridiplantae > Streptophyta > Magnoliopsida > Alismatales > Hydrocharitaceae > Ottelia > Ottelia alismoides. Next base: position 593,442 of record JAZKJV010003238.1, on the reverse strand, counting down.
TTCTTTCGCATTTGCATTTTTCCTTCAAAAAAAAGCCATAAAAAGTTCAAAACTAGAAAATTGTTTAAAAAAATGTTCTTTTCACATGTGCATCATTCCTTTTTCAAAAAAAAACCCTTGCATTTTTCATATGTTGCATTTGCATGTGCATTTTTCAGGATAGTATTGACATTTAAACTATGTCTGGAATAAAATTGAAGAATGGAGCTTAGTTGGACCTTAATCCACCTAATTCTTAGATGAACTTCACCGAGAAATAGGATTTTAGAAGCTTTAGGTCTTTAACTTAATTCTTTGAGTTCCACGTGACAATGTGCAACGTTTGACTCTTAGTGTCTAACATGGTCTCTTCATTCTGGGTATAACTCTGGAATAGGGAATCAATTTGTACTCTCGCACTATGCACTTAGCTCAACTCAGACGGGATGTTGGAAGACTGTGTGAGTTTCTTTTCTGGTAGCGTGGAAATCTAAAGACCAGAGTACGGGTTGAAATAAAGCTTCGGAAAAGGGATGGACGGCTGGACACAATTTTTTTCTAAGACCCCAAAAAATGTACGGAAGCAAAAGATTCTATATCCGTAGGGGCACAACAAGATCCAAGCAGAACCACCAAAAATCCAAATACAAAGAAGCCACTACCAAATAAATATCTGACCAAAAAGGTCCAAGCTTCAAGAAAACCTGCAGATCTTGGTGGAGACTCGGCTACACTGGCCAGCTTCACAAGGAGAGGTGACTACACTGGCCACCCTCCAGTTCTTTTCTCCTTCTTCTAACTTCTCCCCCTATTCGATTGTGAACACAACATGACAGACCTTAGAAGGAAATACCTGACTCCCCGAGGACGAGTTACTGGAGAGGAGATTTGCATGGTAGTCCTGCATTCTGGATGGGAAGAGCTAAAACCTTTCACATACATGAGTCGATTGTTCAATGTTCATAGGGTGTGCTTTAGGAAGAGGATTGATCTAAGATGACTTCTGAGCCGAAACTGTGACAATGTTGTGTAGAACTTGAAGGCTGTCATTTTTAAAATTCTAAGTCTCACAGAAGTTCCGACACACAAATAATCCAAAGGTCCGACAGAGCTCCAAACTACAATTTTATGAAGATAAGTTTAATACTCAATGTTGTCCTACTTTCTTTATTTTCCTTTTCTTTTTCATTTTCTTTTTCTTCACTTATTTCCAAATAAGTGTTTGCTAAGGGACTAGCAAAGATAAAGCATAGGGGGATGATGAATCTGCGATTCATAATCTTTATTCATTTATTTTAGCTTAAAATCCCTTATAAAACACCTGCATATAACGCTAACTCCATATTCTTACTAACTTGCATCTGTGTAAATATTGTACATTTCTGACTAATTTTAACCTAAAATAAATAAATAAAGAAGAAAGGAAAAATAAATAAAAGAAAAAATAAAGAAATAAAAAAAAGGGAGACTGTATACAGGCTGATCCGAACCCCGAGAGAAGGACAAGACTTGACCTGATCGATCAGGAATAAAGTAGGGGGAGATAGGGTCCTTAACCAGAAAATCCAAAAAAATTGTTTGTCCTCCTTTATTTTGTATATATGTATATCACTAAAACTAATTTATTTGTACATTAATTGACTTCAAATCAAATAACCTTCAAAATCAAAGTTGTAAATAAAAATGTATTCTAATTACTAAAATTGATTGCACAATTAAATCTTGTACAGAATAAAAGTAGCCACACTTGGAAAAATCCACTAAGCACTAATTGAAAAAACCAATTCTGGCTCCATATGAGCACAAATTGAATCAATCTCAGTTCCATTGAACTCGAAATTAAATTATCTTCAAAATGACTGTATTTTCATAATTTTTGGAGTTACGGTCGAAAAGTCGGTTTTCTGGGGTGGTTTGTGCAATTTTCCCATGTATTTTGTGCATATTTTATTTGTATATATTGTAAATTAATCCCACTGATTTTTTAATAAAAATAAAAATTTAAAAAATAATAAATTTTTAAAACACAAAAAAGGCTAATTTCGTCATCTATCCTTGTATATAGTGTCACATATGTATATAGTATATGTATATAGTTGCTATTTTTAATTAACCTTAATAAAAAATAAAAAAATAACATTTTTTAATTCACATTAAATGAGTGACGAAAATTCAAAAAAATAGATAATTTAGTAAATAGTTTTATCTCTCTTATTTTATCTCATGTTATCTCTTCCACCAAAAAATTCAAAAATTCATCTCTTATCTTTTTATCCAAAAAATTCAAAACTCAAAATTCATCTCTTTTCTATTTATATGGCTATTTCTCCCTCATTCCAACTGGATCAATCTTTAGAGAGAGGAGCCCGATCTCCGAGAAAACAATTTTGTCGATAAAAGGTGTCGAGCCTCCGAGCCGTCCGGTGACAGCGACTCATAAGGTGAGATCCAAATTTTCTTCGCATTTTATCTTAGTTTAATTGTAGTTTAGTCTTCGCAATTTTTTTCCAACGTCGTTTTTTTCTTTAGATTTTAAAATCCATCACGACTTGATCCGCGCTCGACTCGATTTTTCACTTCATTTTCTTATCTCTCCGCCTTCGATTTCTATCTCCCACGATCTATCAACTTCGGTCACGTACGGTGGCCGGAGATCGGATTCGAATCCCTCATCAACGCCACCGCCTCCCGTGGTTGTGCTCCCCAGCTGCTCCGCCGCACGCGCATAGCGTCGCGCGTGCCTCGCCTCCCTCCTTCGCCTCCTGCAGCGGTGCGGCCCCACCCGCGAGCCCGCGCTCGCCCGACTCTATAGCCACCGACTACAGTCCCGGACCGCCTTCGACCGCTGTGAGTGGCCCCGCCGCAGGACCTGCCGTGCTTCCAGATCCCGAGTTCCCGCCTCCGGCCGAGCCCATCCGCCAGCCCAGCATCCCCTCGACGCACTCCACCACTGTGCCTGTAGTTACTCGCGGCGCTCCCGCTCGCCAACATCCTTGCCACCTTTGCCAAAGAGAAGGACGGTGCCGTGCTCTCCCCCCTTCCTCCTGTGCGTGAAATAGAAAAGAAGAAGTGAAGAAGAAACCCTAGATGGGGGTCCTTGAATATTTTATTGGAATTTACACCAAAGCCCCTGGGAGTTTTCAAAAGTGCAAAGAAGCCCTTGAACCTCCAAAGCACATGCACCGCACGTGACACAGTGGGTAAAATTGCGCTTTATTCCTTATCATTTATTTTTGTTACTTATTGGAGACTAAAATTTTGAATATTTACATTTCAGTCCAAAACATTCACAGTATTTACTTTTTAGTCCCTGAACTGCAGAACCTGAACTTGCCTTGTGTTTTCATTGAAATAAATGTTATTTGGGATCCAAAAATTTTGCAAAAACCGTGCTATGCTCCTGATATTCATATCAATCTAGCATAAATTTTTTGTTGTATTTCGCCTTCATTTATTATTATTAAAAAATCAAAAACAGTGCCTTTTTGTCTTCTTGAAATTTGAAAATTCATAAAAACTCGAAAATAGCTCCAAAAATTCTAAAAAAATTAGAGTAATTGTATTTCATTGTCTTTTAGTTTCTGACCAATTTTCACGCATTGTTTATTTATAAAACTCAAAAAAACTAAAAAAATATCAAAAATCTTCTAAAAATCATAAAAAAAATCTACAAAAATCCAAAAATTGTGATTTCAGTTCTTGTTTGTAGATAATTGTTTCTAGTTTATCTTAAAAATAGTAGCCAGGAGTTTTGGGCATTTAAAAGATTTTTAAATTGCAAATTACTCCAGGATATCCACATTTTCTTATTTTCTCCTTGTTTGATTTTTAGAAAAATACAAAAACATCCGAAAAGTCTACAAAAATTCTCAAAAACATTTTAAAACTTTTAAAACCCAAAATTATTTTCTTTGAATTTTTCTGATTATTTTTTGCATAATTGAAAATTACAAAAAGATTTGGTGTGTGTATATTCATGATCTTTGTTCCTATTGCTTCGCATTATTTTTGAAAATTAAAAAAAATTGCAAAATCAAAATCACTAAAAATTTGAAAATAAAAAGATAAAAAATTCACAAAAACCAAGGACAGTTGTCCTTTGAGATTCCTGTTTTCTTTAATTAGTTTCTGATTAATTGAATAACCCTCGGGAATTGTAGCCTCCCTGAGTTCGACCCTGTCCGTTATACAGGTTAATAAGTAGCAAAAATTAAAAAAAATAATCTTTTGTTGATGCGGGTTTTGGGGTAAAACAACGACCTATTCATCAATTAATTCCCATCCTCGAATTTCGTGCTCAACAATGAGCTGCTCCAGTTGTTGGTAGATCTGGTCGAGCTTTTCCAGACCCGGGGTCCTCTTCTCAATGACTGCCAGTTTCTCAAGGTCCTGTGATCTCTTCTCAATGATGTCCACCTTTGACAAGTGTCTCCCAATTATGCTCAGATTGGAGCTCTCATCCTTGTCCTCGGTGTGAGAAGCCATGTTCACTGGCTTGCTGATGGCGGTTGGTGGCTTCATGTATATTCTGGACGAGGATTGGGCTGCTTCTCCTTCAGCCATTTCTTCGAAGACGTTCCATACCACGTCCTCATCCATGTTAAAGTGTGAGCCGCCGCAAGCGGCGTCTACAAGCTTTTGGCTCTCAAATGATAGCCCCCCAAAGAAGTGTTCCACGAGACTGGTCTTTGGAATTTCATGGTGGGGGCACTTTTCCTGGAGATCTTTGAATCTCTCCCACGCTTCATGGATGGTCTCGTTGGGCTGCTGGTAGAAACTGGAGATTCGGGCGCGCATCTGATTTAATCTCCCGATAGGATAGAATTTATGGAGAAAAGCGGATTTCAGTTCCTCCCAGGTGGTGACGACCTTCCCAGGATGGTCAACCCAATAAAGGGCCTTGTCTTGAAGGCTGAAAGGGAACGCGGTCATCTTGACTACATCCAGAGGGACTCCTGGGTAATGAGCAGTGGCACAGATGCGACCAAACTTCTTGAGAAAAATGTATGGCTCCTCAGTGGTGTTCCCGTGGAACGTGGGAAGTAGCGACAGAAACTGCGGCTTCAGCTCGAAGTGGGCGTGCATGCGTGGAACCTGAATCCACTCAGTGATGCGTCCCTCTCCTGGGTTGTATGTTTCCTTCAGTGTAGGCTTCGGCTGCGGTGGATTTCCTCCCACGACTTCAAATTCGGTTCCTCCAACTGAGAATTCATCTCTGACTTCTTCAAAATTCTGCTCGTTGTTCTGATCATCCTCCTGTCGGGCATCTCTTGCGTCGGCCCTCCTCCTCAAATCATTCAGCATGTCCTGGAAGGTAGTCTGGGCCAGGGCTTGATTAGTAAACTGATGCTCGATGGCTTGGATAGAAGCCAGCAACTGACTGTTAACCTCATTTTGCGTAGTATACGGCCCTTCCCCCGGATTGTTTTCATGTTCAAATTGGGGCTATGGTCCTTTCCTCTTCCTCCTGCCATCTCTAACTCTGCTTGGTTGGCTGGCTCGGGCTCTAAGTCTGCACATGGTAGAATGCCCCGATCAGTCTGAATTGCAGCTCCAGATAGAGAGATACGGTCTGTGTCAAGGTCAACACAGAACTTTGTTAAAGATGGCGATGTATAAGGAGTGAAATCAATTGCCATCCGAAACGGACAGAGTTCGGGACGAGAGTGATCCCGGTTTATTGAAGAAGACAGGGAGTCTGGAGGTCCGTTCACGGAGTTTGAACCGGGTCCTCGGGAATCGCCCTGAATTATTGGAGATGGAGAGCGAATGGATCTGATGTGGGTGCCGACAGAGCCTCGACTAAACTGCCCATTCGTCGCCATCTCGAAGATCAAGAGGAAGATTGATGTGGATGAAAGATACGGGGGTCAACAAGGAATCAAAGGAGTGTAAAACAGTAGAAGGCTCACAATGAGCAAGGGTCAACTGGAGGGAAGACAAAATTTGCGCAAAGGCGCGATATTTTTGATCTTGACCTAAATGTGACTAGCAATCAAACACAAGACAAGGGAGTTCACCAACTCAACGCGTGAAGCCGTAGAGGTTCGGCTTTTATCTTTGTAATTTTTATCTTGAATTTCAGGAAGTTATCTTTCAACGAGTCCTTAGAGTGCTACGCCTATAGGAGCGAGAGTACTGCCGGAAGAGTATTCCCGTACTTGTCCTCCTCCGGTGTAACCTGTAGCTTGCGCTTTTTAAGGTCCTTGTAACCCTTCCTGGATCCCTACTCAGCCAAAGAAATAAGAGGGAGGAAGCCGATAGGCGAAACCGATACATCGGACCTTGCTCGCAACGAAATCACCCGTGAGCATGCAAGATCCTACTCGGACGCAGACGGTGAGACAGACACACCCGTGAAGGCGTGGCCTATGCTCGGTACTTCGGACGAGGTCGATGCTCACACAACAGTGAGTCACCAATGGTGACCAAGCCCTACTCGCCTACGTACGATAGTAGCGCCAATACTTCGGAAATCCAGGCGATACACAAGGCAGCCACAAGCTAGGATTTGGGCTCTATTCCTTACGAAGCACTCAAGTCACTTGGAAGGAGACCTTCCCATGCAACCTGAAAACAAGTGAGGGTATTGCTCTCCCCAATCAATGAGTCCAATTACCAATTTTATTTAGGTTAAAGTTTTCTTAGCAGTTCCTTTTTTAATTTTTTTGTGTTATCGCTTCTTTTGAGTATATTCAAACAAGCGCCTAACGATTTTGTATTTTCTTTATCCTACTTTGTCCAAAATCAGAGGGAGAAAAGAGTCGGGAAAAGCCAATGCAAGTCGGCACCAAGATGGAAATCTCACGTTTGTGCCTAAATGATGGATGCAAAGTAAGAAGACTTACAGCGAATCCCAGCTCTCTCCATGCGGGATGCAAAGCAGAAATTTATAAACCTAATCTATATGCCGATATGCAATGCGGAAATCGTCCTAAGGTAGGCAACTTCTAACGTGAAGAACCACAAGATAATCACTAATCTCCAATCCTAAGGTCCGGTCTAGGCTCACCCCTCCTCTGCTCAACATACTTGAGTTTAGGAGAAAGCGCTTTGCGGGGAGAGCTCGCGGCGCGCGGATCAAAGAAGAGTGACTTCGCTGTTTAATTAAACTAAGTCCAAGCACGATCTATAGGTACATGCAATTGTTTGTTAGGGTGTTTGGACCTAATCTAATCGATCAATCAAGGCCTACAACTAAGGGCTCAATCCACAAAAGAAATGAAAAAGAAATCAAAACCGGAAAATGACAGTCGAGAAAACATGAAAAAGCCGCGGTGAGCCCCCGGGTGAACAAACACCCGGAAATTAGGCCTGAAATGTTCAAGTGTCCAAGTCCTGTATTATTACAATTAATCAAATCTCTCTCACACAAAAAATGAAAAGCTAATTGTCTCTTTCTCTCTCTCTCTCAAGCTCTCCTGCTCTCTCCTATCGTCTAGGGTAGAATAGCCGACTTCTCCTCCCAAGGATGCACAGGATCCCCTAGGCGATCCTCCTCGGTCAGCAGTCCCTCGCAAGAAAACAAAAGAGGTGTCAAACAGTTCAAAACAAATTCTGCACAAGAAACAAATAATCAAAAATGGATAAGTAGATAAAAGACACTAAAGTACTCTACAAGCCGATGCTCCCCGGTAACGGCGCCATTTGAAAAACGGTTTGGCGAGAGCTGCTAAATAGTGGTCTGACTAGTCAGACTCACTGTCGCTGATGCGACTACTCAAGCCTCCTCGTTCGTCAACAATTAACCCACACAATCAATTAGGCAATCAATAGTAAGGATTAAAACTTATTATACCCTACTAAGATGTACAGTGGCAAGCAAGTAGGGGTCGAACACAGGAAACAAGGGTGCATAGTATAGATGAAAATCCAAACTTAGGTCTAATAGGCTACTTAGCCAATCTAATTTTTTTGTGAGTTTTTAATTTTTATATTTTATTATTTTTTTAATTTTATATTTTAATTTTTAATTTTCTAATTTTTGTAATTTTATATTTTATATTTTTCTATTTTCTTTTTCGATATTGGAAAATAAAGACAATGTAATAAAAGAGGTGATAAAATATTTATAAAAAAATACAAAAATAGTTAAAAATTCAGAAATAAAATCTTTTTGGTCTTTTTATAATTTTTTACTGTTTTTGTGATTTTTGGGTATTTTTCAGAATGTTTTTGGTATTTTTAAATAACAAAAAAAAGCAAACAGTGAATAAGCTACTGGCTGGGGATAAAATGAGAATTAAAAATAGCAAACAGCCACTAAAATTTTCCAAATTAATTTTAAAATAAAGAGGATAAAATATGGAATAAATAGCGACTGAGTTTATTTTTTTCTGAGTTTTCTATGATTTTATATATTTTTTTAAAGTTTTTATGTATTTTCGAATTTTTAAGGTTTTTCTTTTGAGATTTTTAGTGATTTTTGGACTGACACTAAAATAGATTAAAATACATAATAGGTAATTTTTTTGGAGTTTTTAGAGGTATTTTAACATTTTTTGGTATAAGTTAGACAGTACTGAAAATAGCTATTTTTGATTTTTAATAAATATAGAAAATTCAAAACTAAAAATATGGCGTTAAAGAACAAGCAAACAGAAGCTTAAGTCTATTTTTTGAGAATTTTTGGAATTAAAATGATGCGTGAAATAAATAGATCAAGCACACAAAAATCCTACGCCTAGCAGGGGTATATATGCAATTATAGAAACATACAGGGGCTTAGATGCAAATTTCACCAAAAGACACGCGCAAGGCACGTGTTCTGTCATTCACTGGGGCATAATTATAAATATCAAAAGCTGGCGGGGGCATACATGCAATTATCCCAAAAACATATTTAAATAACTACGCACAGGGGTATAACAGCAAATACCTTAAAGTTCAGGATAAAAAGTGCAAAATGCCCAAAAAGCACGCGCCCCAATCACGTGAGGTGACGTGGCGCAGACTAAAGTGCAAATATAGAAAGTGTGGGGGCCTAAGTGCAATTATTACAAAAATTTTTAAACTTCAGATGAAAGTTTTGAGACTAAAAAGTAAATACAAAAATGCTTGGGCTTAAGATGGAAAATACCCAAGTTCCCGATCGTGCGGCCGATGGAGATTCACTTGGACATGTGGCGAGCATCGAGCGGCTGGTACCCCTTCGTCATGGACGGTTAGGATTAGATCGTGGCTGGTCGATCGAACGATGGGGGGAGCGAGACGATCCGACGGCTGACGTGCACCTGGAGGGGCCCTCCTGATCCAACGGCGGGGAGAGGGTCACGAAGAACACCTCCCTCGGCGAGCTTTGGCTGGCGATTGCGGACGACACACGGCCGCTCCGGCCCTAGGATCAAGGGCAAAACGATCCTGGGGCCTCTCCGCGTCTGATGGTGGCCTCCGGCGAAGCGGAGACGGCGTGGGGTGCTCGGACGGCGAAGGAGACCTGGGCGGCTGTTCCTGGAGTCGTCGAAGGTCGATGGAGCCTTCTCTTGGGCTTGGACCTGCAAGGTTAAGTGCGCAAAACCCAGGCGAACAAAAAGGTGGGATCTGATGGCTCGATGGAGGCGGAGGGTGGTCAGGTGATGAGCTCTGGCGAGCGGCGGAGATAGGAGCTCTGTGGACTCGATCTGGGCGTGAAGGGGAAGAGAATGGAGGTGATAGGTGGTCGGAATGGTGTGCGGGACGACCGGAAACGACGGGTGGAGCTCAGCTCCGCCGTTGGCTCGATTGACGAACGCACGGTGATTCACGCAAGGAAAATCAAATCTGTTATGGACCTAACCTACCATAAGCTACAGCTACAAGAAAAAGGAAAAAGAAGAGGGAGAAGCTCACCGGAGACGGAAGTGGATGGCTTCGGGCGGAGCTCCGACGAGGGTCGAATTGCTTCGATTCGACGCCAAACGCCTCAAACCCAGGCTCGATTCGATGCCTGCTGTCACCAGGAGCACGAAGGGCTAGGGGTTTGAGGGTGGAAATGGCGGAAGAAGGATTAAAATTTGGATCGAAGTCTGGGGTGCTCTTTTGAAGGGTTGACGGATGACGAGAGGAACGAGGGTCAAACGCCTCGATTAGTGGTCCTCATCCCAAGAAATCACTTGGGCGTGATTCACCATTAATCGAGGAGCAAAAACTCTGAAGGCTTCGACACGATTTGGTGCAAGGTCGAACCTAGAAAATGGCGAGAAGATGAGACAAAAATGCATCTGACAAGTCTAGAGGAGGAGGTCAGACAGTTGACCGAGGTCAACTATCAGACCAACCTGGTTGGTCCACGTGGACCAACTAGGAAAAATCCTCAAAAAATGATTTCAAAAATCGAAATAAAATAGTAAATTATTTTATTTACTTATGGTTACAAAATAAAAAATTCTTATAATTTAATAAATAATTTTATGGTCTTTTAGTTATTTTTATTAGGTCTATTTTTATAAGTTGCTTTTATACCCCTATATAGGTATATTATCTATGAATTTTTATTACTTTATTTTTATTTGGTAAATTTTAATTTTATTATTTTTAGTTATTATTTTCTAAAATTATAAAATAATTTTATATACACAAATATATTTTTGTTTTATTTTTCTGATATGTTTTGTATAATTAATAAAATACAAGTAAGCAATGTATAGGTATGTGCATAGGTATAATACCTAGGTATTGTATATACAAACGTTTTTATTTTGAATTCTCTTTGCATTTTTATTCTGATTTTCATATATAAATTATAAATAATATTTATGAAATTATAAAAAATATAAAAATACAAAAATAATGAATAAAGAATATATTGAATATTTTAATCTGTCCAAGTATACAATGAGGGTCCAAAACTCGACTTTCAAACCGTAGCTCCGCCAAATGCGAAACCACTGCCATTAAATAGCTTATTTTATTCTATATACAATTAAAGGTGAGTATGCTGCATTTGGAGTTGTCAGTTGTGAGATACGGGTCTGGGAAGTTGGGATTCTGGATTTTTATCCAGATCATAACTTTTTACCTGTACATTATTTTTCAGTGAAATCAATTTTGTATTTTTCTTTAATAAATTATTTACAACTTTCATGTACAAACTTTCTTTATTTGGTGTATAAAAAGTGGAACCAAAAATAGGTCCCAAAATGAATGAAGAATAAATAAGATAAAAGGGATTTTTATTGGTATTTTGGCCCCTATCTCCCCCTACTTTATTCCTTGTCGACCTAGTCATCGAGATGCCTAGGTCTCGGGGTTTCGGGTCATAAAATATTTACAATATTTTATTCTTTTTTTTCTTTTCTTTTATTTATTCTATAATTTTAGCTTTAAAAACCACATTTTATACACTATTTACATATATGTGCATGAATGCTAAAATACAGGAATTAAGGCTATTTACAGGCATTTGCTAGGGTTTTTGAGGCCAAAATGATGGAATAAAGATGATGAAATGTGGATTCATCATCCCCCTATACTTTACCTTTGCTAGTCCCTAGCAAACACTTATGCAATAAGTGCAAAAAGAAAAGAAAGAAAAGAAAAAAAAGAACTTAGATTTAATTTGATTATCAAACTTGTCTTCACAAGATCAAAGTTTGGAGCTCAAGTCGGACTTTGGGAATTTTAGTGCGGGCGGAATCTTAGTGAGAACCGAATTTGAAATCCAACAGTCCTTGAGAATCCCAAAACTCTGCTCAAGTCTCCTCAATAGCCAGGTCAAAAATATCTCAATTCATACGCAAAGCCTTACGACTATGAGTCTGACTCGTACAGTGTAAGTGATGGTGGCTCTTCCCAGCTAGAATGATAAGGAAACTGACTTCTCCAGTACGACAACCCGATGATTCCCCAATCCAATAACTCCATCCTCGAGGAGCGGGGTATTCCCTTCTAAGTTCAAGTGGCAACCAACTCAAGAGGAGGGGGTGAAGAGGAGAATGGACGGTAGCCAGCGTAGCTACCTATCCTGGGATGCAAGACCAGTGTAGTCAAGTCATCCTGCTGCAGGCTCACATGATATGACTTTGGAACTTAAGCTTGCTTATTGACTTTACATATTTGTACATAATTTGCAGGCTTTTTATTTTTGTACATCCCTGAACACTTTTTTTTAATACTATATACAGCAGCATTTACATAAGGAGTTTTTCCTCTTGAGCCAGTAGACTATCCCTCTTTTGAAGCTTTATCGCAACCCACAGTCTTTTGTCTTTAGACTTCCTAATCACTGGACGGGTTGGGGTGCACTTCCCTCCCTAGAGGAGGACAAATGTTTCCACTTGTGTGTGTCTCATACCGGCAAATCCAATCCCCTCACCACTCCAACTGAGTTGAGCCATGTGAAAGGTGCAGGTGTCCAAGTTAGGTCATTATCAACAAGAGTCGTGCGTGTGCTCCGAAATACTCTACTTAGGCAGTCAAGAATTCATTGAACCAAGTCTCGTGATCCTCAAAGAATTAAGTCAACTAGACCTGAAGTACCTCAAACCCAGTTCCTATAAGGTTCCTGTTATTAGGTAGATTTTAAGGTCCAATCAAGCTCCAATCTCCGGATTTTACTTAGACTTATTCAACTATCAAACTCAATCCGAAAAATGCTCATGCTATGCAATGCAAAGAATATTTTTGGGATGCAATTTTCAAGATTTTGAACTTTTTATGGATTTTTGAAAAGATGATGATGCATATGCAGATGCATTTTTTTGTCTTTTTCAAAAAGATTTTTCAAATGTTTTTGGATTTTAATTTTGCAAATGTTTTTGGGATTTTTGAAAAAAAAAGGTTTTAGCTGAAAGCTGGGTTAAAATATGTACACGGGAGTGCTTCTTATATCTACAGGAAGTGGATTTTAAGAATTTACAGGGGTAAGTGGTCAATTTTATACATATATAGATACATGTATAGTGGATTTTGGTGAGATGTAAGTATTCCTCAAACTAATTTGACACAAGCTTTTTCACACAATTTTTGAAAACTATAGTCCAAAATAGTTTTTACAAACATTTTTGCAAACATGTACACACATTTGAAAATCATTTTACAAAGGCTTTCAAAATAGTATAAATAGATTTTTCAAAACATTTTTGCAACCATTTCTCAAACCATTTGCAAATCATTTTTCAAACATTTTATTTCACACAAAGAAAATAAATTTTGCAAACCACGCATTTTTACACAGTTTGAAAACATGTAACAAAATATTTTCAAAATAGTTTTCAATAGATGTTCACAAAGATTTTCAAACTATTTTTCAAACATTTTGCAAAAAAAAACATTTTCACCTGATTTATTAATCAGTATATACAAAAAGAATTTGAGGAATAAAACACCTTTTTATTAGGGATTTTTAACGAATTTTAAAGAATTTTTAGCCATATTATTAGAAAAATATGAAAGTACGAGTTATGGCTAAAGTATATACGTAGTATATACGACCCCCCCTATACTTAGCTTGAGCTATGTCCTCATAGATCGGAGAGAAAAGAGAAGACATAACTCGTACTAAGTATAAGCAAGTCGAAAGAATAAAGAAATAAAGGAATGCATCAAAGAATGAACCAATGAGAAGTTGACCGTCCCCCCTATACTTAGGATCAAATAATCCTAAGTATAGCAGACTGTACACAACGCAGGGAGGGTCAAGGGTGGGAATGAACATATCGTACTCCGATTGTCTCCCCCTATACTTAGGGTAAGATATCCCTAAGTATAGACAAGAAGAGGAGACAATGGAGAGGATCGAAATGAATGAAAGAACTCGGGGTGTACACCCCCCTATACTTAGGACAAAGTGCGTCCTAAGTATAGAAAACTGTCTACAAGGGGTGACACCTTTTTGATAGATAAAGAAGATAGAATAGGAAAAGAAGAAAAGAAGGAAAGAGATGAAATTGGGTGTGAACAACTTGAGAAGCGCATCCCCCCTATACTTAGGATAGAGTACATCCTAAGTGTAGCAGTGATGAAAGGGATGGCATCAATTCGGTAGAATAGGATAAAAGAAACTGAAAAGAAGAAAGGAAGAAAAGAAGAAAAGAGAAATCATTCAAAAATGTTTTGATGTGCTTCGCCTTCCTCTGCCTCTTTCGAGATATTCAGTTCATCCTCATAGATTACTTGAATTGAGTCAACGACGGCCATGAATGTATCATGTTCAAGGTATGGCTTTAGAAGCTGTCCATTGACTACAAAAGGTTGTGCGTCAGCTGATAGATTGGATATCAATACACTTCTGTTGTCACGTACCTTCCTAACCATGAACGGCCCGGTCCATTTTCTCTTCAATTTGCCTGGAAAGATTTTTAATTTCGCATCGAACAACCATACCTTCTGACCTGGATCAAAGGACTTGTGGCGGATGTGCATGTCATGCCATGTTTTGACCTTCTCCTTGTACATCAGGCTGTTGTCATATGCATAATCTCTGAATTCCAGTAATCTGTTCAGATCCAGTTTTCTGTTCTTTCCTGCTTGCTTGGAGTCCAAATTACAGATGTTAATAGCCCATAAAGATTTGTGAATAAGTTCCACGGGCAAATGACATGGCTTGCCATACACAAGACGGTAGGGAGACATTCCCAGGGGTGACTTGTACGCTGTTCTGTAAGCCCAAAGAACGGAATCAAGCAGCTGAGACCAGTTCTTGCGATCCGGACGCACAAGTTTCTGCAGAATTGTCTTGATCTCCCTGTTTGAACATTCAGCTAAGCCATTGGACTGCAGGTGATAGGGTGAAGCAACACGATGCTCAATGCAGAATTCTTGGGTCGTCTTCTTCACCTCTCTGTTTATGAAATGACTACCCCCGTCATATATGAGAATCTTGGGGATCCCGAACCGTGCTATGATGTGATCTCTCAAGAATCGACAGACAGTCCTACTGTCGGCGGCTCGGGCGGGAGTAGCCTCCACCCATCGACTGACATAATCGACAGCAAGCAGAATATATTCATAACCTTGACTGTTGGGAAACGGGCCCATGAAGTCAACGCCCCATGCGTCAAAGACGTCTGAGATCTGAATGTATTTCATAGGCATTGTGTCTCTCATTCCTATGGTTCTGCCCATCTTTTGATAGTCAGTGCAGCGTTTGACATACTCATCTGCATCTTTGAATAAGGAAGGCCACCAGAGGCCACTTTGAAGAACTTTGGCTGCCGTTCGTTTGCCTGAATGGTGTCCTCCAGAATCTTGATCATGACATAGAGCGAGGACACTTGGAACTTCCTCCTGCGGGATACACCTTCTCCAGATACAATCTGCTCCCTCACAAAACAAATACGTGTCTTCCCACTGGTAGAAATGGATTTTAGACAAGAACCTGTCTATTTTCAGTTTAGGCCAGTCCTGTGGGATTTTCTTGGCAACCAGGTAGTTCACGATGTCCGCATACCAAGGAAGCGAGGTGACAGACAGAATTGCCTCGTCTGGAAAGGTTTCTGTGATTGGTTGCAGGTTCAGCTCAGGAGATTCCGGTTCAAGAAGCCTTGACAGATGATCGGCCACCACATTCTTTACCCCAGGTTTATCTTTGATTTCCAAGTCAAATTCCTGGAGGAGAAGGATCCACCGAATGAGACGTGGTTTGGCATCCTTCTTCTGTTGTAAGTACCGAATGGCCAAATGATCTGTGTAAATGATAACTTTGGACCCAAGGAGGTAAGATCTGAATTTTTCCAAGGCAAAGACTACCGCTAGCAGCTCCTTTTCACTGACAGTGTAGTTTCTCTGGGCTTCATTGAGCGTTCGGCTAGCGTAGTGAATCGCAAATGGTACATTGTCTTTCCTCTGTCCCAGTACAGCTCCGATGGCATAATCTGACGTGTCGGTCATGATCTCGAAAGGCTGAGTCCAAATCGGTGGCTGTAGGACAGGGGCCTGCGTGATGAGCTCTTTCAATTGGTTGAAAGTAAGGAGCATACGATCATCCACAATGAATTCATTGTCCTTGCCGAGCAATTCAGTCAACGGTCTGGCCAGTTTGCTGAAATCTTTGATGAATCGTCGGTAAAAATCGACATGGCCCCAAGAATGAGCGGACTTGCTTGATATTTGTAGGTGGCTCAAGTTTGGAAATTACATCCACCTTGGCTGGGTCAACCTCCATTCCACGTTTAGAAACAACGTGACCCAGCACGATTCCTTCAGTCACCATGAAATTGCTCTTCTCCCAGGAGAGCGCAAGATTTACTTTGCAGCACCCCCATAAGACTCGGTCTAGATAGTACAGACATTGATCAAATGAATCCCCGTAGACCGAAAAATCGTCCATAAAGACCTCGAGGAAGTTGCCCACCATATCGGCAAAAACTGCAAGCATACGCCTTTGAAATGTGGCTGGGGCATTGCAAAGTCCGAACGGCATCCGTCTGAAGGCATATGTGCCAAAAGGACAGGTGAACGTGGTCTTCTCTTGATCTTCAGGAGCAACAGCAACTTGATTATACTCAGAGTAGCCGTCCAAGAAGCAGAAATATTCCTTCGCGGCCAATCTCTCCCAAGATCTGGTCGATGAAGGGTAGAGGAAAATGATCCTTCTTAGTAGCGAGATTGAGTCTTCTGTAGTCTATGCACATTCGCCAAGAAGTGGGTACTCTGATTGCGATCTCCTCTCCTTTGTCATTTGTCACAATGGTGATCCCTGATTTCTTGGGCACAACATGCAGAGGGCTCACCCATTTGCTGTCGGAGATGGGGTAGATAAATCATGCATCACACCACTTCTGGATCTTCTTTCATAACGATCTCTCGCAGGTTCGGATTTAATCTTCTCTGCAGTTCACGAGAGGGTCTGCAATCTTCTTCCAGAAAGATGCGGTGTGAGCAGAGTGACGGATTGATCCCATGGAGATCGGATGTTCGCCAGCCTATCGCCTTGCGATTGCGTTCAAGAACCTCCATCAGACGAGATTCTTGGTCTTCAGTCAGATGTGCATTGATGATGATCGGGTACATATTCGGTTCTCCTGCAAGAAGGCATACTTCATGTTGGAGGGCAAGGGTTTTAGCTCTGGCGGGGTCTGAGCTGCTTCAGTGGTGACCTCATCTATTAGTGCAGGTGGTGATTCTTTCAACTGTTCGGTGTCCACCAGAATCTGTTCTGCTTCTTCTCTCAGATCTTGACAAAATTCCTCAATGATGCCATCTTCATCAGAAAATTCTTCAACTTTCGGATCTTGGTTCTGAAGGCACATCACCCCCACGGTAGTCTCTTGTAGCACATCAACAAGTTCCTCATCCTGATTGATAAAGGGGAATTCGACTACGGTCTCCATTTCCTCCCCGGGGGCAGAGGAGTTCATGGATCTCATTGTCATCTAGAAATAAGTTGGTATCTTGAATTTTTGCTAAAAAGTCGCAGTCTTCGGCATGCTCGATCACCCTTGCACATGATGCAGATATCTGTTCAGCTGGTGTTCCTTCAGACAGGGTCTCTACTCTGATGGTTTCATTGCCAGCGCCAAAAGTGATTTCTCCTGTCCCATAATTCACCACTGCGTTTGATGTCCGCAGGAATGGCCTTCCAAGAATGATTGGGGTAAGGAGCAATGGAGAGGGGACGCCCATATCTAAGACCACAAAATCGGCCGGGAATGATTTTCCCTGAACCGTGACGATCACGTCCTCCAACAGGCCCCTAGGCCACTTGACTGACTTGTCTGCAAACTATAGAATCATCTTTATAGGCTTGAGCGGTCCTAGCCTGAACTCCGTGAGTAGCGAAGCTGGCATCAAATTGACAGAAGACCCACTGTCGAGAAGTGTTCGTTCGAACTCTTGATTAAACATCTGACAACGTACAAGAGGTGTTCCCATATCTGGCTTTTATCCGGGAGGTTGCTGATGGCGTTAACGGTGGCCATTGTAAGGATGTGCTTTTCGGACTTGTCACCCTTGCTTCTGGAATTGTGGGGGTTCGCCCTGCGCTTGGTCGTGCATGCCTCTTTTAATCCTTTCTTTACAGCTGGCATGTACTCAAGAGCTTTCATCAATGGCATATTCAGCACCAAGTTCTGAATGATTTCTATAATGGCAGGATCAGACAAAGCATTTTTCAAAATTTCATTTTTTTTGTGTTTTTTCATTACTTCAGGAAAAGGAATATTTACAAAATCTTCACCAATATCATTCAAAATGGTGTCCATATTGTTGTGTACAGGTAGATGACAAAAAGGAATAGATTCATCTACAATTTGTGGACCAAAAATGACAGGCTCGGCTTCAGGTGCTGGCGTTGGACTCGCTGCAGGTGCGGTGCTCCTCCTATCAGGAACTGGCTGTGATGCGGGTGCAGGCGTCTCCAATGCTGGCTGATCTCCACCGAGGTTGCTGCTATCTTTTTGTTTTTTCTATTTTCTTCATTTTTTGTGGTTTTCTGGATGCTGGTGCTGCTCCCAAAATGCTGGCTGGCCCTGGTGTTGGCTGGACTGACGATGCCCTGTCAGATGCAATATGCTTTCCCTTCGCCGTCGCCGATGGCTGGAGTGTCCTACCGCTCCTGAGAGTAACAGCATTAGATAAAAAATAATTTTAATTCACCTGATTCGGGTTGGACACTTCTGGCTACCTGCTCCTTGCGTCAGAAATTGTTCGGGTTGGCTTCGACCTGGGCTGGTATGATGGTTTTGGCTGCCGTCAGGTCGTCGATCTTCTGGTTCATCTCATCCATGTTTTTCATTAGTTGTTCTAAACAGGCCAGGGACAGGTTGACCGGCACAATCTCAGAGGAGTCCCCTTGCTGGGGTCTAGAATGCCGGTACTGCGGCTGAGATTGTGATTGGTAACCAGGGGAGAATTGGTGAGGAGGAGGGTTGGAGGAGTACTGTGAGTTTTACTGATTGTATTGAGCAGCCGGCTGTTGATGATATCCCTGTTCTCGATATCCGAACTGCTGAGGACCGTGCTGGTAATTCTGCCTCCAAGTGTTTCCGTGGGACGGAGGCTGGTACTGATAGGGCTGGAAGGGTCTCCCACCCTGTTGCTGCTGATGATAGGGCTTGTTGCCCATGTTCTGACCCTGAGAGTGTCCTTGAGGACGGGTCAGCTGCGCTTCATTGTTCCAGACGCCATTGATTTCCTGAATCAGTGGCGGGGGTGGAGAGAACTGCTCAGTGTATAATGGCTGGGGCTCCGGTTGATATACAACCATCTGTGTCTGGGGTTGCGGTGGCTGCTCCGGAACCTGCACGTAGTACACGTGCTGGACAGGCTGGGGCTGCGGTGGAGTCAGCTGAGGGTTTTGCTGCATTGTAGGCTCCTTCTTCTCAGCACTCGGCTCTGCAGAGGTAGACACAGCATTGCACATGTTTGCGTTCAGTGCACGCACGAGCTGCTCCAGTTGTTGGTAGATCTGGTCGAGCTTTTCCAGACCCTGGGTCCTCTTCTCAATGGCTGTCAGTTTCTCAAGGTCCTGTGACCTCTTCTCAATGATGTCCACCTTTGATAAGTGGCTCCCAATGATGCTCAGATTGGAGCTCTCATCCTTGTCCTCGGTGTGAGAAGCCATGTTCACTGGCTTGCTGATGGCGGTTGGTGGCTTCATGTATATTCTGGACGAGGATTGGGCTGCTTCTCCTTCAGCCATTTCTTCGAAGACGTTCCATACCACGTCCTCGTCCTTGTTAAAGTGTGAGCCGCCGCAAGCTGCGTCTACAAGCTTTTGGCTCTCAAATGATAGCCCCCAAAGAAGTGTTGCAGGAGACTGGTCTTTGGAATTTCATGGTGGGGGCACTTTTCCTGGAGATCTTTGAATCTCTCCCACGCTTCATGAATGGTCTCGTGGGGCTGCTGGCAGAAACTGGAGATCCGGGCACGCATCTGATTTAATCTCCCGAGAGGATAGAATTTATGGAGAAAAGCAGATTTCAGTTCCTCCCAGGTGGTGACGACCTTCCCAAGATGGTCAGCCCAATAAAGGGCCTTGTCTTGAAGGCTGAAAGGGAACGCAGTCATCTTGACTACATCCAGAGGGACTCCTGGGTAATGAGCAGTGGCACAGATGCGGCCAAACTTCTTGAGAAAAATGTACGGCTCCTCAGTGGTGTTCCCGTGGAACGTGGGAAGTAGCGACAGAAACTACGGCTTCAGCTCGAAGTGGGCATGCATGCGTGGAACCTGAATCCACTCAGTGATGCGTCCGCTCCTAGGTTGTATGTTTCCTTCAGTGTAGGCTTCGGCTGTGGTGGATTTCCTCCCACGACTTCAAATCTGGTTCCTCCAACTGAGAATTCGTCTCTGACTTCTTCAAAATTCTGCTCGTTGTTCTGATCATCCTCTTGTTGGGCATCTCTTGCGTCGGCCCTCCTCCTCAAATCATTCAGCATGTCCTGGAAGGCAGTCTGGGCCAGGGCTTGATTAGTCAACTGCTGCTGGATGGCTTGGATAGAAGCCAGCAACTGACTGTTAACCTCATTTTGCGTAGTATACTGCCCTTCCCCCAGATTGTTTTCAGGTTCAAATTGGGGCTGTGGTCCCTTTCCTCTTCCTCCTGCCATCTCTAACTCTGCTTGGTTGGCTGGCTCGGGCTCTAAGTCTGTACATGGTAGAATGCCCCGATCAGTATGAATTGCAGCTCCAGATAGAGAGATACGGTATGTGTCAAGGTCAACACAGAACTTTGTTAAAGATGGCGATGTATAAGGAGTGAAATCAATTGCCATCCAAAACGGACAGAGTTCGGGACGAGAGTGATCCCGGTTTATTAAAGAAGACAGGGAGTCTGGAGGTCGGTTCACGGAGTTTGAACCGGGTCCTCGGGAATCGCCCTGAATTATTGGAGATGGAGAGCGAATGGATCTGATGTGGGTACCGACAGAGCCTCGACTAAACTGCCCATTCGTCGCCATCTCGAAGATCAAGAGGAAGATCGATGTGGATGAAAGATACGGGGGTCAACAAGGAATCAAAGGAGTGTAAAACAGTAGAAGGCTCACAATGAGCAAGGGTCAACTGAAGGGAAGACAAAATTTGCGCAAAGGCACGATATTTTTGATCTTGACCTAAATGTGACTAGCAATCAAACACAAGACAAGGGAGTTCACCAACTCAACGCGTGAAGCCGTAGAGGTTCGGCTTTTATCTTTTTAATTTTTATCTTGAATTTCAGGAAGTTATCTTTCAACGAGTCCTTAGAGCGCTACGCCTATAGGAGCGAGAGTACTGCTGGAAGAGTATTCCCGTACTTGTCCTCCTCCGGTGTAACCTGTAGCTTGCGCTTTTAAGGTCCTTGTAACCCTTCCTGGATCCCTACTCAGCCAAAGAAATAAGAGGGAGGAAGCCGATAGGCGAAACCGATACATCGGACCTTGCTCGCAACGGAATCACCCGTGAGCATGCAAGATCCTACTCGGACGCAGACGGTGAGACAGACACACCCGTGAAGGCGTGGCCTATGATCGGTACTTCGGACGAGGTCGATGCTCACACAACAGTGAGTCACCAATGGTGACCAAGCCCTACTCGCCTACGTACGATAGTAGCGCCAATACTTCGGAAATCCAGGCGATACACAAGGCAGCCACAAGCTAGGATTTGGGCTCTATTCTTTACGAAGCACTCAAGTCACTTGGAAGGAGACCTTCCCATGCAACCTGAAAACAAGTGAGGGTATTGCTCTCCCCAATCAATGAGTCCAATTACCAATTTTATTTAGGTTAAAGTTTTCTTAGCAGTCCCTTTTTTAATTTTTTTGTGTTATCGCTTCTTTTGAGTAGATTCAAACAAGCGCCTAACGATTTTGTATTTTCTTTATCCTACTTTGTCCAAAATCAGAGGGAGAAAAGAGTCGGGAAAAGCCAATGCAAGTCGGCACCAAGATGGAAATCTCACCTTTGTGCCTAAATGATGGATGCAAAGTAAGAAGACTTACAGCGAATCCCAGCTCTCTCCATGTGGGATGCAAAGCAGAAATTTATAAACCTAATCTATATGCCGATATGCAATGCGGAAATCGTCCTAAGGTAGGCAACTTCTAACGTGAAGAACCACAAGATAATCACTAATCTCCAATCCTAAGGTCCGGTCTAGGCTCACCCCTCCTCTGCTCAACACACTTGAGTTTAGGAGAAAGCGCTTTGCGGGGAGAGCTCGCGGCGCACGGATCAAAGAAGAGTGACTTCGCTGTTTATTAAACTAAGTCCGAGCACGATCTATAGGGACATGCAATTGTTTGTTAGGGTGTTTTGGACCTAATCTAATCGATAAATCAAGGCCTACAACTAAGGGCTCAATCCACAAAAGAAATGAAAAAGAAATCAAAACCAGAAAATGACAGTCGAGAAAACACGAAAAAGCCGCGGTGAGCCCCGGGTGAACAAACACCCGGAAATTAGGCCCGAAATGTTCAAGTGTCCAAGTCATGTATTATTACAATTAATCAAATCTCTCTCACACAAAAAATGAAAAGCTAACTGTCTCTCTCTCAAGCTCTCCTGCTCTGTCCTATCGGCTAGGGTATAATAGCCGACTCCTCCTCCCAAGGATGCACAGGATCCCCTAGGCGATCCTCCTCGGTCAGCGGTCCCTCGCAAGAAAACAAAAGAGGTGTCAGACAGTTTAAACAAATTCTGCACAAGAAACAAATAATCAAAAATGGCTAAGTAGATAAAAGACACTAAAGTACTCTATAAGTCGATGCTCCCCGGCAACGGCGCCATTTGAAAAACGGTTTGGCGAGAGCCGCTAAATAGTGGTCTGACAAGTCAGACTCACTGTCGCTGATGCGACTACTCAAGCCTCCTCGTTCGTCAACAATTAACCCACACAATCAATTAGGCAATCAATAGCAAGGATTAAAATTTATTACACCCTACTAAGATGTACAGTGGCAAGCAAGTAGGGGTCGAACACAGGAAACAAGGGTGCAGAGTATAGATGAAAATCCAAATCTAGGTCTAATAGGCTACTTAGACAATCTAATTTTTTTGTGGTTTTTAATTTTTATATTTTTTATTATTTTTTTTAATTTTGTATTTTAGTTTTTAATTTTCTAATTTTTGTAATTTTATATTTTATATTTTTCTATTTTCTTTTTCAATATTGGAAAATAAAGATAATGTAATAAAAGAGGTGATAAAATATTTATAAAAATATACAAAAATAGCCAAAAATTCAGAAATAAAATCTTTTTGTTCTTTTTTAATTTTTTACTGTTTTTGTGATTTTTGGGTATTTTTCAGAATGTTTTTGGTATTTTTAAATAACAAATAAAGCAAACAGTGAATAAGTTACTGGCTGGGGATAAAATGAGAATAAAAATAGCAAACAACCACCAAAATTTTCCAAATTAATTTTAAAATAAAGAGGATAAAATATGGAATAAACAACGACTGAGTTTATATTTTTATGCATTTTCTATTATTTTATATATTTTTTTGAAGTTTTTATGTATTTTCGAATTTTTAAGGTTTTTCTTTTGAGATTTTTAGTGATTTTTGGATTGACACTAAAATAGATTAAAATACATAATAGGTAATTTTTTTGGAATTTTTAGAGGTATTTTAATATTTTTTTGGTATTTTATAAGTTAGACAGTACTGAAAATAGCTACTTTTGATTTTTTAATAAATATAAAAGACAAGAAAATTCAAAACTAAAAATATGGCGTTAAAGAACAAGCACACAGGAGCTTAAGTCTATTTTTTGAGATTTTTTGGAATTAAAATGATGCGTAAAATAAATAGATCAAGCACACAAAAATCCTACGCCTGGCAGGGGTATATATGCAATTATAGAAACATACAGGGGCTTAGATGCAAATTTCACCAAAAGACACGCACAAGGCACGCGTTTTGTCATTCACAGGGGCATAAATGTAAATATCAAAAGCCGGCGGGGCATACATGCAATTATCCCAAAAACATACTTAAATAACTACGCACAGGGGTATAACTGCAAATACTTTAAAGTTCAGGATTAAAAGTGCAAAATGCCCAAAAAGCACGTGCCCAAGTCACGTGAGGTGACGTGGCGCGAACTAAAGTGCAAATATAGAAAGTGCGGGGGCCTAAGTGCAATTATTACAAAAATTTTTAAACTTCAGGCGAAAGTTTTGAGACTAAAGAGTAAATACAAAAATGCTTGGGCTTGAGATCCAAAATACCCAAGTTCCCGATCGTGCGGCCGATGGAGATTCACTTGGACTTGTGGCGAGCATTGAGCGGCCGGTACCCCTTCGTCATGGACGGTTAGGATTAGATCGTGGTTGGTCGATCGAACGGTGGGGGGAGCGAGACGATCCGACGGCTGACGTGCACCTAGAGGGGCCCTCCTGATCCAACGGCGGGGAGAGGGTCACGAAGAACACCTCCCCCGGTGAGCTTTGGCTGGCGATTGCGGCCGACACACGGCCGCTCCGGCCCTAGGATCAAGGGCAAAACGATCCTGGGGCCTCTCCGCGTCTGATGGTGGCCTCCGGCGAAGCGGAGACGGCGTGGGGTGCTCGGACGGTGAAGGAGACCTGGGCGGCTGTTCATGGAGTCGTCGAAGGTCGATGGAGCCTTCTCTTGGGCTCGGACCTGCAAGGTTAAGTGCGTAAAACCCAAGCGAACAAAAAGGTGGGATCTGATGGCTCGATGGAGGCGGAGGGTGGTCGGGTGATGAGCTCCGACGAGCGGCGGAAATAGGAGCTCTGTGGACTCGATCTGGGCGAGATCGAGGTGAAATGATGGGTGGAGCGGAGCGACGGAGTGAAGGGGAAGAGAATGGAGGTGATAGGTGGTCGGAATGGTGCGCGGAACGATCGGAAACGACGGGCGGAGCTCATCTCCGCCGTTGGCTCGATTGACGAACTCACGGCGATTCACGCAAGGAAAATCAAATCTGTTATGGACCTAACCTACCCTAAGCTACAGTTACAAGAAAAGGGAAAAAGAAGAGGGAGAAGCTCACCGAAGACGGAAGGGGATGGCTTCGGGCGGAGCTCCGGCGAGGGTCGACTCGCTTCGATTCGACGCCAAACGCCTCAAACCCAGGCTCGATTCGATGCCTGCTGTCACCAGGAGCACGAAGGGCTAGGGTTTTGAGGGTGGAAATGGCGGAAGAAGGATTAAAATTTGAATCGAAGTCTGGGGTGCTCTTTTGAAGGGTTGACGGACGGCGAGAGGAACGAGGGTCAAACGCATCGATTAGTGGTCCTCAACCCAAGAAATCACTTGGGCGTGATTCACCACTAATCGAGGAGCAAAAACTCTGAAGGCTTCGACACGATTTGGTGCAAGGTCGAACCTAGAAAATGGCGAGAAGATGAGACAAAAATGCATTTGACAAGTCTAGAGGAGGAGGTCAGACAGTTGACCGAGGTCAACTGTCAGACCAACCTGGTTGGTCCACGTGGACCAACCAGGAAAAATCCTCAAAAAATGATTTCAAAAATCGAAATAAAAAAGTAAATTATTTTATTTACTTATGGTTACAAAATAAAAAATGCTTATAATTTAATAAATAATTTTATGGTAATTTTTATTTATTTTTATTAGGTCTATTTTTATAAGTTTCTTTTATACCCCTATATAGGTATATTATCTATATATTTTATTACTTTATTTTTATTTGGTATATTTTAATTTTATTATTTTTATTTATTATTTTTTAAAATTATAAAATACTTTTATATACACAAATATATTTTTGTTTTATTTTTCTGATATTTTTTGTATAATTAATAAAATACAAGTAAGCAATGTATAGGTATGTGCATAGGTATCAAACCTAGGTATTATATATACAAATGTTTTTATTTTGAATTCTCTTTGCATTTTTATTCTGATTTTCATATATAAATTATAAATAATATTTATGAAATTATAAAAATATAAAAATACAAAAATAATGAATAAAGAATATATTGAATATTTTAATATGTACAAGTATACAATGAGGGTCCAAAACTCGACTTTCAAACCGTACCTCCTCCAAATGTGAAACCACTGCCATTAAATAGCTTATTTTATTCTATATACAATTAAAGGTGAGTATGCTGCATTTGGAGTTGTCAGTTGTGAGATACGGGTCTGGGAAGTTGGGATTCTGGATTTTTATTTAGATCATAACTTTTTACCTGTACATTATTTTTCAGAGAAATCAATTTTGTATTTTTCTTTATTAAATTATATACAACTTTCATGTACAAACTTTCTTTATTTGATGTATAAAAAGTGGAACCAAAAATAGGTCCCAAAATGAATGAAGAATAAATAAGATAAAAGGGATTTTTATTGGTATTTTGGCCCCTATCTCCCCTACTTTATTCCTTGTCGACCTAGTCATCGAGATGCCTAGGTCTCGGGGTTTCGGGTCATAAAATATTTACAATATTTTATTCTTTTTTTCTTTTCTTTTATTTATTCTATAATTTTGGCTTTAAAAACCACATTTTATACACTATTTACATATATGTGCATGAATGCTAAAATGCAGGAATTAAGGCTATTTACAGGCATTTGCTAGGGTTTTTGAGGCCAAAATGATGGAATAAAGATGATGAAATGTGGATTCATCAGTACGGGTTTGGAAAAAGTAATATCTGCCCCAAACCCGACCCGCTGACATCCCTAGTCATGGCCTAGGTCAACCCCGCCTACCCCTTGGTCAAACCACACCACTCACACCTTCTTTTCGGCCCCTCACGTGTATCTTATGTGAGTTCATCTCCATTGTTTGATTTATGAACATTCAAAGGTCCCCCGCCCCCCCTCGATGAACCAAAAATCCACCTCTTTAATGATGATAAATTGCAATACATGAGACAAAAACCAGATATGTCAAAAATAACATAATTATTTAATCATTGTGGAGAATTTTAACTTGGAAAGTGTACCAGGTCAAACTTAGGACAATTTTTAGTTGTGTGGTTCTAAATTGATTCAAGCCATTAACTACTTGATATATTAATCTCTATATCAGAAAATAAAGTGAAAAATAAAAGAGATGCAAAATAATGCAAGCAAAATAAATAGAGGAAACAATGAAGCACATGATACGTGATTATATCTATTTTCAATCCTAAAAAATGATCAATTATTTCTCAAGATAAATTCACAGATCTGAAGAGATAAATTCAAGAAATATTTATCAAATTAATATCTCAATTGCATGGCAAAAAGATCACTGCATCAATGAATATTCCTACAAAAATTTCTCAAGATACTCTTGTCCCCAATACTCCTTGCAATTTAGTCCTTAAAGAAGTGATCTTTGATCACAAAATTTATCAAGGATAATTTTAGTTCTCTTGATTGAAGCCCTATAGAAGAGATCAATTTTCTCAAAGTTTAAACACAAGATTATGTCAAATGAAACCTGTGTAGATCAAATTAATCCTTGAATAATACTCATTATTAAAGAACCTCAAATCTATTCATAAGATATGTAAAATGATAGAGCACATAACAAGATTCAAAATGATATTTTTGTTGAAATGGGATAGACAACGAGAAAGATATGATAGAATAAAGTTCCAGGGACTAAAATACAAGAAAAAAATAGGGTTACTATTTCAAAATATGTCAAACTCACAAGGGGTACAATGCAATTTTCTCACGGGTGCATACACAGGGCACGTGTCTGTTGGGTGGGGAGGATCTCTTTGGAATTTCTTGGAATGATAGGGGCTTGGCTGCAAATAGTCCCCCCCTAAAGCGTGTGCACAACGCGCACACCTGAAGGCTTAATTGTGGAGCTTAGTTCCGGGTACCCGTAGCTAAGGGTAGGGCCCTGAGGCTCATGTGTCTCGAGCAGATGCTTCAGCCAACCTGAAGTAGAGGGTCGACGGGAAGAGGCACAAGCGTCGAAGGAAGGTGGTGGCTAAAGCATCGAGGGTGTTAGAGTGTGCGAAGACTATAGCGGGTGAAGTAAAGGCAGTCGAGGTCAGAGTTGGCGAGGGCAGAAGTGAGCCGAGGGTGATGGACTCATTGGTAGTCGAGGGTAGTGGATGGAGGGCAGCAGGGCGAGCAGCGGAGTAGAGATGCTCAGGAGTGAAGGGAAGGTGCCCGAGTATGATCGGACAGATTAAGGTGGCGCGAGAGCGGATATGCGGAGCGAGGAAGGTGGTGTGTGACGGGCAACCAGTGGAGCAATGGAGTGGAGGTGGAGGCCCGACGATAATGAGCTAAGGCGAGGGGCCAAGGAGGAGGCGCGGGTCGAGGGTGGAGCATTAGGATGGAGTGGTGACGATGGAGATAAAGCTCCAGATACTCGAGGTGGTGCGAGAAGTGGAGAGGCAGAGCGTCGTCTAATGTGAGGCAGTGATGGTCGAAGTCGTTGTCAGGCTCGGGGGGTTGGATGAATCGCATGTGGGTTCTGGAGGAGCAGCGCTCGACTCCGGGATCTGCCTCAGCCTTAGCAATACGGTGAAGATCTGCTGGCCTCTAAAGGGGTGTAGTAGCACAATTGATGCCCACCCTAGATCTCACCGCAAAGGGATTGTTGCTAGCGACCTAGGCTTCTGTCACAAGCCGAGGGTCCAACTCCTCCTTTCTCTCATTTCGGCTGGTTCGATTAATGGTGGATGAAGCTTGATTAAGGGAGAGCCAAGAAGTCCTTTATAAGAATGGGAGGATGAAGGTGTTACAATGAGGCGAGGGAGAGAGGTTGTAATGGCTGGAGGAAAGCAGGGAGGCGAGCATTACACAAGAAGGGAGTCGACAGTGGTTACAAGCTATGGGTGGCGGAGAGGGGAACAAGGGTCGGTTCTGCTGGTGAGGGAGGAGGTATGGGTCACTTGCTACGCACGTGACCTGGAGAGGGATGAGGTCACGTGCGAGGCACGTGGCCTGGGAGTGAAGAGAAAAGGAGAATATGGAGGGGAGAGAGAGAGAGAAGGGAAGAGAGATAGAGAGAGAAGGGGAAAGAAAAGAGAAAAAAGAAAGATAAAAAATAAAACTAAAAATAGTAAAATATATAAATAAAAAATAAAAATTCAAAATAAAATAAATAACAAATGGAAATAAAAATAAGGAGTAAAAAATTCAAAATAATTAAATAAAAATAAAATAACTAAAATAAAAATAAAAAATTCGAAAAGAAATGGTAAATTAAGTCAAATCAAAAAGCAGTCAACACGAAAGTTGTTCGTCTCAACAAGATGTTTCGGGAAGGATCAAAAATCGATAGATGTCAACTCTACAAAAAGTATTTTTGGAGGTACTCTATGAATAATAAATTATAGTAGATTTGCATTTTGAGATTTTTTTTGTATTTTTAAATTGGTTTTAATTAGTGGATTAATTTATATACAATATATACATACTTAATCTATTTTTATGGATTTTTTATAGGTTAAAAAAGATAAAAATAAAATTGACAAAAATAAAATATGTACAAAGTATAAAAAGTCAAATTTTTGTGTTTTCTCTTGATTTTATGATCTTTATGGATTTTTTATTCTTTATGTCAAGTTAGTTAATGGGTTAAAGAAAATGATAGAGAAAGAATTAGATTAAAATAGTGATTATTTACATATAAAATAATAAGCTTAATCAAGGTCAAAAACCATTGATATTTAATTACAGATTTAACCTTGATTTTAACACGATTAGTGAACATTAATTAACTGATTTTAAGGAGTTTAGTTAGTGAATTATTAAGAGGATTTCGCTAAATCATCCATATAGAGTATATGGATCATGGATTTCATCATACCCATATACTTAGCTCTTTGCTTGTCCCCAAGCAAATTTTAGTGAGTTGGAAGGTTGAATCCATGATTGTACATGTGCAAATTCAAGACTTGTCTCATTAAGAATCTTTGGTTTTAGTAGTCCTAAAATCCTAAGCTCGACCATGCTTTAGTCAAAAAGAATCCAACTTCTTTAATTATCAGGCTCTTTGTTTATACATATAGCCTAAGAGATATGAAGCTTAGTGTGTACTGTAATCATGGGAGTCGAGTCGAAAACGTCACTCAACTCCTGATCCAAGAGACTTTCCTCAAGACCTAATCCTCGATACTAGGGAATAAATCCGTCCTTGCATTCACTCTATTGTCTCAGTAGTTTATTAGTCTTGAAATTGTATATGACATGCTAAATGATGGACAACATAGGTTTGTGTATATTCTTCTCTCTCTCACATTAGAACAAGTGTCCTCTCGAGTGTCTTATTACTCAACACATGTATTTTTGGGTGTTGACCGGTGTGTCCATCAAGAGAGATTGAGTCATATGTACTTGTTTTTCTTGGGAGTACACTAGGGTGTGTCTTCTTTAAGCATCTAATATACTTACACCCGGATCTGTATCGCTTACGATGCATAACCTTTTTTGAGGTACTAGCCTGACTCATTGGTCCTAATTAGCTTTGGTCCAATTGAGCACTTTAAAAGTGGTTGGGAGCTTTCGCCTTTGATAGCAGCTTTTTGTAATTCGACTTTGTGTTTGAGAGCTCTTTTCTTTCAATATTTCTTTCTTTTCTTTTCTTTTGGCTAACTCCGTTGCTTTTATCAAAATTTGATGCACGCTGATCAACAATTATTTAGTTTCATCAAAAATAGCAAGGAAAAATAATCAGTGAAAAAATAGCAAGGAAAATTAGTCAGTGGAAATGATGCAAAATAGTGCATGAAAAGAAGACTCGTGAATTCACAAAAATATATCAAAATTCAACAAATAATAAAAGTGAGCCATGTCCCCTGCAACGATGCCATTTAATGAACGTGAAATCTGCCTCTTTAATAGTCATGAATTGTAGTAGTATAGGAGACGAATTTCAGTCAACAAAAAGCGCAAATGTTTGAATGTTGAGGAATATTTATACTTGGCAAGTCTACCAATGTCGAATACAGGGGCACGAGCTACTCTATTTCTTTGTCAAATTTTGATCAATTAAGGGTGTGTGTGAATAATTCTCAATTCTAAGGTCTTTATGCAGATGCGTGATAAAATGCAAAAAAATGCAGATATATGACACGTGCATATTTTTTTAGTTGTTTTTCAATATAAATGTAGGATTGTACATGAAAATAATGCAAGGGTGATGCATGTAATTGTCTACTACAAATATGCCCTAAAGATATCACTTAAATTGAGCAACTGATTAGAGTACGAAATCAGAGTCAAATTGAGCACAAAAATACGAGCGATCATTTATCAGGGCAAAGACATGTAGAGCAAGGAACCTCAACTAACATAAAAATTCACTTCAAAAATGATTTCAGATAAGAAAATTAAACATGCCATGAAATAGATGATGAAACAAGGATCAAATCGACAATAAAATCATGCAATTTGGACCTACGATGCTCAAGTTATGAAGAAAATAATGTAAGGGTATAAATATAAACAAAATGCAGGAAATAAAAGATAATTAATCACAAATTGATCCCTGGAGGGACCTACTTTCAATATACAAAACCCGGAGGGGTATTTCTATAATTGTTCTTGATGCACGGGCCCCTAATTGTAACGTCCATAAGTCGATGGGTGTAGATGTAATTTTCCCAGGCGCGTACATGAGGCACGCACCGAGGAACTTCTTTGCAATTCCATAAAATATCCGAGGTATTCCTGCAATTTTCCTAGCACTACACGCGCGAGGCACGCAAGGCTAGGCTCGGATAGGGTCGCAGGCTCATTGCTGATGTTTCTGGCACTGGTGGCTCAGTGATTGAGGCTCGACTCCCAAGCCTCTAGCCTCGGTGAGGGCAATGTGGTGCAACCTAGGCCGTTGGATGGCCGCTGCAGAGGCACCATCCAATGGCACCAGTACTTCATCTTCCCCAGAGGAGGGGCAGCATAAACAGGGCTCCGGCAAGCTCGCTAGAGGCCCTCCGTGCTCGTGGAAGATCGCTGGAGCTCGGTGGACATCTGACGAGGAAAACTGATGGAAGGTGAAGCTCTGAGAGTAGTTGTAGGTGGCGATCGACGACTCCTCGCTGGAGCTGAAGGCCGAGATCAGAGTAGGCATGAAGAATCTGCCTATTGACAATTCGTGTACATGTAGGCGTGACCGAAGCAAGTGTGTGTGAGTGAGAGTGAGATAGAGTGAGATGGGAGCTTGGCGGAGGTAAAGAAGGTGGTGGCTCAGGGGAGACCTCTGCTGTGACAAAGGAGGAGTTGGGTTGGATCGCGAGAGGGTTTTAGAGGGAGGAGAAGGCGGTGCGAAGGTCATTGGTGGTTGGCGGAGACGTGAAGGTGGTCAGATGATGATGGAGTGTAGTTTAGTAGGCAGAGAAATTCAAAGAAAAAGTAACTAAAATATGGAGAGTACCTCACCGGAGAGGAGAAATTTGCGGAGGTGGTGGCTTGGGCTGAGGCTCCTTGGGAGCCTTAGGTCGTTGCCCGACGAGGTTAGCCAGGCCTCGGAGCTCAGCGGTGCACGGGGCGGTCGTATCATGGTCAAGAGACCATCGTTCGCACATGGGGATGGGACCATCATCGCCTTGATAAGGCCTCCCTCCACTGTTGTCGAAGGGCGGAGGAGGCTAGGGCGGAGCCCCATGGAGTGGTGAATGACCAAGGATGGGGACAAGGGAACAGTTTTTATAGGAGGGTGTCGTCGGCGGTTTTGTGGTGGGGGTGAGATGTTTGAATGAGGAGTGAAGGCAAGGCAGTAATGGAGGTGGAATGAAGGTTGGCACACGAGGATGGGGGATGAAACGACTATACGGGACGATCGTTAGGAAGGAGGAGCATAGGCGAGGTGTCTTCCAAAATAGGAAGGGGGTGGAGGTGGTGCGAGGTGAAACGGTTGGGGGAGAGGTGTTTGGAGGTAGGGGACGAAATCCTAGCCATTGGATCTAGCTATCCAACGGCTAAGATGATGGCGCACACGTGAGGGTGAGATTAGATCAAGGATTTGATCAAACGACGGAGATTGAGGCACTATTGGATGCCTAGGATGAGATCTGGAGTCTCATCTTACGGTGGGGGGTGTGGGGATGACGTGGTGCAAGGAGGAGCATGGGATAGTGATGGGATCGGGTGGCTGGGAGCGAGGCGTGAGGGGGCGGCTTGGATCTGATCAGAGATCAAATCAGATGGCTCCAGATGAGGCACGCATTGAGCAGCTAGGACGGAGGGTGGGGGAGGAGATCGAACAACTCTAAATGATGTCGGGTGGAGAGAAGAGAGGGCAGCCATGTGGGCGACCCAGAGGGCACCACGTGGATGCACCAAAAAAATCAGAAATGCAAAAATAAAGAAAAATATAAAAGAATTAGTTAGAGGCAGAATTAGGAAAAGTCAAAACATGAAAGTTTTAGATTTCTACGAGATCTACAAGTTTCATGTTGGACAAAAAGCCAAACGAGTTCATTTATACAAAAAGTAATTTTTGGGGGTATTTTTAAGGGGTTAAAAACACCGATTTTTAGTCTTGACAATTGTTTTTTGTATTTTTAAGTTCTTTTAAGGGTTAGAAATTTATAGACAATTAATTACGCTAATTTTTATGGGTTTTAATAATAAAATAATTATAAATAAATAAGTATAATAATTACAAGTTAATTATACACAATTTAGTATAGAATAATAATAAGGAATTATTAGTGAATTTTTTTGGATTATTTAATCTAGGAGTTTAATTAGTGACTTTTAGCATGATGAATACGATATTCATCAACTGATTGATAATTATTTAGTTTCATCACACCCCGGCACATAGGTCAATATCAAAAGATAACATGAGAACTTGTTCATATACTGGCCTGGGTTTGCTGACACTCAGGTTTCTTAGAGT
This sequence comes from Ottelia alismoides, assembly GCA_037367405.1. Lineage (NCBI taxonomy): Eukaryota > Viridiplantae > Streptophyta > Magnoliopsida > Alismatales > Hydrocharitaceae > Ottelia > Ottelia alismoides. The sequence continues at coordinate 559,818 of JAZKJV010003238.1, read as the reverse complement.
TTTCATCGACTTTATCCCATCCTCGAGTATCATAAAGGTCTAGCCTCAAATCAAGTTACAGTCCCTCAAGTGAAATCTCAACTCATCTCATCATTCATGAGTTGTGCAAGTGATGTGCTAGTCATATTCTGAAGGGTAGAGAATAAGCGTGCAATATAACACTAACATCTTTCAAACTAGATAAGTGTGGATTATTAAGTCTCAAAACCTAATGACTAAGGCCGATTAATTATGAATAAAAGGTCCTTAAAAAGCCAAGTTTCTTTCATTCCTCAAGTCTTAAGTTAAAGTGAAAATGCCAGGGAAAAACCTTAAGTTAGTTTTGATCTTTTTTGTTTTTTTATTGATCATTGATTTTTTTTGTTTTTATACCCCCTAAATTTTATAAAAAGATTTTTTTTGAGAACATGTATTATTTACACAAATAATCTATGTATAGTATACATAATATACACAACTTGTACCCATACCCAATTTTTGATGAAAACAATTAAAGTATGAGCTATGAATAAAGTACATATAAACACACCCCCTATACTTAGCTTGTGCTATGTTCTTATGGCATAAAGTGAAATGTAGACATGGCTTGTACCAAACATAGTTGAGTAAAAAGAAAAGCAAGCCGACTCGCCCCCTATACTTAGGTTTTTAAGGGCTTAACCATAGCAGACGAGCATGAAATGAGGTGGTTGAGGGTGAGAAGAAAGAATAGAAATGATGTATATACAATGATATCAGTCCTCCTGTACTCTCTACAAGAAAGTATAAAACAAGCGACGGTCATTATCTGTCTCCGTTGACAGGGCGACCTTCCCTTTTGATCAGAGGGGACGGTCAAAAGACAGTATCCATAGCTTGCGTCTCATTTGCTATAAGGGACGATGATTGACACAGTCCCCTATAATCATGAATAGGGGACGGTCATTTAAAGTCACTTAGAGGGGACGATCGTGATTGTCCCTTAAAGGCAACTTAGAGGGGGCGATCATGACCGTCCCCTAATGTTAAGAGCAGAGGGGACGATCAGCTTTGTAACCGTCCCATAAAGTTTGAGAAGGGAGGACGGTCATGATCGTCTCATACGATAACTAAGGGGACGGTCAGGTTGGGACGGTCATAACCGTCCTCTTTATTCCTCTGCTACCAAAAAATATATCAACGCTACTGATTTGCTCTTCATTTTACCCTGCAAAGAGTGGCATTAAACATTAAGTATCTATAATAATATTTGTCTCTTCATCATAAAGAGTGAGATCGACACAGAAAATAACATTCATTCCACATTCAAATTTACAAGAAATGTTTGAAATGATGACTACACTAAGAGATTTAAATAAAACTACTCTACCATAAACTATTCAAACTATTTAAACAAAGTAAGCTATTTTGTGAAGTAATTGTTCAAATTAATTATACAATATACTAAATTATATATCCTACCAACTAAAAAAACATCTAAAGTAATCCTAAGTGTCGTCCTTATCCGCATTGTCATCGTCGTCATTGTCGTCGTCATCATCTTCTCCTCCTCCTCCTCCATCATCATTGCCTAGCCTCGCAACTAAATTACCCACTTTTGTTGGGTGGCTAGTCGACGTTACACCTTGATGTGCATGCATGAATGCATTAAAAATTGCTATTTGTTGTCGCAAATCCTGAATCTCAACATTCATGCTAGACACCTGACTCTTTAATTCTCTCTCCCTTTGTGTTTTCTGAGAGGAAGATGACGAGCCGCGCCCTACTCCATACCAATTCCGTGTAGTGGCACCACGACCACCACAACGGACTCGTCCTTAATGCTCTGGACTGGTCGCTTGGAGGAAGGTTGCATCAGGAGTAAGAGGTGTCTGACTCGTACCAATGCTGTGTAGAGAGTCAATGGCCGTGAGTCTGACCATCTCCTCTTGAAATTTTATTAAAGTAGGTTCAAAATCCATTTAAATTGTTAAAACAGATGCAAAATTGTTATTAATAGCTTACATGGATCTACCCAATGAACTTCCTTGCCCACATCATGACTCAAACTTCTCAAAGACTTCCATCTGGTTGGGCACACAATTGTTCTCCACTGCCTAATGTGAAAAAGATAACAAGAACCTACGATGTGGTTTTAAGATATAATAATGGATGAAATTTAAACATAATACATATAGTACATTACTTACAAAGTCATCCTTGAGTTGATTTGTATTCATTCTCCCCATTCTATGGGTAGACTTGAAACATTTCCTTTGATTTTGAGCATTTCGCTTTGAGATACCCTATACAAAGATAATAACTGCAACAATATAATTCCAAATAATTGATAATACACAGATATGTATCGTACCACATGTTTTGCCCCCATCCAAATATATATCAACACCCTCCAGTATTCAGCGGGTGCATTTAGAGGACAACTCACCAAAAGTGTCTCCAATGGAAGCTCCGGGTCGAATACTGAAAATTTGTAAGAAAATTACTTACATTTTCATTTCATAAATGATGAAAAACCAAGTTACTGTACTTACTCGGGCATTCAGACGACCTTGATATTAACGCAGTAATTCCACGCCATGTCCTAGAATTAGAGCATCCGTGGTTGGGTCACGATCCCATGAAAAACTGGACTGAAAAATAAAGGATGAAAAAAAATTAATTTTATACACTCAGCAACAACTTTTGTTTGTTATTAGTTTTAAATACCTCTAAATCATGAAGAATGACATCTTTTATTAACTTCTCCACTAAATGCCAGTCTGTAAGGCGGATAGGATCCCTGGCTCTGCACACCTGCCCCAGGTAACTCTAAAACACAATCGAGTTCTTCCCCACTGCATCACCTCCAACTATCCATACCCTAAGTGTCTCTCTGGAATGCAGTTGGTCCAACACTCGACACTATGATGGGCCTCTACGTCTAGCTGAGCCACTCGATCTGTCAGGATCGGAGGTCTCACTCCATGCACGTGGTGCAGACAGTGCATCTTGAATGTGTCTAGGATGTAGAGGCATATCGGCATATATAATGAAACATTTAAATGATTTAATAAGAATTTTATATTTCACATATTAAATCAAACAATTTTGGGAAAAAATTATTGATGAACTCATACTTTAAACATTGATAACACTGTTACAAAACCATCCAGTACATGTATCACATCCGCATCTACAACACCAGATAGATGTTCTTGGATCTCAGCTTGATATACGTCGTTTATATTTAATAACTCATCATCATCATTGACATCAAAAAAACTCATGGTATTGTCTTCACGAGTATGATCCACCCATCACTTAAGTTGTCTGGATTGTAGAACACTTGTTCTACTTGACTGGCAAAAGTAAAAGGCTACTTTGTTTACAATTTCCCTGATTGTTTTACATAAATAATCCCATTTATATCTTTTCGATATCCTATCCCCTCGTGACCAACATCAAACCAATTGCACATAAAATGAACACATCGGCATTTATGAGTAATGCTGATCTCTATTATGTTAACTATTTCCCCATAGTAGCCGTCTAAATATGAAGGTAAGTCTGTTTTTACTATAACACCAAACATTTGCGTTGATTTCATCTCGTCGGCTGACTTTGTTCTAAATCTGTATCCATTCACAATATAACCCTTGCATGAAATAATTTGTGAATACGGTATACGTCCAAGAATGTCAAGGTTAAAGTTCCACATGTCACCTTTCATTTCCTTTAACTGTTTTACACGTGAACGGAACCAATTGATGAATTGAAATATATGACGAGTCTCACTAAATATTGAATTGTAATAATAAAAAAATCACCAATATCTGATAACTGCATCAAAATATAATAGTGTATGAGATCTCTATCCTCGTCAGATATTACACGATGGATACTGTTGAATATATGCCTGCCACATGATTGAAAGACCCACAATTTGATTAGTCCTCTTCCACTATGACTTCTCCTTCATTATTTATTTCAAATTGGCTGAAATGTACACTTCTATCTTCCATATACATTTCACGAAGACCATATTTTTTTAATTTTCAAAGGTATCTTTCTATTGGATACATCCAACGATATTGCACCGCTCCACCGATCCTTGCTTCATCTGCTAAATGAACTATTAAATGAACCATTACATCCAAAAACAGGTGGGAATATCTTCTCTAATTTGCATAATATGATAACAATATCTTCTTCAAGTCTTTGTAAGAGCAACGGATCTAAAACCTTCAAACACAAGACTTTGAAAAATCCACTCAATTCTGTTAAGGATTGTAGGACAACATCATCAACAATCCCGCGAATAGCGAATGAGTAATACTTCCATGTAAACATGACAATCATGACTTTTTAATCCGCTTATTTTACGTTCTCTCTCATTTACACATCTCGACAACTATGACGAGAACCCATCAGACACTTTCAATTTTTTTAGGAAGCTGAAAATTTTATCATGCTCAATATTGGTTAATGTATATATTGCTTTAGGTAAAGTAATCAGTCCATTGTCTGATTAAATTGGTTGTAAATCTTCGCGTATACCAAGTTGGATTAAATCACATCTCATCTTTATATTATCTTTCGATTGACCTGAAAGATATAACATCCCTAAAATATGTTCCAGAACATTATTCTCGATATGCATGACATCCAAATTATGATGAATTTGTAAATATTTCTAGTATGGTAAATCTCTGAAAAAATACTTTGTTTCCTCCATCCACCGACCATACCTTTCTTCGAAGTCTGTCTTAAACAATTGCTTTGTACAAGTAATTGTTGTTCCCAAATATTGTTGTCATTCACACGAGTTAAATCAATTCGACATCCAAATGGTAAACCACCAAATTTCTTAATATTATTTGCCCTTTGCCACCAATGCTTCGGTGGCATGAATTGACGATGACCCAAATAGTAATGCTTCATACTTCCAGTAAGCCATGTTGAATGTATTTTTTCAAGACAAACAGGGCATGTGAGTTTTCCTTTAGTACTCCAATCAGACATATTTGTGTATGCTAGGAAATCATTTATAGGCACAGTGCGACACGCAATGTAAATGTTTCTTTCCTACATGCATCGTATGTAGGTATTCCCTTGGTCTATAATATTTTTAATTCATTTATTAATACACATGGATTGCATTACTAGGACCTTTAGGACTAGGAATCAGCAGTGCCATCATCATAGATGAAGAACTCATTGATATCCATGGTGGTAGATTATAGGCCATCAAAATCACGGACCAAATGTTATAACTCAAATTCATATTACCAAACGGATTTAAATCATCTGAAGTTAATACTAACCGAATATTTCTCTCATCTTGAGAGAAATGAGGATATCTCTGATCAAATTTTATCAATTCTTCTGAATCAGATGGATGCCTCATAATTCCATTAGCATCTCGTTTATCTGAACGAGAATGCCAGTCATTTACTTTGTAGTTTTTTTCCGACATAAAGAGACGTTTTAATCTTGGATTTAATGAGAAGTAACGCAATATCTTCACTGACTTCTTCTTCTTCTTTAGATTACCTTTTTCTTCCTTATATTTGGAAGCTTCACAATAGGGACAAAGTATTAAATGCAAATTTTCTCATCGAAAAAGTACACAATCATCAATTTTCTCGTATTTCGGATCAAGCGACCGGAATCGTTGCTTTGCCTCTTTCCAATCCTTTGGAAACTTCTCAGGATTATTCAATAACTTTTGGATTAAAGACAGTGCATCTGTCCTCATTGCAACGGTTTATCCGTTCCTTACTTTCATCTTAAGCAACTCCAATAAAAACTGTAAACGTGCCATTTCAACCCTGAGAGCCAACATGACTTCTACATCTAGCAAACTATTCTCAAGCCTATCATCTAAACTGATATCTTGTGTTTCAGGTCTTCTTAAGTCATCCATTAAATCAAAAAACTCATTATTAACATTATTCAATGATCGTGTAGTGGTTCCTACACATACATCAATATCCTCATCCATTCGTATATACTCTATAACCTCTCCATGTTCAATTCAAATGGAGTAAGGCAACTAAAATCCATTTAGTATGAGATGAATATAAACTTCCTCTCTAACATTACATTTAATATTTTTACATCTCACACATGGACAATAAATTTTGGTACCATCATATTTTTTATTAACATTTTCTAACTGAAATGCACAATCCAAGAACATGATCACTCCTCTCTTATATTCCTGAAAATCATCGTATCTCTTATTCATCCATGTCTTATCCATTTTGTTGCACAATAAGAAAACTAAATTATATGTACTCTTTACTCTTTTCCCATACTATAGGCATAAGATAGATATATAGTAAAAGATCAAAGATAAATATGATGGCAAAGAAAATGAATTAAACTATACAAAGAAAATGTGTGACTACCATTATATTATTCAAATTAATATTTACTCATGTATAAAAAACAGATATGATAATTTTGTACCTCTTTCACGGAGCAAAATGGACAAGAATGAATGTAAAGAAGTGTTGGTAATCATCAGAAACTAAAAGGGAGGAGGCCGACGAGCACGAGAGGCTACGAGGCAGCGATAAGGATGTTGGGCGGCGGGGTGGGGCGATAGGTTGAAGGTGAGAGTATGGATGAAATGGGAAAGTGAGGAGGACAAAGGGGTTTTTTTCGATCTGATCATTGAGGGCGGTCGTTTTGACCATCCTCAATGTTTGCGTTTAAGTGAAACTATCTGCGCTGCATCAATGGGGATGGTCGCGAGTGGGCAGAGGGGATGGTCATTAATGGCCGTCCCTTCTGGCTCACCACCCATGCCCCTAGGTCGGTTGTTATGCCAATAGAAGACCATAGGGGATGGTCAGAACCATCCCCAAATGCCCTTCAGGAGAATAAAATCGAGCAGTGACTTGGCGAGGGCGCAGAGAAGAATGTCAGTCACGACCGTCCCCTCTGGCCCACCACCCATGCCCCTAAGTCGGTCACGATGCCAACAGAAGACCATCCAGGACGATCATAACCGTCTCCAAAGGCCTCTCAAGAGGGTAAAATCAAGCAGTGACTTGGCGAGGGTAGAGGGGACTATCATTAACGACCGTCCCCTCTAGCCTACCACCCATGCCCCTAGGTCGATCACGACGCCAATAGAAGACCATAGGGGACGATCAGAACCGTCCTCAAAGGCCTCTCAGGAGGGTAAAATTGAGTAGTGACTTAGCGAGTGCGGTGGGGATGGTTATTAACGACCGTCCCCTCCGGTCCACCACCCATGCCCCTAGATCGGTTGCGACGCCAACAGAAGATCATAGGGGATGATCAAAACCGTCCCCAAAGACCCCTCAGGAGGATAAAATTTAGCAGTGACTTGGTGAGGGTAGAGGGGACGGTCATCAACGGTCGTCCCCTCTAGCCCACCATCCATGCCCCTCGGTCGGTTGCGACGCCAACAGAAGATCATAGGGGACAGTCAGAACCGTCCCCAAAGGCCCCTCAGGAGGGTAAAATCGAGCAGTGACTTGGCAAGGGCAGAGGGGACGATCATTAACGACCGTCCCCTCTGGCCCACCACCCATGCCCCTAGGTCGGTCGCGACGCCAACAGAAGACCATAGGGGACTGTCAGAACCGTCCCCAAAGGTCCCTCGGGAGGGTAAAATCGAGCAGTGACATGGCGAGGGTAGAGGGGATGGTCATTAATGACCGTCCCTATTCCCTCATTATAAAAGGAGACGATGCCCTGCAGACCATCTCCTAGAATGTGGTTATAGGCAACGGTTGTCGTATGATCGTCCCTAAAAACAATCAATAGGGACGGTCGTTATGGAACTGTCGATAGTTGTCATCCCGAAAAGCCTAAATTCTTATGGTGAAAGGCTCAGGTCAACCAAAGCATGATCGAGTAATTACAAGTGGAAGACCGATTAGATTTGGGAAGGATGTACATGGTCAAGGAGGGTTGCGATGAACCTTCTTGCGGAAGTGTAGTGTGAGGTAGTGTTGAACAGGGAATTTGGGGTTTTAAATTGAGAAATTTATGTACAGTGTCATTGCAACATTAAAAATCCCTCAACAAAAAATATTCAATTCTCAAGTCAAAATAAATAAAGAAAATGTAGCAAGAAAATATTGCTATTTAACTTACCTGTATAGCATACATGGTCGAACTCAGGGAGGCTACAAAAATCCAGAGGGTTATTCAATGCAATGAAAAATCAATGAAAAGATTCAAGGAATACCTATGCACACTAGTATTGATTTTTGTGTTTTTGAATTTCATATTTTTTATGAAATTTTAATTATATATATTTTATTTGATTTTCTGATTTTTAAATTTTTATTTTTTGTAAAAGTTTTTAATTTTATAAAAAATAAAATAAGAATGTATAAAAGAATTTAATAAGAAGGGAAGAAAGAGAAAAGTTGTGAGATTTTTTCAAAGTGGTGAAAATATACAAAAGGTTATAATTAAATTATTTTTAGTTTCATGGTAATTTTTTATTATTTTTATGATTTTTACAAATTTCTTTCAAATTCTAAATTCCTTTAAATAAATCAAAGTCAGAGAAAAAGATAAAAAGAAATAACTACAAATGTTTTGGATTTTCAAATGTCAAATAAAGTCAACAATAATAAAAATATGCATCTACAAAAAGACCAAATTTTATATTTTCCAGAAAGGTATTTTTGTGATTTTTGAGTTTTCTATGAGTTTCTATAACTTTTTTTGTTTTTGAGTGTTTTATGATTTTTTTGGTTTCTATGAGTGATAAAGATGTGAAAATGGTATTATAATTAAAATGAGCCAAAATAAATATCGAGGATTTTTTTAGAAATTTTCACACAAAATTTATGTTTTTATTGGTTTTTAAATGCAAATAGGGACTTTTTATGGAGTTATTTTTGAATTTCATAAATAATAAAAAGGATGAAAAATGTGAAATAGAAATTATAGATAAAAGATCCGTGACAGGAGGCTAATATAATTTGTGTGGAATTTTCAAAAGTATTTTGCTAATTTTTATATGATTTTAATATATAGAATAAATGCATACTCACAGGGGCATATATGCAAAGATTTAAAGTTTGCGAGCTAAATGATAACAAATATAAAAAGTGTGGGTGTATACTGCAAAATATCCAAAAAAGGCATGTGTGCGGGCACGTGATGTGCGTTGGATTGTACCTATTAGCAAATCATTTAATTCCATGGACTGAATAATAACACAAACATACATAATTTAATTAACCCAAAATCACGTGCATAGCACAAGCTTAGTTCAAACAAGGACTAGATGCAAATAAAATGATTGCAAAGGGCAAATAGGTAAATGCAAAATAAAGACAAGGAGACACGTGTCCTTACAGGACTTTATTGCAAATTAAATAAAAAATAGGGGTTCAGGTGCAAATTTACCCTTAATGTACGTGGAGCTCTGGACGGTGATGATGTGTTGAATCTCAGATCGGATGGTTGTGGTTGAAACATGCTTGAATGTCCTCGATCTGCGCTGGATGGTCTGATCAACGACAAAGAATAGGGTTTTTTTGGATGACTGAGATCTAAACTGGACACCTTGTTCTTGATCAAAGGGTTGCTAGATGATCTGGAAGAACTAGGTATGAATGTGAGCTTCACCGAACTTTGATCGAGAATAGCTCGACTGATCTTTGCGTAGTTCGTCTGCTGATTGGCGCTACGGATGCCCGGGGTCTTTGTGTGTCAACTGATGAAAGGAATGGTGCTCAATGCCATCCGATCGAGATTATGTAGGTTGGAGTTGGAAGTTGCTTCAAGTGAACCTCCATAAATCATTCCTCTGTTGATGCATCGTGCCTTGACCCTACAATGGGAAACTCATGCTTGGATGATCCTCCAGCCGAAGGATTAGGTCAAAGCATGGGTGATGGTGGCTGAATGGAGGTCTTCAGTGAAGTATGGTCAGAAGGGAGACCGATCTTCAGACCCGAGGAGATCTGAAGGTGGACAAAGGGTGGAAGAGGTGAAGAAAAGTCGGTGAATGTCGTCGAGAGGTCGGAGTTTGGTGCATTATATAACTTTTTCTATAGTTTCTATTTTTTTGATATGGATATATACACAATTATATAACTTTTTTGGATATAGTTATGGATATCTTTGAGATATATACTTGAATATTTTCAAGAGTTATAATTAATACAGGAAGAAAATTATAAACTCGCAAATAAGAAGAATCCCAGAACATATGTATATATGATCTAAAAAAATTAAAATCGTCTATATCAAAAAAAGGTGAGAAAAAAATAAAAATGATATTATTTTTTTCTATATATACATATAACGGATACTTATTTCTGTGTCTATATCAAAACAAGGAAAATGATATCTGTATTTATATTGATTTTCGTAGATATGAAAATGTATCAGATAGATACAAATTATCTGATCTTTATAAAATACAAAAGTGATATCCATATTTATTTCAATATTTGTATCCATATTCGTTAAAAAATTAACTATTCCTACCCATCAAAATAAAAACACATATCAATATCCACCAAAAAATGTATATGATAGTGCGTGTAAAAAAATATCTGATCTTATTGTTTTGATAGGAGATAACAAACATAAACAAACTTACAAAAAATATTTATCCGTATCCAAATATCTACATGTATAAATCTAAATGTGTCCACATGTATAAATGTAGATTTAAAATGTTAATTTTCATTATCTTAATTGTGAAATTAAGAACTAATTAACATTTATTATGATTATAAAAATGAATGCATCAAGTGAACGAATACCTTTAAATATAGTTCCTTTTAATAGTATAAATGAGAGGGCTATTTATATCATATGAAATCTTAATAGTATCTACATTGCAAAAGACAGAAGATACATATGACATCTAAATGATAACCTCAATTTAAATTTTGCATATACTTGTGAGTGACATGTTTTACCGACGCAAAGCAAGGTTGCTCCATTTTATTATTTACGATTAGACATGATTTCAATTGTAAATATTCCTCTAACTGATTGTCTACTTTAAAATTGCATTGACCATAACTCTACAACATTTAATTTTCTTTACCTATAATAGTTTATTCAAGGATTTCTACTTATTTTCGAAGTTAGAAGGTTGGAATCATGTTCTATGTTTATTGTCATTTAATGACTTTCGTAAACTCGTATATTTATATTTTGTAGACATGATTATAATATAATATTTATTTTACTTCTCAATGTCACAATGTTTACATTCACTACCTCCGGACTTTCGCCCATGCATTCCACATGTCTAGCACTATTGGTATGATAGTAGCAGTTTCTTAATTTTCTATATAATTTCTTATTTAGATATGTTAGTTGTGTTGTTGGACATGATTAATGAATGGATTATAATCATATATTTAGTATGATATTGAATAATATTTGGAATAATACAAATTTATCAGCTTCCCTGTATTTAATGACCCTTCAAAAAAATGAACACAATTATGATATAGTTTTGTGCGCAATAATAAATAGACCAGTCAACTACACTGCAAACATGGGATTCTAAAAGAGGGAATCAACAATCTTAACACTCAAAGTAAAATTTTGGAGAAAATTATATCTGCACTCTAAGTTCATTCGAAATCTCATAACATCAAACACAAACATGTGGAATGCCTAAGCCATTCTTTATCTTGTCAAAAAGTTTGCGCAGCATGTTCTAAGTTTTGAGGCTAACCACAGGATTTTGGCAAGCATGTATGATCGCTAATCGTGTGGAACTCGTAGCAAGGAGGAAGAGAACATCGTACCTCAAAAAAATCATTTCCTCGGTTTCTCCGAGAACCCACGTAGGAGGGTGACCTCAACCTTCTCTACGTAATGGTGGCTTCGGATCGTCGATCCGACATGCTCCGACGAGCTCCGACGACGTTCTGACGATGGGAGGGAGGAGGAAGGGTTGATGCTCTTGTATTGGTATTTTTTGGGAGAGGTAAAGTTTGTTTTAGAGATTTTTCTGTGAGGGAAAATTCAGATCCGGATCTTGGTTCGAACTCCCGAACTCTGATTTTAACGTTCTTGGTCTCTTTGGAAGGTCTCGACGAACACTGTGCAATGGTTGTTCATTTATATTTTTAGACACTAGATACGAGCCGTTTTTAAGAAGAAGTTTGACCCCCATTACCGATGGATCCCACAAACATCTCAGCATAGTCCCATATATGAAGCTCACAAAGTGGTAGGAGACTAATATTTGATAACTTGGGCTTTATGTATTTTGTGTGATTGTTAACAGGTCTAATTGGTCTTGAAGCCAACTAGCTGCTATGGTCATTTTTCTCAATAACAATGTGAAGTCGTGAGCTTAGGACTAGGGTTGGCTATCGAGCTCAACGAGCCAAGCCAGCCCCTGGCTCGGGCTCGATAAGGCTCGAGTCGAGCCCCTTATCAAGCTTGAGCTCCTTATCGCAAGCTCGTCAAGGAAAATGGGTACTTTTTGATAGAAAAGTGTCCTGCACAGGTTCGAACTCAAGACATGATCTATCTAGGACTATGTTCTTTACCTGTAGACCACTATCCAAGTTGTATACAAAATGTTAATTATAATACATATTGTAACATTTTATTTGCTTATAAAAAAGGAAAATTACTAATTTTCTAATGCGTGGGCGAGGGGCAAATGTGTGGGTGGAATGAGATTTTGAAAATTGAGTCATTACTCATGACTCGTGAGAGGGGCAAAGTTAGTGAAGGGAAAATTGCAAAGGGCTATTTTTATTTTGTTTGTATTATATATAAAAATTTATATGTATATATATTCCTTATCGAGACCCTTATTGAGTTATCGAGCCCAACAAGGCTCGGCTCGGGCTCAACTCGTTAAGCTATCGAGCCCAAAATTCTAGCCCGGGCTCGGCTCAATAGCCTAACGAGCCAGGCTCACGACCTCTTATCGAGCCAAGCTCGAACCTGGCTCATCGAACCGTGACTCAATAGCCAGCCCTACTTAGGACGTTACATGAGCTATGGTAAATTTTTTAGAAGAAAAAAAACGAATCTTACCAAAAAAAATTCCATACATGAAGATACATGTAATAATCATTATTTATTTATGGAGTGTGGTATCTAAATTCTCTGAATCCAGCCTAAAATGTGTGGTTCATGTAAGAACCTACAAGGCTACACCCATATCGTAGTTTCCAAATCCTATGTTCTAAACCTAAATTTCAACATTTTCTAAGCTTGGTGAGAGTAAAATCATGTGTTATGAGTGTGATGCTTTGAACCAAATAAATCATCGAGAACATATAAAAAAATCCAGTAGACGATATTCACTGCGCAGTGGGGTTTACGTGGAAGAATTGGTATGTGTTATTTTATTTCAAAATTTTAGAGATTTCTCATGATTTAGTCATTTTTAAGGCACCTTAAGAATTTTAAATAATGGTTAAACAAAGGAAACTAAAAAATAAAGTTGCACTTCGAATTGTATGAAATTTTTAAATGAGAAATATTTCTTATTTTCATATTTAAGAGTTAGACATAGAAAGTAAGAAATGGAACAATAGATCTACGAGTAAAAACAAAAGACAACTATCAAATGATATTATTTTGATATATGGGACCCAACTTTAACACATAAAAACTTAAACATGATGAAGTAAATAAACATGAACCCCGTTGGAATTACCATATGAATTAAATAATTTTATTATACCACAAGTGATCTAATTTTAAATAAATTTCTTTAGACAAATTACATGATATAATAAAATAGGAAAAATTACAAGATGCGATATAAAAATAATGGAATTCACAAAAAGGTCTAAAGAACATAATATATAATTTGCAAATGTGTCCCTTCTACTAGGGTTTATGGAAGTGAGGATTTGGAACATGCTTCCGATTATCACACGAAGAAGATGACATCAACTTCCATCCCCATCAAGCGATATAAGCACACAAAATTATAGAATTTACAATGCAAGATAATTTAATATAAAATTTAAAAGTAGTACAAAAACATGAAATAATGAAAAAGGTTCACTATGGAGTTTAGGTAATTACGTGGATGGAATCACGTTTACGCATATGTTGCAGTCTCTATTGCGTGTTCCTAGAAACTAAGAGGTAATTATGCTTTACATATTTTTGATCTTACAATGTCCAATATGATTCTATTGCGTCTCTCTGCGACTCTATTAAGTTGATGAATAACTAAATGGTTGAGACTGGAAATCATTCCTCTCTCTTTAAGGTGTTCTTTAAGTTGAGACTGGAAATCATTCCTCTCTCTTTAAGGTGTTCTTTAATTTGACCCAAGAGGTATTCACTACCTCCATCAGATTGAGTTCGTTTGATCTTTTCTTTCTATTTAATTCTCAACCAAAAACATGAATTCTTTGAACTTTTCAAATGTTTCATTCTTTGTGACATAATACGAATATAAAATGATACCGCAGATGATCATCAATAGATGACGAACCACGAGGGTTCCTGCTTAAGAGGTGTTATGGAGGTGCCCTTCCCCTCCACCATGTGAGGAACACCTCAAGGTCAACGTGGATGTTGTAGGGATTAAGAAATCCAATGGATAAAGGATGGGGAGCCAAGTAATAGGACTAAGAGGGCTGGCAAAGGAGGTTAACGAGGGGGATTGGGTAGAGGAGGGGGATAAGGGGCGTGGTTAGACGAAGGTGGCTAGCGAACAACGATAGTGAAGGTTTTTGCAATGTTTCTTGAGGTTGAAGGTTGGGGTAGAAAGAAAAGAAGATAAAAGAAGAAAAAGAGAAAGAAGAATGAGATATTTACATTTGTACCTTAGATTTTCTTTTTAATTTACCTTTCTTCCAAAGTTAACGTCCGTTTGGAAGACAGATGGACGGCAACTAACTCGAGAGGCATATGTAATAATGATGCAAGAATACATGGGCACAACTGATATTGAAAAAGAGAGAGGAGCATTACTGATATTGTAGAATCTAAGAGGGACGTAACTGCAAAAAAAAGCCTTCAGGTTATTTGTTGTCATGGGTTAGTTTTGTTATAATGCTACTTTTCATTTTTCCCATCGAAATGTTACTTCTAGAAGATTATTTATTAATCGTCGGATTATTACTAATGAAATAGAGGCTGCTAGTGCTTCATCGAACAAACGAAAGCAAACCTAAATAATCCATAATGAAGAGAATAATAATAAGCATGATTCTCGAATTTGCATTTTGTGGAAAAATAGAAGAAACAGCATGGATAAAGAAAATATTAACGCCGGTGTCATGAAAATATTGGAAACTAAAGTGCAGAAGCTCTTCCCATGCATTGATTTCAAAATCCTATTCCTTCACGATCAACATCCTCTTGGTTCCTTTTCTTCTTTTTTCTGAAGGCCAAACGAGAAGAATTTACTCATCAAGATCACATTTGTAAAGGTTGGACATAAGCCTTGAGGTACTGTGGATATGTGCATAGCATGTCAACCCATCGTTAGAGAAAAAAGGACCATGCACCAACTAAAAATATCCATCAAATCCGACTGCACTTGATTCTATTAATCTTGGTAGAGCTCTAGGTATAAAATAATATCAGTAGCATAGTATGTACTTATCATTGCAAATCACATCCTTTATGCGTAATGAAGTAAGATCGCATCCAACAACCCTTAGAACATCACTTACATCCATCAATAACATATCTTTAGATTGAATCCAAGGGATCCCAACTCCTACATTTCAAGGTTTGATCGTGACCCTGGATCTAATCCAAGGGTCATAACTCTAATCTTCACCCTTCGGCTTTCTCTCTCTCTCTTTTTCTATTGTCTATGGATGCAAACTGTCGCCACGCCACCTTAAGCCAATGGCATGGCATCACCAATATTACATATCTCAACTAGATAAAAAAAACTTGTGTGGTGTTAGTGTCTAGCAATTAACCATTCTTATTGAGATGTGGACGACATTGTCATGCTCTCTTTGCAATGGCATTGACAATGCCATACCAAGTCTCGCTAAGGGATTGGCAACTTATATTTGATTTATCACACCACGTGGCTCCCCGTCTTTCCTCCCACGCATTCCCCGCAACCGTCACCCTGCCTTCTGCGGTGGCGTGCAGCGTAACCACTTCCTCCGTCGCGCCCCTTTCCCTCTTCTCTCCCAACCACCTGCGAATGGCTCGGTCGCCCCCTATGCTTGCTTCCTCCCACGCAACCGCTCGATCATCGATGATCACTTCTCCTCACCCTCTCGTAACTGCCCCATGATCGTTGCATTTCTCGCACCCTCTTGCAAACGCCCGTAAAGGGTCGTCTCGTCGGTCACCACCTGTGTCACCTATCCACCTTTTCCAATGAGAGAGGGAAAGAGCTCCCTTACGAAGTTTGTTACATAGGAGCATGCCATGAAGAGCAATGCCCCCCCTCCTGGTGAGATCCAAGGGGCTTCCACCCATACCGCAATAGCTCTAGTAGCTCTGCTTGAGCTCGATTCGACAGCCAGAACCTCGAGCAACTATCCCCTCCCAGGCGAACAACTTCAGGTATCTTCTTCTCCTCCATTCACTCTCTTCCTTCGTTCTTCTTTCTCCTCCCTTCTTATTCTTCTTCCGCTCTTTCTCATCCTCTACTTTTCTTCCTACGTTGGTTCTTCTTTCGCCCGATCGACCCTCCCTCCTCCACCTACCCTCACCATCACCGCCTCGGTCTCCTCCTCGCCACGAGCCATGGCCACCTCTCCGCCCTCAGTGACTCCAAAGAATTTTCCCATATTAAGACATACTCTCTTCCAGCTTTTCTCTCTCTAGATTGATAATCTTTAGTTGCATTAAATCATCTAATTTACATTGAACTTCGAGAAATATCAGTTACGCAATTCACATGAAAATCGATGAAAGAATTTTTATCATGTTTTGAACAACTTAAAAGCCTTAGAGTGTGTTTGGTTGCCGAGTTACTTCGGGGTAACTTGGGGGAAGGTAACTCATTTTTTGTATTTTGGTACATATGTAACCTGATTGACTGAATATTGGTCCCTGGTTCGTGATGAAATATACAAGTCAATCGATTGTTTTTTCCCCAAGAAACTTGTATTAAGTTGTTCTGGGATTGGTAATTTGTTGAAAAGAGGCCTATATAAAGGTGGCCCCCACAAAAAAAACTCGCTTCCCTCTTTCGCTATCACCGATCCAACAAATCCACCCCCTCCGTAAGCACCTCCACTGCTCCCTCGCCGATGCCCGTGTCGCTCTCTTCCTCATCCACTACGTCGCTGCCAAGCCCTCGCCGTTCGATCATGTCCAAAATCGTGCATCGTCCTCCTAACATGTTGTACACCATATATTACACCTTATTGATATCACGGTGCAGTACTTCTACACGTACAATTTCAGACATGTTTACGTAACCTCCGATCATTTAGCCCTTTATTTGTATGAGAATCACCCTGGAAGATTATATTAGTTGATTTTAATCGAATGTTATAATTTGTATTATACATTTTTTCGGTGGTATGGTTATGATTGTTTGAATGAGAAGTCGATTGTCACCCCCTGTATTAGGATCAAATAGTCCTAAGTATAACATATTATATTCCAAATGCAGGGAGGGTCGAGGGTGGGAATAAACATATCAAGATTCGGTTTGTCTCCCTCTATGCTTAAGATGAAATCTTTAAGTATAACAGAGAAAATCAACAAGATAGGAGACAATGGAGGGGATCCATGAATACCAGGAAAACAATATCTATTTGGAGAATGTATGCATCACTCCCCTGTACTTAGGGTAAAAGAGCCCTAAGTATAGGCAACGATGGGAGTGATGAAACGGAATGAAAAAAGAAGAACACAGGGTGTGCACCCCCTATAATTAGGACAAGGTACGTCCTAAGTATAGACACACAGATATGGTGAATGATATGAGGTACACATGACATACAGGGGAAAGAAGGACTGGAAGACAAAACACGTAGATATAACAAGTAAAGAACAGTGAGGTGCAGGACGATATCTATCAATCGAATACTGTACTCTTGTCATGGTCTCCCTGTGAGGACAGTGATGAGGTCGGAGAAAGAGAAAAGACACCCGGATATACAATCAGGTGGGTGTCAGCTACCAGGGAAAACAAATTGAAAACTAATCCAGGAACCTGTAACGAGAAGCAGAACATCGGCTCATAAGAGAAGAGTGAAAGATCAAAGCTGATACCGTAAGACATGGAGGAGAAAGGAACAGTACAGATTCCTCCAAGTCAATCATGGTCTCATCTAGATATGAAAAGTAAAGAATAGGAGACTCTCTACGCAGCACGATATCTGGTGGACATAAGATCGATAGATCAGAAATTCACCGAATACCATAAGACATGGCTCAATCCTACGAGGGTTGTCAAGGTGAGCGGACTCATATGAGTCAAAGATCTCAAAATAATCAGAAGACTCGGCTCTGTGCTTCAACATATTTGAGACACGACCATAGAGGAGATCGAGTACACAGATCAAAAGACTCGGTTTCATGCTCCAACAGATTGGAGACACCAAAAGTGAAGCTGAGTACCCACAAAATGATGTATCCTCTCGCAGATAACCCACGGAGAGCGGTACATACTAGTAAATGAATAATCAGAACATGGCTTACCCTTGCGAGGGTCATCAAGGTGAGCGGACTCAAATGAGTCAGATCCATCAGACTGATCAAGATGAGCGGTCTCGGTAGACGATAGATCGACTACCAGCAGAAGAAATCGAAAGATCTAGACAATGCCACAGTCTCTCGCATATAACCCTTGGAGAGTACTATGAACTAAACGGAGAGTAACCAGTTGAATGTGACTCATCCTTGCGAGGACTGTCAAGGAGATAAGACTCAAAGGAATATAGACAGCTAGGATAATCGGTCTCGTGCTCCG
The DNA here is from genome assembly GCA_037367405.1 of Ottelia alismoides. Taxonomy (NCBI): domain Eukaryota; kingdom Viridiplantae; phylum Streptophyta; class Magnoliopsida; order Alismatales; family Hydrocharitaceae; genus Ottelia; species Ottelia alismoides. The sequence goes on along the minus strand of JAZKJV010003238.1, from coordinate 540,980 downwards.
ATAGAACGGACACATAATCAGATAGTGAGATTGATAACACATATCAGACGACTCGTTTTTGTGTTCCATCAAGACGGACACACATGCAGTGAATGAAATTGATCGTATATAAAATGTTGCATTCTCCCGCAGATAGTCCTCGGGGAGTAATGTAAACCGGGTCAATGAAATCAAGGGAATGATGGCATCAAGTCTCAAGTCCTCAAAATAATCGATCAATCACCAATAGGAGGGCATAAGATCATGAGAGGGATAAAAGATCGTTAGGGCAATCACAGTGTGGTCCCTCAAATCGACCAATTCAGCTGAGATGGATCAAGGTGCCAGAAAGAGATCCTCTAAGTGCTAAAGGTGGATGGCAGAGTTAGGTGATAGAGGTTGGATTAGTCAGAAAGATGAGTGAAAACATGTGGGTTCCCAGCACTGTCACTTTGTAGCACCGAAAGAGATAGTACAACAAGGTTCCTAAGCAAGACGGGTGGAACCTCAGAAAAGATTATACAGATGGATCTCATGGGATCATCATCAGATCATCAAATAAATCACATCCTTGATCCAGTGTGCAAGATCAAAAATCCCCAATGATGAATCGCCCTTGTATTTATGCCAAAATCAGAATCCTCAATAGTCTTCTATGCACATATCAAAAGTTAGAACCATTTGATATAGCACACCAATCTCATCATCCTCAAACATGTTCGTCTTATTTTAAATAATCAATGTAATATATAAACCTCAATGCATGCCTTATCTACTAGCGCATCAATCCTGGGGGAAAGGATAGATGATATTGGAGGGAATGAGGAGTAGGCAAGATGTCAGAACATAGACAAAATTGTGGTTCGAGGAGAGGGTCTCCTTGAATCAGACCAGAGATAGGTGAGGGAAAGCCATAAAATCCGACGAAGATGGTGAAGATCAAGACCCGATATCGCAACACATATGCAAATGAGAAAATATATTTGATACAGAGAGATTTTGCGGAGGGAGAGGGATTCAATGATCAAAATGACACACACTCACGGGATTGAAAACTCAAAGAGAGATGAAACACATATGGACTCAAAATCACAATCGGTCTACAAAGCAAACCCCATGTTCACTTACTCAGCATAATGAAGATCGAGATTGTGGTCTTTTATCTTTTCCATTTTAGAGTTAGGTGAGTTTTTCAAAAAGTTGTACATGAACGTAGGTAGGACTGAGATTGGGCATTAATCCTTAGTGTATACGTAAGAATAAAATGCACACACAACGAGGGGGTTGCTCTCCCTAAGACAATGAATCCATTACGTTTATTTTAAAGATCCAATGGAGTTAGCTGTCCCAATTTTATTTTTGATTATCACATTTTGATTTTTTTTCAATGCACTTATCTAACGAGTTTTAAATTCTATTTAGCATCCTAAGTGATCAAAATCATAGGAAGAAGGTTGGAAGAGCCATGCGAGTCGAAAATTGATGATGCATGCATAGTAAGAAGACTTACAATGCTTCCCATTTCTCTCCATGCGGGATGCATAATAGAATTTAAAGCTACACTACATGAAATGCAAGCCAATAAATCGCCCTAAAATAGTAATTTCTATTATCATGAAGCATCAAATGTTAATTATTTAGAAAAGAGACCAGGGTCCGGTCTTCCATGCAACTCGGTGCCAGCCGCAACTAGTCCTGCACACATTGTATGCCACCACTCTCGGCACAGGGAACCTCAAATCCAAATAATTAACAATTACGATTTAACTAAATCCAAAAGTGAAACTATAGGTGCATGCAAATATATTAAGGCTTTGGACCTTAATATATCAAGCAAGCAATTCCTCAGCTAGGGCTCATTTAGACAAAATAAATAAAACAAAAGAGGAAAAAATCGTGAAGTCAAAATGTCCGGAGAGTCTGATGATTGCAAATAAATAGATCTCTCTCACACATGAATTTACATGATAATACGCATAATGAAATAAATAAAATATAGAAAGAAGTTGTCTCCAAAAATCCCGCCAAGTATGCATATGGTGCTCTCCCTTGTCGACTTAGTCAGAAAGCCAGCTTTGCCTTGCTTGTGTGCATAGGTCCTCCTAAGAAGTCCTCCCTCGTACATCAGTCCCTTGCAATAAATTCAAACAAGGAGATATGTCAGACAATTCACAACTAATATGAAACGATAATGAAAATAAATAAACAAAGAAGCGTGTATAGACAAGAGTAGAGAAACAAACAAATAAATGCACCAATCTATGATGCATTACTCCCCATCAACGATGTCATTTGATAACTGAGATCTGGTGAGGGTCAAATATGTTCCACACAAGACGGGAACAAAGTCGTTATGGCGATCGCTCACGAAACCTCAATTAATCAACAATTAACCCAAGAGATAATAATAAAAGTTAATAGCAAAAAAGTGAGTTAAGATTTATCATAACTCTACACAAATGTGTATAGGTGTAAGCATATGTAGAGGTCGAACTCAGGGAGCAAATGGTAGATTGGGGAAATGAAGCACAAAAATTATTCTTTTATCTTATCCATTTATCGTTTTTGTGGGTTTTCAATTTTGTGTGTGTGTGTGTATTTGTTTTTTATTTATATTTTTATATTTTGTTCTTAATTTTATATTTTCGATTTTCTTTTTATATTTTCAGATTTTTTTATATTTCTTTTTCTTTTTATGATATAATATATATATATGTATATATGTATATATATACCATATAAGGTAATATATAGATAATATATATAATAAATATACGAAAGTCAAGAAAATACCTATATGTACAGTCCTTTTTATTTTTTAAAGGTTTTAAAAGCATATTAAAGTATTTATAAAATTAATAGTAGATATGTACTATATATAGACATATATACCATGTATAAGGTACTATATGCATAAATATAGGTAAAAGTAATCAAAATACAGAAAATGAAGCATTTTTGTGTTTTTCATACTATTCTAATAGTTTTCTGATTTTCTTGGATTTTTGCTAATTTTTATGTATTTTAAAGCTAAAAAATCCTAAATCAAGGATTTAATAAACAGGTCGAATTGATTTGAATATTGAAAATAACAAATAAGATCCAAAATTATAAAAATTAGTTTTAATATATAGATAATCATATAGAGAATACTATAAAATAGACAGAAATATTTGGGGTTTTTTGAAAATTTTATATTTTTTGTTAGATTTTGGAGCTTTTTAATTTTTATGATTTCCTTTTTCTATTTTCAGGGGTTTTGAGATTTTAGAGTTATTAATACTATATTAGATAATATACGATTTTTTGGATTTTTATAACTTTTTATATTTTTTGCTATTTTATATTGTAAACAAGATAAAAGTGTCTCATTTTGATTTTTAATAATTAAGAAAAAGTGCTAAATGCAAAATAGAAAATATAACATGAACATGCATGCAAGCATGAGCTTAACCCTATTTCGCACAATATTAGGAGCACATGTGCTATTTTTAATAAATGAAATTCAAGCACAAAAATACATGTACTGGAAAGGGCATAATTGCAAATGAAATAAACATCAGGTGCATACATGCAATTTTCTCAAAAATTTATAATGTATATTATATTTTATTGGACTTAACATAAATACGGAAACCTGTAAGGGTATACTTGCAAAATGGCCACCTCACGTGGGATGACACACGAGGTGATCTGGCATGAACCTAAATGTAATATGCGAGAAATATGGGGATCTCCATGCAAAATATACACTTTTATTTACACTATACATTTGTTTATTGAATCAATAAATAAATACACAAATTGGTGGGGTAAGTTTTGTAATTTACCCCATTTTCTACGTGCGATCGGATGGTCATGGTTATTTCACTTGACACGTGGCATCCTCCTATACGACGACGATGCTTCACGGATGTGCATCCAAATTAGATCTTAGGGGTGAGATCCTACGGTGAAGCTCAAAAGATCCGACAATACACAATCAAACTGGGGCACTATTCTTGATCTTAGGCGAAGAGGAGCGATGGATGAACAGGGAAGAAACCTCGCCAGAGAGAGCTTCTTCCGATGATAGCATCCTTCCGTGGTGTTATTTCTTGTTGCAATGCATCCCAAAATCCTCCTGGAAGGTTCCTCTATCAGCCGGTAGCTTCAAAACACCCCGAGGATGACCGGAGTTCACACATGAGGTCGACGAGACAATGGTGCCCCAGGTACGACGTGATGCAAAATTACATCCAGATATCTCTATGCTCCCAATACATACACGAACATGTTATAGGGTCGAGGGCAAATTGCCTCGACCCTTTAACAAGCAGAATGGGCGGAAGGGGGCGTGTAGCGGCAGTCCTCCGGCGTGGCGGTGTAGTGTGAGGACAATAGGCCAGATCAGGGGTTGATCTGGGTGAGTGGAAGGTAAAACACGATGAAATAAGTGAAGGGAACGAACGTGAGGGCGAAAAAGGTGTGTCGAAATCGGGTGTTGCACGATGGGAGGTTCCTCGGAGCAGAGCTTCGACGAACTTCAAAACGGGGTTTTAAGATAAATTGTTCGACTAAACACTAAACTAATGGCATAACTAAAAAGCTAACATTAAATACCATCTAGAAAACAAGAAAGACAACTCTTATACCTGCCCGCGAGGGTTGTGAGCAAGGCGGTCGATGAGGTTTGTGAATATTACATGCTAGTCAGGATAGTTCACTAAACGATGAAGTGATATATTTTTTTCTGGTTTGTGAATATTACATGTTAGAAATGAATGGCTCGAACTTGTGATCAAGTGCATATAATAGGAACATCCCAATACAGGAAACTTCTGTATTTTTTTATTTGTGTACTGTGCAGAATAAGAGTACTAACGACTCCTTTAACTTTTATATCTTGAAGATGAAGTTGAAATTCAAATTCATGTGTCTTTAACATAAATATTTATCATGATGTGCAAAATCATAGTATGACATATTTAATTTCGTGAGCAAGTAGGTAGATTTTTCATGCCATTAATAAAATTTTATGGACTAGACTGATGTATATGTTGTATGTATGGAAAGACTTTACCCGAGGATTCAATCTTATACAGATATCAGTGTTTTATCGGTGTTTTTGAAAGAGGACTAATTAAATTTGTTGAACATGTCATCAAGTATAAAAATTTATTATGAATAAAGAATTGGTGCTAATTGTCTCCTCGTATATGGGTTGTTTAAACATGGGCTAAGTGTAGTGTTTATGACAACCTTTTCAGATTTTGGAGAAATCTGATGTATGTAACATGCACGTATAGAAACTATGGTGTAAGTGTATGATAATAATATAAGAGGGGAAATGAATGATAAATACAACAAGGTGGGTGCAGATCCTTGTGGTCCGGTTGAGCCGACAGTGAGTCATTCCCACTCGAGGGGCATCACATAGTGGGGTCATGTTAGGTACTATGAAGGAATTGAGGTGGATGCACGTGTGCATCACACGTAATGGATCCGTTTTTGTTGCACTTATTTTGGGACGAGCGAGACTCCTCCGGCAGACTCGATGGACAGAGTTGCGACTCACCGAGCTTGTACGCCCCGTCTCGAGTGTCAGAGTACTACCAACTAGACTAGCTGAAGGATCACGCTTGTAAACAGGTTTAGGTTGCAATCTGAATGAAACGTTGCAGGTTTCATCCCTAGTGTAGACGTTATCCTTTGACGGGTGAGTCCGGGATAAATACATGGAATTATGGATTAAGAGATGACAACAATTATTTTTAGTGCTTAAGTAAATTTCTTTAATCTGTTAAAGGTCCAGAATACAACTGTATTCATGTTGCTAGTTTTTTTTATTAAAATGCTCTCCTTTAACTTGTCCAGTTACCGCATTTGCATTACCTACCTACATTCTTTTGATTTTATATTATTTTATCCATACCAGGTCAGTTGACTCACAAGTTACATTCTTTGGAAATCCAACATGAAGTGTAGAGCAAGAGACAGAGGCTCACATTTTTGGTGGTGCATCTGCAGGGCGTTGTTGAGGTTGAGGCATCGTTTTGTAGTTATTTACGTTCCCCTCCTTTCCAACTATTATGATGTAATAAAGAGACTTTGAATTCTATCTTTATTTTTATGTGGACAGTGGTGATCAATGGAAGCTTAGATTTTCTTTCTCATGTCTTTGTATTTGTAAAAATGGTATAACATGCAGGTTGTTTATGATTGTTGTTGGGTAAATCTTGAGAATGGGTGTTTAGATGCGCTACCATCGAGGCGGAGCTTTACAACACCTCTCCTCTTCCAACCACGTCGACCCCTCAGGGGTGCTCCATCTATCACATGAAGACGCGATAGGCTGAGGTTAGGGGTTTTAGGATTTGGAGCAAGACCAATTAGAGGAGAAGGATGGAGGTAATTATTTATCAAGATGAGCACCCTTATTTAATGGCGGATTAGGAAGAATCTAAAATATGTACAATAGATCTAGGGTATCGACGTGAATCATGGAAGATCGTGGAGTAGATCTTGTGAAGGGCTCGATGGTGATGGAGCAACAGAGTGGGCGAAAGAAAATCATGAAAGCGGACCGCTCGAGATTTTGGCAGAAGTCAAATGAAGGAATGGGTAGTTGACCAGGGGTCAACGTTCCGTGGAATGTGGTTGGGCCACGTAAGCCCGCTACAAGACAAAACTAGGATTTTTTTCGAAATTAATTAATTAAAAATAGTAGATGATTTTATTAATTTTTTACTATAAAATAAAAATATTTATTATTTTATGCATTATTTTAATATGAATTTTATTTATTTTTTGGTATTATTTGTTACAAGATAATTTTTAGGGGTGTATTTATATGTATATTCATCTATGTTTTGTACATTTTATTTTTATTTTGTATTTTTGATTTTATTATTTTATTATTCTATTTTATATATTTATAACTTATTTTCATGAATATAAATATATTATTATTATATTTTCCTGATGTTATTTGTATACTAAAATAAATAGGGATATATGTTATGTACGTATAAATACAAGTATTTCATCTATGTATTTGGCCATCTTGTTTATTTTAAAGTATTTTCTTTGGTTTTATTTTATCTTTATACTTTTAATAGAATATAAATAATATTCATAATAGTATAAAAATATAAAAGAATAAATAATACTTTTCCCTTTTATTTATATACATGGATTAACATAGGTGGTTTACCTATATATTTATATGGTTATTTTATTTTGTACTTTATATATGGTTTTATTGTAGTTTTAAGATGTAAATACATTATAGATAATATTTACAAATTATAAAAATAAAAAATTGCAGGAAATAAAGATTAAATAAATTGAATATTTTATTCAGGTATACTGTACAATGAGGGTCCAAAGCCTAACTTGCACACTTTAACTCCAAAAAATATGGAACAACCTTCATTAAATAAATTATTAAAAGTTATATACAATTAAAGTAATTTTGATAGATTTTGAGTTTATTCGAGAGATACATGTTTATGGAGTTTGGTTTATGGATTATTATTTTGTGTATAAATGTACACTGTATATTATTTTTGTGTAAACTTAATTTTGTATTTTTCTAGATATCGTATCTATAGATTTTGTGTGCAAAATTTCTTTATTTGAGATATAAATAATAAAGAATAAAATAGGTCAAAAATGAATAAATAAATGAAATTAAATGGATTTATTGGCCCTTATCTCCCCTACTTTATTCGTTGCCGAACAACTCAATTTTTGACTTGGTCTCGGGGTTTAGGGTCATAAAATACCTTTGGTATTTTATTCTTTTCTTCTCTTTATTCTATTATTTTGACATCAAAAATAATATTATTTACACAATGAATGCAACAAATAATGAATAGTTTGTACAAATCAATGTTATTTACATGCATTAGCTAGGTTTTTTTAAGGTCAAAATGATAGAATAAATGTGATGAAATGGAGATTCATCACTAGCCAAGGGGTTAAGATCCACATCAGAAGAATGCCATAGGCGGAGATCCTATTAGAATTGGTCGAGAATTGAGTCTCGAGGTGTTTAAGTCTCAATAGTGCAGAGAAAACATGCAAAGTTTGCGACACATTAGAGCTCCTGATTTAGAGTGAAGGAGGAAAAAAAGGAGGCCATTCACATATTAAAACATTAATATCTCTATTCCTATATGTGTAAGGTTCGAAGAGATTACTACCAAGAACATGCCAAAGCATGTATTGAAGAATGATCATTGGAAGTTGAAAAACAAAACCGAAATAGGAACTTTTGCCCTAGTCATGTGGTAGGTTTGAACAGACCATAGAGGGCACAATTAGTATTCTCATATGCCATTCAAATTTAAGGATTATAGACAACTGGCTAGCAATCACACACAATTACACAACCTTTTTAGACCAATTACTCTTTTATTAATTGATCTTTAGATATGCCTCCTCTAACAAACAATTAGCTCTTTGTTGATTTTATGCTGATCATCACCTTCATGTGCATGGGTCAAAGGCCATGAGATGATTCAACAAGTAAGCCATGTAGAAAGGAAAACAAATATAGGATTTAAAGACTTGGAACATAGGACAACGAAGGCAATGTTGTCTGTCATCCCTTTCCATCTTGCCAGGCATGTTCCATTTTATGATTATCTCCGACTGAGTCCACAATCATCCCAACAATGACAAGTAGTTTGTGAATAAGACTGCATAAAAAGTGTTATATTCTCAAAACAGAAAATATACGAACTTATTCCTCCATTCAACTATTACCCTCCCATAACATGCTTGTGATCACTCTCACTGATAAATGATAGAGATGAAGAGAACTGAACTATCATTAGCTAGTCAACTCTAGTTCAGAGACTTACCACATTTTTCTCCACAAACAAAAGAAAAAAAAATGCATGAATCTGATTTAAATCTCTTTGGCTGCCCTTTACTTTTCTGGTTGATGTCACTTAACCTTTTTTATTTCAGTATAGTCTTCATAACTGAAGAACCATAAAATATTAAGATGTTTGTTTTCTGATAGACATCAATTATGGTTTGTTTTCATCATTCTTTGTGTCGAGTGTAAGTAGGTTTCATCACTCACCCTTTTGATAAAGGAAAGGATACACAAGTAGGCTTGGGTGATTTTGATGGTCATACTGCGAGAAGCAATGTTGAGAATTTCACTGGAACATGTTCTTAGTTTGATTACCCTAACCTTATAAAAGTTGCTTTGTTGGATAGTGAAGTAAATCACAGTGAAGTCCTACGTCAGATCTCTGTAGAGAACAACATTGGATCATTGAGTTGAACAAACAGATGCATAAAAGTTGTTAATTACAAGATTTTGTTGCATACATGTGTGTTGGTATGCCTTCTGCACTCAGACCTGCGGCATGTGTAGACGATTCTTATTAGAACAGAGAAGCGGTGATTTTTTTTGGGGGGGGGGGGGTAAATTATCTTGCTGGTGGTAGAAATTTATGCGATGTTAATAGGTTATGGACATGGAGCTGTGTCATAATATCTACTCTTATGATATTGTAACATCCCGGGCTTAGGTCTTCGGTCCGTTATCGAGGAAAACTGGTCCTGACAACTTGTTAGGTACGGGCCCAAATGAACCCGTTGACAACCACCCAAAATGCTTAAGCCTAAGTTGTCAAGTAGTGATCCCCACCACTTATAAACCACACTCGTACTTCGTGAGTTCTAGATGTCGTACTATATTTAGGGATATGGGTGTTACAACCTCCCCCACTTATATTCGCAACGTCATCGCTGCGACATGGCCCGTCACTTATTCCCAGTGACAGTGGCGGCTGCACGCTCTGGGTAGCCATTTCCTCTTATCTCTTTGTAGGGGTGGCTCCACCTCTCGGGTAGCCCTTTCCACTATCAGAGGGAAATTGGCTGATACCATTTGTAACGTCCCGGACTTAGGTCCCATGTCCGTTATCGAGGAAAACTGGCCCTGACAACTTGTTAAGTACGGGCCCAAATGAACCCGTTGACAACCACCCAAAATGCTTAAGCCCAAGTTGTCAAGTAGTAATCCCCACCACTTATAAACCACACTCACACTTCGTGAGTTTTAGAAGTGGTACTATATTTGGGATATGGGTGTTACAGATATATACTATTATAGTCATTGGAAACCTTTGAAAGGCTCTCCGGGAGGCAGTCTGTTTGCTCAATTGTTGCGGGTCTTTAACGACTATAGTCTTTCAAACATAAATAATTGGAGAGATATGCTAAAAAAAGGTTGTTGTTTGTTTGGACCTTTAGTGATGACAATAAAGTTAGAAAAAAATATCATGCTTGTAAAAATCAAGTATTTATTTTCCAATTTTAATGATTTTAATATGATTGGGTTATTAGTCAAGGATTTCGTAACTTTGATGGCAGAGATCTCCATTGAGTATCATTTCGCTGGAACTTTCATAATGTAAAGTGCTCGCTTTTGTACCCATTAAGCGGCAACATCAAAAATGTGAAACCACACGGGGCTTTGCCGACAGATATATCCCGTGGATAATTTTATGGGTTTCTATCAGTTGTGCTCTTAGGGTCCGTTTGGTTCGGGAATAAGCAGGAATAAAGATGGGGAATAAGGAGAATAAGGTTTATTCTCTGTTCGGCAGGAGGATAGGAATAAGAAGAATAAGGTGAAATAAAGATAGGTAAGGTGGGATAAAGATAGGAATAAGAGTGAAATAAGATGGAATAATGAGGAATAGTCGTACCACTGGGAATCGTGTCTGGAGGAGAATTGGCCCCTTATTCCAGGGCTTATTCTCCTACCAAACAAGGCCTTATGAGATATTGCAATTTCAGTTATACCCCTCTTTTTTTGGAATATCATTTATGCCCCTACCTTCTTGCAAAATTCACAATTCTGTCCTTCTGTTAAGATAGAGTAGCGACATAAATGATATTACAAAAGGGCAGAAATGTGAATTTTGCAAGAAGGTAGGGACACAACTGATATTTCAAAAAAGAGAGAGGGATAATTGAAATTGCAATATCTCAAAGGGGCACAACTGATAAAAACCCTAATTTTATTCAATTCCATTCAACTATGATACATAATAATTCAGTTTAAATAATTGAATCAGAATTTTTATTTTCCTGAGTATGTAAAAGGGTCATTATATATGGCCTGATAATTTTTTATTTTGTTTTATTTGAACTATTAACCTTATCCTTATGTTATTTAACAGGATTTTTACTCGGCAGATCCTATAAACTTTGTCAATTACCTCCACGACCTTTGAAACAACCTAATTCCCCCCTCAACCCCGTAAACTTGCCAACTCTTACCCCATGAACCCTCCGGGTAATCTGTTTGAAGCCTGTGAGGGTTCTTGAGGTAATTTACAAGATCATTAGGGTAATTACATTGCGTAAAAGGTCGTAAAGGTAATTGACAAAGTTTATAGGTCTGCCGGTTAAAAATCACTAAATAAAAGGCATCACCCAGGCATAATTATTTTTCTCTCGTAACTCTCTCTCCCTCTATCTCGTTTTCCCTCCCCATCTCTCTCCTGAACCCTAAGCCCTACCCAACGCGGCCTTCCCCATCTCCTCCCCGCCCAACTTCGACAACGCCGCCCCCCTCCACTCCCCTTCCTCCCGCACCTCCAACCCTCCTTTTCCCTTCTCCGGCGCCTTCCCGATCCCCCCTACTACTCCTCTGTGCCGCCGCCACTTCCGATTCCACCGCCTTCCCGCACCGCCGCCATATCGCCCATTCAGCGCCACCCCTACGTCAATACTAGTCCTCCCGCGCCTCCCTAACCCCATCTCCAGCGCCTCCGCCGCCCTCCGCCACTTCCGCTCGCCCCAACCCAGCTGCTGCGCCGCCATCATTCCCCGCGTCTCCGCTGCCTCGCCCTGCTTCCAGCAGCCCCAACTGGGGCCAACTGCCGTCGCGATCAGATCTGAAGCGCCGTGGTAAACAGCCAGCCTATCCTACATATTTTTTTCTCCTTGTTTCTCCTTGTCTCCTTTGATTGTGGACTGCCGTATGAGCTCGATTTGGTGAATTAGGACCTGTTACCAGCCAACATCAGCAATAAATTCCCAATCTACTATTTATTTCGGAAACTACGTTAATTTATTTCGGAAACTACGTTAGGGGATAAACGGTGCTCTATTTCTTCAATGTTGACCGAGTCATCCCATGCGATTTTGACTGTTATTTGCTTTATTAATTCTCCGAATCATTGCATTTTTGGTTTATTTCTGCTGCCTGTCTTAGTTACCATTCTTTTCAATCAATTATTTTCTTTTCAATCAATTATTTACTGCAGTTTCAATCAATATTCTGTTATAGTAGCTGATAACTCCAACTTGTTAAGAATAACGATCCTTGGCCGTTAGTATTGTTTATTGGAATCTCATAGTTCAGAACGGAGTTGCATCAATTTGGTATAAAAGCATAGCGGTCCGTTTCGTTTTCATCATCTTACATAGATTTTAAAAAAACAAAGAAAATCACAAAAAGGAGAGCACAAACACCAAAAAAGGGTACATATGGCTAAAAAAATCAAGTGCCTCTATGGACGACAACACCACACAAACACAACTCTCATAAGAGTCCTTGTTTGCTCGAATGGAGCAAATGTTCAATCACTTCATCGGACAAATTACCACATTGAATGGTTGTATGTTTGAGAAAGATCACAATGAAGAAACGGCGACCATGGGTCGACATAAGAGTCGGAGACGGCATTAACAGAGCAATACATCCTGAGACTCTGGTTCTCCTCAGTGTTGTCAAAAGCCCTTCGGGTGCTCACTTAGGCGCCCAGGCAAGGCGAGACGAGGCCCTAGCACCTTGTCTCCTTCCAGGCGAGGCGTTTCGCTTCAGGCGCCGCTCAGGCGAGCGTCTGGCTCGAGGCTTCGGGCACTCAAGGTGAGCACCTAGGCCAAAAAATAAGGCTTTTTGCCTACTTTAGATTTTTTATCCATGATTAGGTTTTTATAGTAGTTATATATTTGTTCTATGTATCATTAACACATATATTTATACATATGCACACACATGTATATGTAATTTATAGTTTCACACACTTCCATTACATATATGTATACTTGACATTCCTATTTTATTTCTAAATATTACATATACTTTTGACTGCGTAAAAAATAGTTGAATCTATCAACACGGATTTGGGCAAGAATCCATGTAGCCGACCGTACTTATAGTGAGAGAAGGCTTAGTACATTTATTACATATACTTTTGACTAAAAAACTATTTATATTAGTTTGTAGTAATATGGATACATACATATACATATAAATAGACAAAACACACATGTATAAATAGAGATACAAACACACATGTATACATAGGCATGCACATACACTTATACAAAGACACATACACATGTATACAAATTTCTACACATACAGACACCTGTAATGAATGCACACGTAAAGACAAATATTTAATACATGTATATATACATACACAAGTAAAGGCATACATTACTACACATATCGATAAATAGCGAATTGACCGTAAAATATAATTTGGTGATATCATACACACACATACATATACATATACATAAATATAAGTATACATCTACAAATGTACACGTAGACATTTATATGCATGCTTGTAAACACACCCACAAATATAGTGCATTGGTCTTACGTTGAAATATAAGTTATACATATATATATATATATATATATTTATATATATTTACAATTACACACACATATATACACACACATGTACACATAAACATTTATACACCCACATCTAAACCCATCCAAAAATATATTGGATTGGTATTAGATTGAAATATAAGCCATACCTACTTATATTTACAATTCCACATACATACACATGGGTGTATATGTGCACATATTATTTAGACTCACTCAAAATTTATTTATTTTTATATAAGCCACTTTGCTTTTCTCAAGAGAGCGTACTCGGGCATTTTGCACCCCAACGCCTTGGAGCGTTTGTTGCTTTTAACAACATCGGTTCTTCTACATCTGATGGACACATTAGCGACTATCACTCACAGGAAAGCGAAGAAGAAGAGTTGAGAGATGAAGCTCCTTTCATTTCAAAGAATCAAGAACCTCATAGCCCATGGTACACATCACAACCTCCTAGAGGCAATCAACTCCCACCCTGTTACGGCCCGAGGCACGATGACGAATGGGATCAAGGCATCTGCCTTGATGTTCTGGAGTTTGACGGAGGACAATGCTTTGATGTTTTTATGGATTGGCTCCAAATGGTCGAACACTTCTTCGCATGGAAGGCTATGCCAAGCGAGTGAAAAGTACAATTCATCACGATCAAACTTAAGGGACATGCTCTACTGTGTCATTTGTAATCAGAACACAAATGGAAAGGAAAAGGTTAGATCCGCAATTGGAGCAAAATGAAAGTCAATCTGAAAACAAAGTTTGTACCTGAAGATCACAAGCAAGATCTATACACACGATTGCAATCTCGGAGACAAGGTACCATGAGCGTAAAGGAGTACACCGAAGGATTCTAGTCTCTCATGCATCGCAAGCGATTGTAGGAGACTCTTGCCCAGGAAGTCACCCTCTACATGCATGGATTTCATCAAGTTATCCAAGATGAACTCTACATCAACAACTGTCAAAACATCGACGATGTCTATAAGCGAACTGAGCGAGCTGAAGCTAAGCTTGCCAAAGCACATACAAGGATGTCTTTTTTGGTGAACACCATCCCACGAACTCATGTCTCTATGACGACCTCAAAACCAATAGTTCCTACATCGATTATTACAGGTAAACCCCAAACTAAACCCTCAACTGTTGTCGTCTCTCGCCCATCTACTGGAAATCTTGGACTGGGCATTTTGGGAAGCTGATCTGTTGTAGGACATAATACTTGTTTCAGTTGCTATTAGAATGTCCATCGAGCGGCTGAGTGTCCAAACCCTAGGGTAGTTGCCACCCACCTATTTACCACTGAGGATCTTAAAGATTCTATGCCAGATGATCAAGAAGCGCTTGAAGAGGATCAAGCCGCATTAGCTACTGTCATCTCTGGAGCCGATGAGTACGAACTTCTTAGAGTTGACAGGAACATCTTTGGGCCTTTTCTAGTGATTGAACATGATTGTTATATCGCTCTTGATAGTGCACCGACGGGCATTTTACTCGCCCTCGCAATCGATAACGTTGATAGCTGGTTGCGACACAACATATTCCGAGTCACACGCACCTCTGGATGACATTGATGCTCGTCACCCGCTCGAGAACTTTGTGTCTTAAGAAATGGTAAATAAGTTGGAATTGCCAAGTCACACGCTCGAGAAATCGTACAATGTTGTATGGTTCTGAGATGGCACTCAACTTCCGATCCATCGTCAGTGCCTCATTAACTTCTCGTCTGGTCCAACTTATAAGGATGAGGTTTGTGCCATGTTGCTCCTATGGATGTATGCCATGTGCTACTTGGGAGACCTTGCATTGTGATAGGGACATTGAGCACAAGGGAAAATTGAACACGTACTCATTTCTTGTAAACAAGGTACGTATGACCCTCAGACTGCAACGTGAGGCCCTTAGTACTCGACAAGTGGCTTCTCTTCGTTCCACAGCCATATAATCTACGAAAACTACTCCGTTGTCAAAGCCTTTGACCTCCGATCCTTTATTGCTAATGGAAGCTCAGACGTTCCAATAGGAAGTTCAGGAGAGCTCCACTAATGGAGTAACTTTTGTTCACCTCTCTATTCCAGATACATCTCATCTCCCTAGCTGTCTTGCTTCTACCACTACCATGCTTACACCTTAGACATTTTTACCCATTCTCTGCTTTCTCTTATTTTTTGCATTTGGGGTACCGAAAGATGAAAAATCCTATTTCCTTAAACAATTATTGGATGCGAAAGGGGAAAAATATCCATGATTATGAATACTACATTTGTTTGTGATCCTTGGATCCTCCTAAAGGGTCAAATAGTGGAGTACACTAAAAAGGCTCCAACAATTCCTTTTGGGAAACTACTATTAGAAATTGGTCCCCTCGCTACAAAGCTCGTCCATTTGACGAATTCTTCAAACATACGGGAAGGGTTAGAGCATATCTCAGGGAGATGGTGAAAATATTCTCTCTCATTCTTGGGGGTGAATTAACCCTAGCATCGATACTTACTCCCATGCTTTAGGAACTAGGTGAAATACCTAATAGAACTAGGATTGCAAACACTCTCAAGGGCACAG
The DNA here is from genome assembly GCA_037367405.1 of Ottelia alismoides. Lineage (NCBI taxonomy): Eukaryota > Viridiplantae > Streptophyta > Magnoliopsida > Alismatales > Hydrocharitaceae > Ottelia > Ottelia alismoides. Next base: position 524,782 of record JAZKJV010003238.1, on the reverse strand, counting down.
AAATTTACACCTCGGTTATCTTTTTTAAACAATTCTGCCTTGATTCAAGGGTATAGAAATTGGATGTGACCCGAACACCTATAGTCTCCTTGAGAGAACCTTGAGCTCTACTCCTTTGTCTTCTTCTCCTCCTATAACACTGGAGCTAGCACATGAGAATAAATTCTCCCTATTGAGAAGTCCTTTTAAAATGGCAGATACGATTAAGAAAGTTTCCCAGACATGGGAAGCTGCGAATTCAGCTTCACAAATACCCATATTGAAGGGAGCCCAATGGAGTTTTTACCAAAAAAATGTCGTTCACATATGAAACTTTTTCTCTTAGTGTTGATTCACATGACGTTGCTGCAAAGCCTTCTCCTTCTGTTCAATGATGCAAATTAATAAAAGGAAACAATTTTAAACCACCACTTTACGGTAAGCCAAACTTTTATGATGAGGCGGCATTCAAATTCCTTTTTGCAGGATCCTAGGTAACATATATCCCACTCAGCTCCCATGCTGCTGATATCAAAGCTGAAATCGTACTTGTTGCCCTATGTTTCAAAGAAAAACACATTACATGTATGCATCAATTGTCTTAAACTTGGGTATACCAAGCGCTTCTATCTTTCCCAAACTGTGCTTTATCTGCAAGTAAGCGGGACATACATAAAAAACTCATCATAATCTCATGGCATCCACGTATAAAACCACCAACAAGCCAATCCTTCCCCGCCACTATGGATGTTGGAAAACAAAGCCCTCCTCTATCCTCCAACCCTAAGGTTAATACTACGGGAAACCCATCATTAATCAACTCTCTGCAATAAAGAATTCTTCATGTTCCATCGACATGTCTCGCTTGCTTGACTATCTGGCCTCAAATTTCAGTAAAATTCAATCGAATTTCTGTCGAATATCGATGTCATGTCGAAATCGAAGTTCGACTGAAATGGTGGAAATGACTGAAATATGGGGGTCCCAGTACAAAAAATAACCGAAATGATCGAAATTTAGGTCGAATTTCGATCGAAATTCCACCGAATTTCCGTTGAAGTCCGGTGACCGAAATCGGCATTTAGGGCCTTGCTATCTCATCTATGGATGGCATGTTCATTACATTGACTTGGAGGACAATCGTCTACCTTGAAGCCATGTCGGCTAAGAGTCACCTATATCGATGCCTAATAGTGGAATTCTCATGTAAGTTCCCTTTTATAAATTGGGTGTGAGAAGGACTCTCCATAGAAACCACTTCGGGCATTTTTCTTAAGTGGTAGAGACTCTCCAAGAAGCTGTTCATCACCCAGGTGACCATGAAGAATGTTGAGATATTTGCTATCTTTCTTATTGTTTTCTTTTCATCTATTTATTTTGTCTTCTTGTAGTTTTCCCAACATGTTCCTCTCCTATATAAGCGAAGCCAAGGGTCTCTCATTAACACAATTCGTTCTTTTCTCTCTACATGGTATCAGAGCGACACCTATATCAGAGTTCTCGTATCCCACCCTAACCCCCCCCCCCCCCCCCGCTACCACCGTCGCTGCTGACCCTCCAGTACACCATCAATGCTCCAGGCCATCACAACTAGTGCTCCAGGCAGTCGGAATTTGCCCAATCACCCCCAGACAACTGCCAAGCCGCCACAAGTCTGCCCTCGGCCGTTGCTCGGCACCTCCAGTTGTCGTGTAGACAACCCTTAAATCGCCCAGGCCCCCCGAGCCCTCCCAGGCTGCCGTCGACCCTCTCGTGCGCATTCGCGCACCTTTGCGGCTCAATCTGTAGTTTGAACCTGTCTGATTTTGATCAGAAAACGTGATTTCAGATCTATAAATTTAACTAATTTAATCTACTAAAAAGTTTGAGATTACAATCAGTCTCACTAAATATAAAAAAATCGACTAACTAATTTAATCAATTAAAGACTTATGTGATTCTTCAAATTATGGCTCAACCCCTCAAATTTGATTTTATCACATTGCACATTTATTAGCTTGCGACTTTCATAAGTCATAGGACACCCATCTTCCACCAATACATCTTTAATTACGTAACTTGATGTGTTGATGTGGACTTCAAATGGCTTCTTGAAATCTGTAAGCTGTAGATTCAGCTTTGTGGAGAAGAAATAGAGAACTAATAGAATACTTTATTCAAGGGATATGGGGTTTCTTATATAGCGTGAAACTCTAGAGCCCAAAAAAGGATAACATAAGTGACCTTAATGGGTGTTATAGGATTCAATAAAGAGATAAATAAATAATAAAAGCAAATGATTCTAACACTCTCTACGTTGGATCATATCTATCGATCACACCATCATGCACTGCAAGATTGGTGGCAACGTATGTAGCGAACTTGTTGTCTCAGTATAAAGGTACACGAGTAATAGCAGGGATTCCAATCTCCTGTAGAAATGAGCATGACATTAAAAATGTGAGGTGGGTCGAGCTGATCTTCTGTTAATGATGCAAGGTTTATGCCTCAATTTATAGAGAAAATATACATAAAAACTATTATTAGATATAATTGTATCACCATAAACTCCTAAACATCAAATAATTACAAAATATTATCATAAGTCATAAATTTATGTATTTCCACCTTGAATACATGCACACAATATATCATACCTCAATTTATAGAGAAAATACACATAAAAATTATTACTAAACATAAATATGTTGCCATGAACTCTTAAACACCAAATAGTTTCAAAATATATTATCGTAGTCCAAAATTTGTGCACTCCCACATTCAACACATGCACACAACGTACCATATCAACCACGTATGTTACCTTATGACGTGCCACATTCTTCCCTTTCAAAAAAATACTTCAACTTTGTGATCGTGTAATGTTCATATTATGTTGTTATGAATCTGTTATATTCTTACAAAAAATTATTCTTGATCATATACCATATTCACTGTATATCGTATAACTTAAAATAGTTTAATTTAATTTTTATTCAGAACAATATGATATCATTAGTTGATTGGACGGGCCTCTATCGGAGGTTAATCCCATTATTTTTCAAAAAAGATCATTAGTTGATATAAAATGTTCGTACTAACTAAAAACAATCACCATATATATAAATGAGTTTTTTTGATACAATGATTACACATTGTTGCATTAATACGTTAAGGATGATGGTTATTCTAAAGTCTTGCAGTTTTCATTCAAGACATATTGCCTTGTGAAATATAACTTAAATAGGTTAATTTAATTTTTATCCAAAAAATACAAAGCATAATCGAGGAAACGCCTTGGTACTACCTCGGTGCCCTGTGGCTTACGCCTTAGGCACGTTGATCAAGGCTATAACCTCAAGGTGATTTTATGGAAAAATGATTCGAGGCGTGATTTTAAAAGCCTTATAAAAGAGACTAGTCAGGTAATCTCACAAGTAGCTTGCACTATTGCCCAGTGTTCAATCTCTGCACTCGATCTAGAAATCGTTGTTTGCTTCTTGCTTTGTCACGTAACAAGGTTGCCACCAATGAACATGACATAACTTGTGGTAGATCGTCTGTCCTTAGCAGAATTGGCATAATCTGTATACGTACAAGCGATGACATCAGTATGGCCATTGGCCCCGTAGAAGATGCCTCTTCATAGAGATTCCTTTAGATATGGAAGGATTGAGAAACACCTGGGAAAGAGCTTTGGAGAATGGTGACCAAGTCGTAAATGTTATAGAACAGGTCGGTGGAAATGGAGATAACGTTGGCAAAGGTAGTGTTGGTGGAGATAACACGGTAGTAAAGGTCGTTTTTCTCTTGTCCCCCAATAAAAATCTGCCTCGTTAGGATGTCAAGTAAATAATAATAGATCTCATAAAAAATCACTTGACAATTCAAGTTAACACAAAGCTTATGGACAATTTAGGTGAACTTCGCTAATCCTGAGCTTGGAGGAAAACTCCATAGTTCTAAAGCTGGTAGTAGGAGAATAAGTATCATTGGCAACTTGAAGCGGCTTCATAGTGAAAGAAGGTTGAGAGGAGGTCATTAGACTACCTTCTCCCATCAGATGAGTAGACACACTAGAGTCAATAATTTTTGACAATGTTGTGGCAATAGCTGAGTTGGCTACGATATCTGAATTAGTATCCAGGTTACAATTGAGTAGTCCCATTAGGAGTGGCATTGGAGTTCTGAAGCATTTGCATCAAGCAAGAGTAATGCGTGGTTGAAAGTTGGACCGCGACGACTGTCTGTCTACCATGGTTTTAAAAAATGTGAGGCGAATCGAGGCAGTTTCCTGTAAATGAGGCGATGCGTGGGCCTCGAGGCGTAGGCCTTAGTTTTTAGGCAAAAACTATACAAATCTAGAACTCTGTAGAAAAATGCTAGAAATAAGAATGCATTAAATTCTCTGGCATGAAAGTTACAACATTGATTGGCGAAATAAGAAAGTTTCTAGAGTCCATCATATACAAATAAAAAGGAGACAAGTTTTTGATCCAAAAATTAATGAAAGTTCTAAACAACATCTATTAATTTAGCTAAATACCGTCTTTCATCAGGAGCAATTTTCGCCTCAATGTCATCTTGCCCATCATCATCATCATTGCTACTTATTGGGTCCTCCAGTGAGTCGTCATTATACTGCACAATCACATCCTCATCCTCACCTGAACAATAAACTAAAACTTTCCACACAAGACAACCATCCAACTTTCACTTCGTAATCCTCTTTAAAAGATAGATCATATTGGCATTGAGGGTTGACAAAGTATGAGGCTGCATGTAAATGAGTATGTAGTTGCTTTTCCCACCTCATGTCAATAATTTCTCATATTGGCTTGTATTTCCTCTCATCATTACCCAAGTTTCGAGAAATTTCTTTTTTTGGCCCTATCCATGATCTGATAAATGAATCTCATCGGTGGATACCTTTCACATAGGTTACACCAGGCCAGAATGATATGTTTTCCATGATAATGCTTTTTATGCTTTTACCTGTTTTTCCATGTTTTTGAAGCGAAAAATGACTCAAGCAGATCTTTGGCATCAAACAACCTCTGCATTGTAAGGAAAGATGTAGCAAAGCGAGTGCCAGTAGGTTGAACTAGATATTCATCAACATGTTTCCTCACTATTGCTAAAACCTAACCATGAGCGTAAATGTAGTTGATAATCTTTTTTGCACTTTTATAGACGGACTCATGCAAGGACAATTTCAAGATATCCTCCAGCATGAGATCGATGCAATGTGCACATGGAGTACAGTACAAGCACTTCTTTTTCTGCATCAACATCTCTCCAACTGCCTTGTAAGCGACAACATTATCAGTGATGACTTGTATGATATTGCTTTCTCCAACCTCCTCAACAACCTCATCAAGCAAATTGAACAGGAACACATCATTCTTGATTTCTTCGGACGCATCAATGGATTTCAAGAACCATGTGCCCTTAGGGATATTCACTAAGAAGTCAAGCAAAGTGCGCCCTTTGATATCCGTCCAACCATCCAACATAATGTGGCAACCTCCCTCCCTCCAAGATGCCTTAGCATCATCCATCAGTGACTTTATAGTGCTCACTTCTTCCCAAGATCCAAGTTCTCAATTCATGCATAGTTGGAGGTTTCAAACCCCTTCCAAGTTCCAAAGTTGCCAATGTCTTGCACCATTGTCGCATATGAAGGACTAGTAGCAACATTGAAAGGGAGCCCATTTTCTATGAAAAATCTACCTATGCTTTGACAACACCTCTTCCTTTCTTCCTTTCTCAAAAATGCATTCAATGTAATTTGTGCTATATTATCTGGAGTTGTTGCACATCCAACACTTCCGCTTGTCATTCTAGCTCCTCGTCTTCCCACAAAAAGATCCATAGGACCTCTTGCTTGTTGAGCTCTACTTGATCCGGTAGGTACATGCTCACCAAAATCAGATCCTCCTTGCATTGCATATGCTCCCACTCGGCGAACCTCCTGCATCTCTTCAAGTGATCTTTTTTTATCCAACTCTTTCTTCATCAATAACAACTTGATTTCATTCTCCACTTCTGGTGGTACAGTTGGACAACCACTAACATTCTTGTGACTTCTCGCCAAATGTTCTTTTAATCTCGCAATACCACATGTAATGATCTTGTTACAAAAGTTACAACTCACGTATTTGTATCCTTTCTTCTTTTGTTCTCCCTCTAACTCAACCTCTTTACAATATTTCTATGCAATATCTGATCTATCACGTCTACCATAATGTCCCTTTTTCAATCTTGGAGCCATTTGTGAATTAGAAAAGTGGTTCAGACTATAGAGCATTACATAATACATGTATAAACAAAACAAAATAAATAAAGCAAAACAGAAATCTTATAATAAGGATTTGTTTACAAAAGAATACAAAGAGTTTTTATACATATTTATCATTAGTTAACGCCATAAAAACATGAGTCAAATGTTAGTCAGAGAATGCACATCTTATTATAAATTTAAATTGGTAAAAAATCTAAAAAACATTATTTTTTCATTAATCGGTGACCGGTCGGTATGACTACTTAGTCGTATCGAATAGTGAACAAGTAAAGCTATATTCTAACACAGACACAACAACATATTTTGAGCAAATTTTGCTCCTTGAACAAGTGGTAACATGGAATAAACTTAGCTACTAAGTTCAAAAGAAAACACAAAACCTTCAAAGGATGCAGGATGCAACACCACTGCTCAGGGATGGAGAAGGCGGTGGCTGGTGGGTCGGCGGCATGTCAACCAACAATGGCTGAAAGATTGGAGAATCGGTCGTGAAGGGTGAAGATGATTTGCTAAAATATACAGGAGAGAGGATAAAATATTCTACTTGGGGAAGAAAAGTGAAGAATGTCGAGTTCCACGAGCCCAGACACCTCTGTCGTCGAGGGTTTCAGGTTCTATTATTTTCGGGCATTTTGGGGTTTTAATATTTTCCAGATGAGACGTATGCCCGACAAACACCTCAGTGCCTCAACGCCTTGTAGAACGCTTTATATCTTCATGACGTACGTTGCCAATTTCAATAACGCCTCTTGCGCCCCGAGACAGTTTTTAGTGAAAAATGCCTCAAGGCGTACGCCTCAACACTCTAAGATAACTAGAATCATGTCACGACTATGGCTAGAATTATGATCAAAACTACGATTAGAGTCACGTCCACGTCCTCCATGATAGCCGTTGACTGCCTCTCCCAAAGTTGGCGAGGAAAGCCGAATTCTTTGTAGGATGCAGATAGGAAGTGCGTCTGGTAAAAGTCTCAAGCTCTTGAAGATGACCAACGGTGAACTTGATAGGTGGAACTGTTCATTCACATTCTGATAATAAGGATGTATTCTAGCAAGGAATATGTAGATCTGCCATTTCGATCTCTCTCACTTGTTTGGTATAACAGATCAGTTGAAAAACGGCAAGCTCCTCATAGAGTCTAGTGAGGTGGCGATAATATTCCACAAGACTGGACTCTCCCTAAGATGAGGATTGGATGCGTATATAGATATGCCCGCATGATGAGACATGGTAGTCCTGTCTATTGGTGATACCTCAGGTTTGCTGTTGGAGGGTTGGAGAAGATGCCCTAACTATTTTGTATCGGGTTTGCTGCTGGGGTAGGAGGAGAAGATGCGCATAAGGGTCCTGGCGATGAGTCTTGTAAGGCGATGGGTCATGTAGATCATGTATCGGGTGATGGGTCCGTGGCGAGGGTGACTAGAGAAGATGTGTCTTCGATGATGAAGCCATAGCGTGTCTTCTAGAATCGAAGATTGAGTTATATGCAAAGCTCTTGGCGATGGAGGTCTCAGGTCCCGATCGTATGTCACTTCCAAATGTGAGAAATGATGAGGCTCGTCGAGACCAATGGTGGTGTGGTCGAGAAAGAAGAGAGGAGGTCTTGCGGTTGGGTACGAGCTCGGTCTAGGATCGTTGCTCTGATACCATGTGGAGAAGAAGTGGAGAATGTATAGAATACTTTATTCAAGGGGTATGTGGTTTCTTATTTAGCATGAATACCTAGTTCGAAAAAAAAAGATAGTTACAAAAGTGACTTCAGAAGGGGTTACATGATTCGATAAAGAGATTAAGAAATATTTGAATTAAATAACTTTAACAAGCTCTTCTACCATAACCTTTTTGAGTCATTGGAATGCCTTGCCTTCACGTGTCATCTTCGTGGTTGATTCTTCCTAAGTAGGTTCGTCGGGGGAACCACTCTCTTGGAATATCCCTTGATGAACTTCTAGTAGCTCACTAATACAAGGAAGAATCACATCTCCCTCTCCTTTGTGGGGGTTGCCTAATCTTCAATGTCATGAGTCTTCGTGGGCTCCATCCATTTGCCCACGATATCTGAGGAAAGAAATGATCTCTTGACCGAAGGCATACTTCTTTAGCTTTCAAGTATATTCGATGTTTCCTAGCTTCTTAAGCACCATCTGCGAATGTCTGACATGTTCCTCCATGGTCCTGTTTTACACCAAAATGTCATCCAAATAAGCCATAACAAAAGAGTCGATGTACTCATGAAAAACATCGCTCACTAGGTTATATAAAGTTGTCAAGACATTAGTTAACCCGTACGAATAAGGAACTCAAACGAAGCAGAGTGGGACTCAGTTCTATCTTTTGGTTCGTCGCCCTCATTGACACGATCTTGGTAGGAGCTTGACATAGGATCCTTATTCGAAAGAATTTCACATTGCCTAAGCGATCAAATTAGTTTTCAACTTTGGAGACAATGGCATAAAATCCTCAAACAATGTATCACAATCGTTTTCTTGTCGTGCACATAGTACCTTCTCTCTATCGCATTTAACTTGCGACTCGTAAGTCATAGGGTGCCATCTTGCACCAATATGCCTTTAATTGTGTGGCCAACTATATGTGTGTGTGTGATTTAAATAGTTGATTTCAAATTTGTCTTCAACCGGTATTACATAATGATCCAGCCCTCGCTTTTAAGAAATCACTAGCTACATAATGATCCAACCCATGGTTTTAAGAATTCACCAGTTTATTTCAAAAATATATATTATATCAGTGTCTTTAAAAAATGCAATTGCATATACTCAATGCACCACATTTTGAGGATGCCTCTATGACAGATAATATGAACTGCAGAGCTTTATTTTAAATATTTTCTTGATAACTCGTGATTTTTCTTCTTCTTTTACGGCATTTATATATATGAAATGCATTTAACATGGAGTCTGATAGGATCTAAATAGTTCGTTTTTTATAATTTGTCAAAAGTTATTACATGATGTCCCTCTCATTGTTTTAAGAAATTTCTAGTTTATTTCGACAAATATATTATGTCACTGTCTTCCTTATTTTAAAATTTTGCAATTTAATACTCTCAATGAATGAGATTTTGAGGATGCCTCTAGTATATGCACCGAGGGAAAAAAAGGATAAACCTTCTCCCACTTTCAAGTAAGGTCGACTGCAATGAATCTTATAAAAATCCACATTGAAACATTTTTTTATGCTGGCTGTTGGCTACTTAATACAACCCCTCTCAAGGGGGGATTTGAACCCTGATATTTTGGTTGGTTGGCACACTGCTCCACCTCTTGGCTATTGAACTGGGTACAATAGATATGGAGGAAGTTCTATTTTAACTCAATTTATTTATTTTTCTTTTACTGCATTTTTATATATGAAATGCATATATAATATTTAAAGATGCTAGTTTGAAATTTGATTTTATATTCCTCTCACGAAATCTCTTTTTGCCTTTTATACAGCACTATGGGGAAAAATAAACAGCAGGAATGTAAGAAGAAGCATTGTTGTGAAGGCGAATCATCGTTATCATCAAATTATCGGCTTCCTCTTGACTGCGAGGCTTCTCCGCGACTTCTTTTCTTCCTCGGTGAAAGGGGCAAGACACAAGCATTCTTAAGAATGTCTGATGGGACTTGTGAAATCAGGCGATATAGCGAACTTCATGGTTGTGAGGCAACTCCTCAGGGGTGGTTAGTTGGTGCCACAAAAGGTGAGCATCCTGAGTCAATGCTTTGCCTTTTTAATCCCGCCTCCCTAGAGAAAATATACATGCCAAATCCACCCTTATCTCGCAACTTGCTCGGTTGCTTCATATTATCGCACCCCCCAGCTCACCCTGATTCCAGAGTTATCGCCGTATATAATCGTACCTTACCGCGTATTTATTCATGGAAGCTGCACGCATCTGGTTCCGAAGATAATTATGATAGCCATAAGTGGCAAAGACACATACTTGTTCGCAATGATCGTTCTGCTATTCATAGTGCTGTGAGCACCAAACAAGGACAAATTTATGTCTTGAGTTACTGGGGTGAACTTTATAAATTTGAACCTAAGAGACATTCCCAATTCATCAAGGTTATTGATCAGCCGGACTTCAATTGGCAACTCCAATTTCAAGTGAAATTATTGGTCGAGTGGTGTGAAGAGATCTACATGGTCCTCATGTATCGGATCCGAGGAACGCCCTCTCGATATTTCAAAGTCTACAAAGCAGTTTTCTCTGAACAGCCAAAATGGACGAGAGTTTCAAGCTTAAATGGTGCTGCATTTCTTTTAAGTGGTTACACTGTCTTGGCTTGCAGGGGAAATGGGACGTCTGACTGTTTTAAGAACAACTGCATTTATTATATAGCAAGAAATGATAGGAATATTTACTGCTACAACATGAAGGATGGATGTACCATTAGATCTCAACCTCCTCGCAACATATGCCACAAATACTTCTTACCACAGTGGGTGGTGACGGCCCCATAATTTTCTTTACATCAATTGATTAGACTCATTTTAAGAGTGCTTTACATAACTCTGGAACATGTCTCTGTGTATTAAGGATGGCATCGACATAATATATTTTTTTCAATAAAATGATGATTTCTTAAAACCTTGGGTTGATCGTTATGTATTTCTGTTGACATTAAATTATAGGGATTTTATCACTTGTGCCCCTCCGAGATATCACAATATCAGTTATACCCCTATCTTTTTGGTAATATCAATTATGCCCCTCACTTCTTTCTCCGTCACCAGTTGTGCCCTTCCGTCGGGGTGACCGTCAAAAAATTAAAATAACCATGGTTTATTCAAACCATGGTGTGGTTAAGAAGGATATTATGGTCAGAATAAAATTAGAGGTCAATCTGGGAGGAAGGCATAGGATCTCGGTTGCTTGGAACCATCTTTGTCGGAATTCGAGCTTGCCACGGCCTTCGAGGTCGCGGGGGCCATCAGCGCGCAGCGGGGAGCCACGTGCTCTCTGCGGTGTGGAAGCTGGGGCTCGGGAATAATGGCTGCAGTGGTGCGGGAGAGGGCTGGGGAGGAAGTGTTGGGCGAGGGTCGGGTGGGGGAGGAGGTGGCGGAAGGAGAGGCTGGACGACAGGTTGGGGGAGGCGGAGCCGTGAGAGTGTTGGGCGGGGGTCGGGTGGGGGCGGAAGGAGAGGCTCCTGGGTGATGCGACGGCTCACAGCCGCATGGAGCGACTCCTCTAGGTGGTGATGCAGCGAGGCGAGGCGGGTAGGGAGTGGAGAGCGATGTTCGATGGCGGCTGGCGCGTGGAAGGTACAGAGGAAGGGAGCCGACTCAAGGTGGCTCTACCCAGTGGATGCTGCACACGGGCGGTGTTGCGCGGTGGCTCGCGCTGGCGAAGCCGGTGGAGGCCGTCTGTTGGGAGGCGCGGTTGCTCTAGGGGCGATGTCTTGATGGCCGAAAACCGAAGCTATGGTTGTTGATGCAGGTTTGAAGAAGATGGAGGTGCGGACTCCAAATATGGTGGCGAGGCGCTGCAGTGGGCTATGTGTGACGGTAAGCGTGGAGCTAACTGCTGGAGGCGATAAGAGGAACATAAGCTTTTGGTGAAAACAGAGGAAGTAAGGGGTTGGGTGTTCTGGTTGGGGCAGAACATGTTGTTCTGGTTGGGGAGGAGGATGGTTCTCACGAGAATCGAATTGGGTTCTTGCAAGATATAACTCCAATTTTTCTTCTGGTGGGTTATTGGATTGCGGGTTCGTTAATTCTCCAGGAGAGGAGAATTGGATGGTTTTCATGAGCAGCAGCAAGGGGCGGAGGGGGAAGGGGCTGAGGGGAGAGCTGCGGGGGCAAGGGGGACGGGGGAAGGGGGTGCGGGGGCGGAGGGGGGAGGGGCTGTGAGGGGCAGGGGGGCGGTGAGGGCAGGGGGCGGAGGGGGGCGGAGGAGACCGGGGGAGGGGTGCGGGGGGCGGAGGGGAGATCTGGGGTGGCGGCGCCGGGGCGAGTTGGCGGGGCAAGGGGGGAGGCGCGGGGTTGCGAGGGCTTGCGGGTGTAGCATGGGCGGGGGATGAGGAAGATGAAGAGGAGGGGGAGGAGGAAGATGAACAGTAGTGGTTGGACTTTTCAATTCCTTTGTTTTTATTTAATTCCTGACGTGTCCCTAAAGTTAACGTCCGTTTGTCATTGGGATGGACGGAAACTAACCCGAGGGGTACAAGTGATAGATTTGCAAGAAGTGAGGGGCACAACTGATATTACCAAAAAGATAGGGGCATAACTGATATTGCGATATCTCGGAAGGGCACAAGTGATAAAATCCCTAAATTATAAATTGATGACTCGATTGTTATTATAGTTGTCCAAATGAATATACAGTGCAAGAGGACAATCAGAAGGTCCATAGTTCTTAAATCCAATAAAATGGTGGGTCATTTGACCCCATGAATAACTGGGACCTTGATCATGTAAGGACGTATTTGACATTATGTTTCCGGCTCATAGTGGTGCTGTAGCAGGTGGTTTGCAACCGGTGATATTGGCTGTAGCAGGTGGTTTGCAACCGGTGATATTGGCGGCAACAGGTGATGCACAACAGATGGGGCTTACAGTAGCTGGTGTTGTAGCAGGTGGTTTGCAACAGGTGATATTGGCGGCAACAGGTGATGCAAAACAGATGGGGCTTACAGTAGCTGGTGTTGTAGCAGGTGGTTTGCAACAGGTGATATTGGCGGCAACAACAGGTGGTGCACAACAGATGGGGCTTACAGTAGCTGGTGTTGTAGCAGGCCAGGCTGACGAAAGCAGAAACCACAGCATGTGAGTCTTTAAAAGCGCAACATGTAACCTGCTGCATTCAAGCTATAGCACGTGGATCTTTGGAAGCACCTTAGGTGACTTAGTATGGCGTTCACGTCATAGCAAGTGGCGATTGCAAGTGCGGAAATGAGTTTGCAGCACTCATGGAGGGCCCCACTTGTTTTCATGGTTACTCCTTTTTTGGTTATGCTATCCAAAGAGTAGAAACCATCAGTACGTGAGAAGAAAACACAAGAGAGAACTAGATCATCATCTTAATGTGTTGTAATTGCACTCCAAACGTCTGTGTGCGGGTCTGGTGAAGGTCTTCAGTGGTTTCCATCCTTCTCATGTGGTGCTTGGCTTGTGCGAGAGTGAATGAGACGGAAGAAGACACAACAACGAAGCTCTCTTTGGAAGAGGGCTATGGTCTTGGGTTACATCCTTATTGATTTCTTTCCTTCTTTGCCTATTACCTTCTTTCGTGGTGTTCCTTTGTTGATACACCAATAGGAGGGCTTGGCTTGTGTGTTGTTTTGAAGGAGAATGGACATAACATCAGATTTAATGGAGTGGTTTGAGTTAAGAAGACCTTGTAGTTTCCCCCCTTTTCATTTTGGAGGATTTCCATGTAAAAATCGTTGTCTTGTGGTTGCTTGTTATTTGTGGTTTTATTTACTATCTTTCGCTCGTGATAGCTATTTGATTACCATTTATCTTGGTAAGGGATCTTTGGTTCCTTCGCGCGTGCCTCCGCAAGTAGAGGTTACTCGTGGTTCTAACCCAACAGACCATGCATAAATATTACTTATTTAATCTAAACTGATGTAATGCTATCAAATCCATAATACCTCAAATTTAATTTCTCTAGTTGGAATTACTAGTTGAATGATTTTTTTATTACATAATTATTAATTAAGTTATAATTAAGTAAATAACTAAGAATAATCGATACATAAAAAACATAAATCGGCATGTGAAGTGTCATTGAAGAAATTTGTCTTTCTATCATTTGTTAAATTCAATGCTTGTCAAATTTATGGTGCCTAGAGGTGTAAATAGATCCAACCTAAACGAATACACTATTTTTAGATTTTTATTCATATTTTTAATCGAGCCTAAACTTGTATTTAGGTTTGATAATTCATTCAATTTCTTATTTATCTTACTCTTCTTCATCTTTTGGAAAAAATAAATTAATAAAGATTCTTCTCTTTGAAAAAATATTATTATATATTCACTCTTCTCTTTGAAGGATAATGAATAAGGCAGTGATAAAGGATAAATGAGGTTTATACTTATTTTGTTATTTTGAGCGATAAGGAAGGGAAAAGATATATATATATATATAATGGAGGTTGTAACCACGAATGTGACCGTTTATCTTGAAATAGTTTATACTTATATAAAGCATGCTTATCCTGTAAATATTCACTTATCCCTAGACAATATCTAGTTATCTCGGGACAAAATCCGCTTTCCAGTTGCACCGAGACAAAATCGCTTACCCAAAATAAGGTCCACTTATCCGGATAAAGATTTATAAATATATGTATATATGTGTATATCGAACGTTTAAGGAACTGAACACGAGCAAACCTACAATTTTAAGGTTCGGTTTGTTTATTTAATCGAGTATGAACTTGTGTTCAGGTTTGATTTGTTTATTTTCGAACCAAATCTGATTCAAACTTTTAGCGAGTCGAATCTGAACGAATATCTAAGTTGATAATTTTCTAGCAGTACTAGGATTCGTTTGATTACCTACCGTCCCTGGATCAATCTTGGATTAGAATTACATCACAAATCAACACAACACACATTCCTTATTCCAATTTTCTACCAACCTTAACAACCATCCAAACAATAGGTTGGTTTCTCTTCATGGAAGTGTCCCCACTCATACTTGCCGTCAACTTGTCTCGAATCTGGACAGTGGTTAACATTTTCTGTCCAAGAAAGTAGATACGGATGGAAACAGAGTATTGGGGAATTGAGCCCAAATCATTACTTGGGGTACCGATTGATGATTTGTTCATAAATATCAATTGTTCCTATCTATTTTTAGTTCATTTGATAAAAAGAGTCCAAGGCAGTTACGGAAATTATCCATGTGTGAAATAAAAATCAATTTTATCTAAATCATCATTTCTTTTTTTAATTCCAATCACTATAATCGCAATTGGAAATATCAATATCCATGAGCACATTCTGCCTTGGTTCAAAAAATATCGATGGGCATAATTTCAAACGTCACCAATCCTCTATTGGCCCATACATATGTCAAGGTGATCCCATATGCGAATTATTTATTACCATATCATCAATTACAAGTATTGTTAAGCACTAAAAACTTATGATAAAAGATGACAGACACGATAGAGAACATGGAGATGCCATCCATACATATGAACGAACAGGGGGCATAATTATCAAGTACGAGGTGTAAACCAAATGCTATTTGGAAAAAGCCTCGACAAGTAGAGATCTTCTGCAGGGTGTACTTTCCCACTCTCGAATGAGAAGAACACGCATACAGCTCCTGTCCAGTTTGAAGATCTGTGGAACCATGTCATCAGTGCTGTCCTTGGCAGTGCCACCAATGAACATGAAGTAGAGTTCACTGTCTGCTTCCATGAGGAAGCTATGATCACGCCTTCTTCCAGGGATCCCAACTCCCTGTGGCTTATCCACTGTTGACCATGTATTGTCTTTCGGATCGAATGTCCCTAACTTGCCTCTTCTATCCAAACAATAGAATAGCTCCTCGAAGAATAATGGGGCGCATTGTGATGGTCTGAAGCTGGTATGGATATCAAGCCTTGTAATTATAGTCCAATCTTCATCCCCAAATTGCCAGAGGCAAAGTACCACACAATCTGCATCACTACAAAGCGCAAACACCATCCATCTGCTGTTGGAGGTAGCTGATGCAGGCGTAATCGACATGCAGATGACGTCAAGTGCCATATAGCAGTCAAAATAGGGAAGGTCGCGCCTCTCACCGGTAGGAGGATTCAACACAAAGAATTGTGTCATGCGACTTGCTATGACCCAACCATCCTTCGCATATTGTATCTCGGCATCAACCAAATCCGGCACATCTATTGCATAGGTGTTGTTTGTCAGGTTGCTATATATAAAGCAATTACTACTTTCATCCTCAATATGTTTGAGCAGGAGCAGAGGTACGGCCGAATGCTGCGAGTAAAGTTAGGCCGTATCCCGATATATCGGCGATATATCGCCGATATATCGATATCGACATGGGACCGATATCGAAATCGATATATCGATATATCCAATTTCAGGCATTTTCTTCAGAAAGATTCCTAGATATAGCGATATATCGCCGATATATCGATATCGACACGATATCGAAACGATATCGATATCGATATGTCCTTCCAACAGGGCCTACTATTGAATGCCAAGCCTTACAAACGAAAGAGAAGTTGGCAATGTCTGGTAAAGAAAGCCGTGATGCTATCAAATTTAGCATATCTTCAGAAATGTTAGACCAGGCTTCAATATGAGCCATATGAACTGCAATGAGGACATGTAAAAGATCGTTACAATAGATTAAAAAAAATAGATTGGGAAAATATGAGGGATATCAAAAATAGCACTATTTGCTTAGTGGTTATGGAAATAATTGGGCAACAAATATCCATTCAAGTCAACGAACTTGATTCAAACATTCTGCCCTTATTCTAATCAAACACTCAATTCTACTCAAAGGGATTCAATCAGTGATCTTATTAGTTACATGAAGTCACCAGTAAAATTGTAAGAACTTAAATGAAATTAAACCCGTGATATCACTCAATGTTTTCATGTTTTTAGCAAGTGGCCACACTATATATTTATAGTTAGATCTTGTTTTCAGCTACAAAATGTTAACATTATGAATCAAAGGTTCTTATGTAAAGAAGATTTAGATGATGTTACTCCCGATCGTTCAAAAAAGCCCATGGCATATACCAGCTAATCAATTGAAATTTATTTACCATGCACCACTGATCTGAACTATGACACGGATGCTATAGCAAATAATACATCATGCGGAATTTCGATGTGCAATGCCGAAGAACTTTACAGGAAAATAACTCTTCTTCATGTTACTTTGTTGATCAGGATGCACAACCAAATTTCAACATTTAATAATCAACTATTTCCTGAACTAAATACATGATAATTCACTAATTACACGCATTATCAATCAGAAATGAATGCAATTAAGAATAACGACCAATTGCCGCAACTTCACGAGTTACAGGAAACATGGGAAGCAAGGTTTTAAAAACGGATCGGACATTAAACCAGTCAGTCTTCGGTTTGGTTCAACCAGGTCGGACCGTCGGTCCAAATGAGTTAGACCGGTGATGATGTCAGCATGGCATCATCATTCATATCGACTCGAAAAAATCGGATCGAGTTTAATTTAATGGTTAGACCAATCGAACCGATTTTCTGAACCGATAAAACCAAATACATACATACATACATATATATATATATAGAATTTTTATCCAATGCGCACAGGGCTCATTAGCGTTTCGGTGCGCACCATTTCTTGGCCACACACGTGTATTATCAATTTAGTGGTTACCTATTTCGAAGGATGTTGTTTTTGGAAGGAGATTAATATGCAAAACGATTTAACAATAAGTAATATTCCAATTATATCGCGTCCTAAAAAATAGGAAGATCGTTTTGGAAAGAAAACATTCGAATCGATTATTTCTTGCTGAAAATCGAGATCAAATGCTCATTTCAGTAATATATATATAATAGTCAAGTAAATGGTTGTTGCGAGATCAGTAATATCCAAAACAACAGTTAGTAATTTACATTCATTGTATTACATGGTGCAGAATTCAGTAATATATACACAATGGACAAGTAAGGGCTTGTTGTGATGTCAATATTATCTAAACAACGGTCAGTAATACATTCATTTTGTTATATGGTGCAGATTTCAGTAATATATACAGAATAGACAAGTAAGTGCTTGTTGTGAAGTCAGTAAAACCATAACAAATGGTCAGTAATTTTTATACGTTTTGTTACTTTGAACAGTAATTTAGAGATGATACTCAAGTAATATATATACAGTTATCAAGTAAATTATTGTTTGTGTTCAGTAATGTATATATCCTTGTCTTATATCACATGTTCAGTAATGATTACGATTCTCAAGTAATAGCTACTATGAGATCAGTAATAACAAAGTAATGGTCAGTAAGTCATGGGCATTGCTCAAGTAAGAAAGTAGCTATTTGTTAATGCAATGCATATTACATCGACAATGGTATTACTAACCATTTATTGTGTCATTACTGATCTCACAACACACATTTACTTGACTATTTTATACATATTACTAAATTCTGTACAATGTAACTATTTGGATGTAAATTATTGATCATTGTCTTGATATTACTGATCTCACAATAAACATTTACTTGACCGAATAATATTTATTACTATCATAGCGTTTGGATCCGCGTGGAATCATTTATTTGAATTGTTTCTTTCCAAAACCGTCTTCCAATTGTTAAGGACGTTGTATAATAGGAAATATAGGATTTTTTTAAATACGTCGTAGCCTATAATTAGAAATATACTTATTGTTAATACACGTGTATGGCCCAAAATGAGTGCTCATTGAAACGCTAATGAGCCATGTGCGCATTGGATAAGCCCTCTATATATATAAGTATGTATTTATATATCAATGAAGTAATCGTTTAAAATGTCCAATTTTTCAATAGAATAACATGATCGCCTATTTCGAGTAAAACTCTACAAAAGTTAGTCACATTTTCTAGAATTATATATGCATATAATATTGTACAGTGGTAGTACAGTGTGTCTATCACACAAAAGACCAGGATTCAAATCCCACTCTTGCAGGGGTTGCGTTAGGTAGTCGACGGCCAGCGTAAAAAATAGTCGAATCTTTCAACATGGATTTGAGCAAGAATCCATGTAGCCGACCCTACTTATAATGGGAGAAGGCTTAGTACATTTTTTATATTTTAAGAAAGTATTGGCAGAACGTATATTCTAAAAAAGAGAGGGACATAACTTATATCTTAGAAGATAAAAAGGGTACACGTGATAAAAATCCTATCATTTTATTATTTAACCTTTATTTTTGAAAATTTACCAAACCATCAAAATTGAGTCAATCCAAGTCAACCTAGTCCGACCATCCGGGTTGACCTGGTCAGACCATCGATCTGACCCGATTTTTTATTTTTTTTATTTTTTTGAAAATAGTTACACAAAACCGACTGGAGCGACCAGGTTGGAACCGGTTTCCGGTCCAAGCGGTCGGTTCGGTCCGGTTATTTAAACCCTGATGGGAAGGGAAGCGCTCATTACCGCAACCAACAGGGAGGAGGGTGCTGACTTCGGTCCTGATCGGCAGCGGCGACAGGAAGCAGTGGAGGCTGCGGGGTGATCCGGTAGCGGCGCGTGAGTCGGCTGCATCGTAGCGGTGGCATTGGCGATGGAAAGGTGAGTGCGGAGTTGGCCGTGGCGAGGAATCGGCGTGAGGAGAGGCGAGGGGGAGGTAGAGAAGGAGAGGGGGATAAGGTTTTGTGACGGATGGGAAGAAAGAAAGGAGGGGGGGTGTGCGGGGGTTTTTATGGAGGGAGAAAAAGAGGGAAAATAATTAGTAGTCCAAACATCGGACGATTTGGACCTCAACTACAAGTCCCGCGCTTTTTTTCCAGAATTTTCCTTCAGTAGATAGAAGTCATAGTCCTCTGCATAAACAGTCGGTTTCTATCGAATGAGAATATTTTTAGTTCGAAATCCGATGTGGCTCCTTCAACTATTCACTTCCCTCGAGCTCTATTGACCGGAAGGAAGAAAAGTTTAAAAAAAATAAAAAGTGATTGATTCTGTGTTGGTAAGTATATAGAAGAAACATGTGAAAGTTGGTATTTCTTTCCTTGATTTTATTGGCATCCTGCCTACAATGTAGAAATACCTTAAGATGAGATGCATACGAATGATAAAATCTGTAATTTGTAATCCGATCCAATCTAATGTTACTAAACAAGATCGGCTTGACTTTATCTATATAATAGATAGGATCCGATTGAATTTTTTCATATCCGAAAAAATATAGATTGGATCAGATCTGATCAAAATCCGATCTGATCCAATAGGTTGATTCGTTAACATATATGCATGCATGTACTTACATGTGTGTGTATGGGGCTGGGGAAGCTGCATCCGGGGGTGTAGCTAACTAGCTGCACCCAGCCATTTTTTTCATTGATTTTTTGTGTTTTTTAAATGAAATCTAGGGGGATGTAAATCACTATATATCAACATGATATGATATCAATTTCAACTAATTTCGACATTTCTATCATCTCCATCAAGGCTACGATGTTTTAACGGTTTCAGAATTATTGAAATTGACCATATCCAGATGGGCATGCTAGGAGTGTTTGTTTTGCATGAAATTTGGAACACGTATTCCACACAATAAACTAAGTAAATCCCCCATAAGTTTCCTTCAAAAAATCAAAAATCAATGAGAAAAATACCTGAATGTAGCTTGTTGGCTGCACCTCCGGTGTAGCTTGCAGCTTCCTTTTTCCCTATATATATATGTGTGTATATCATTCCACTCTAAGCCATTTGTTAGTTGCGACGCCATTGCACTGCTTGTCCTTTGCGACATTGATGGTCATCTCGTACAACATTGTATGCACCGTCTAACCTAAGCGCACAACCGCTTGTCAGATCTCTCCTCAAAACAAATAAATTTAGGTAAATTATCTCCTACAAATATTTATTATTCTTAGTGCTCGTGTTTCTTATTTTTTTTTCTTGTTCTAACTTAACCATGTCCATAAAATGACTGGATCAACTACAAATTCAAATGTACTAAATCAATCCAAAAATAAATAAGCATCACGTAACTTCTTCCTTATTATATTCATATACAAATATATTAAATCACATTTTTTTTTAAAATATATATTTATGATCTGGCAAATAAATTTAATTTCAAGTCCACGCTAAATAAAACCATGATACCCACCGGTAGGCTACATTCAAGTTGGTTATATCTTGAATACTTAGACGAATCCAAATGTTATATGATTCATGCCGATTAATGATATATTTAGGGCATTGAAGGGTGTCCTAGGGAGTGGTTTGTTTTTGACATAATTTGACAGTATAAATTAATTGCAAACTTCGTCAATATTGGACCTCAGAGACCATAATTCAAATGTCAAGTTTCAGTGTTCTAGAACGTACAACCTTCAGAGAGTAGACCATTGATAATCGTGATTTTCGGTGTGTTAAGTAGTGTATTTTATTAGTGTCATTGTGCACACAAGAAAATAGGGATATTCAGCTAAAATTTTTACAACTACATATCAAGAAATATTAGAATATGCATCAACATACTGCACCAACTACCAATCAGGCTGTCTCAAACACTATCTCCTTCACGAGCGATCATCGCTTACTATAACATCTCCGTGCTTGCACGCGCAAGGCTGCATCTTGTCGCTCAACAACCAGTGAGATGCATTTCCTCGCAGTCGTTGCCGTGTTACCTCTGCCCTTTATGCTCCTTCATAATCTTACCGTGAGCAAGATTGTTGGCAAGGTGACTTGCCTCTGCTTCAATTTTTGTAGGACACAAGACCCATTGTATGCTTCACATATTATTTGAAAAGCTACAGGAAACTAAGAAATAAATCATGTGTTATTAAGGAAAGGTTTAAAACAGAACATTGCAGCTCTTAATATCCGTACTAAAATGAGGATGGCATCAACATGATATTTTTTTGAAATAAAAATGATGATTTCTTAACACCATGGGTTGATCATTATGTATTTATGTTGACAATAAATTAAAAATTGATGACTAGATCGTTATTATAATCGTCCAGATGAATACATCAATAACTCATAAGCAGGGACACTTCTATGCTCGTCTCCATCCCTACTCTCTCATGAGATGTGGTTGTATGGTTTGATAATATAGTGCAAGAGGACAATCAGAAGGCACATAGCTCTTGAATCCAATAAAATAATGGGTCATTTGACCCCATGAATAACTGGGACCTTGAACATGTTGGAGGTATGTGACATACTATGATTCCAGCCCATAGTGGTACTGTAGCAGGTGGTTTGCAACCGGTGATATTTGGGGCAACAGGTGATGCACAACAGATGGGGCTTACAGTAAGTAGCTAGTAAGTAGCTGGCGATGTAGCAGGCCAGGCTGACGAAAGCAGAAACCACAATATGTGAGTCTTTGAAAGTGCAATATGTAACCTGCTATAGCATTCAAGCTATAGCAGGTGGATCTCTGGAAGCACATTAGGTGACCTGCTATGGCGTTCACGTCATAGCAAGTGGCGACTGCAAGTGCGAAAATGAGCTTTTGCAGCACTCATGGAGGGCCCCACTTGTTTTGGAGGTTAGTCCTCTTTTGGTTCTGGTATCCGAAGAGTAGAACCGATCGGCACGTGAGAAGAAAACACAAGAGAGAAAACTAGATCATCATCTTAGTGTGTCCTAACTGCACTCCAAATATCCGTGTGCGGGTCTGGTGAAGGTCTTCAGTGGTTTCCATCCTCCTCATATAGTGCTTGGTTTGTGCGAGAGCGAATGAGAAGGAAGAAAACGCAGCAGCGAAGCCCTCTTTGGAAAAGGGCTATGGACTTGGGCTACATCCTTGGTGATTTCTATCATTCTTAGCCTATTACCTCCTTTGGAAGAGGGCTTGGCTTGTTTGTCATTTTGGAGGAGAATGGACATAGCATTGGAAAAAGTGGAGCGGTTTGAGTCAAGAAGGCCCTGTAGTTTTTCCCTTTTTTTCATTTTAAGCGGTTTCCACGCAAAATTGTTGTCTTGTGGTTGCTTATTACTTGTGGTTTTATTTGCTCTCTTTTGCCCGTGATAGCTATTTGGTTATCATTCAACTTGGTTAGGGATCTTTAGTTCCTTCCCACGTGCCTCCGCAAGCGGGGGTTACTTATCGTTTTAATCCCAACAGATCATGCATAAATATTACCTTTTTAATCTAAAAAGGATGTAATGCTATCAAATGTGTAATATCTCAAATTTAATTTGTCTCCTGCTAGTATGTTGAATGATTTTTTTATTAAATCATTATTAATTAAATTATAATTAAATAAATAACTACGAATGATTGACATGTAAAATATCATCAATCGGTATGTGAAGTGTCATGGAAGGAATTTGTCTTTCGATCATTTGTCAGATTCAATGCTTGTCAAATTTATGGTGCCTAGAGGTGTAAACTGATCGAAGTTAAGCGAATCTATAATTTTTAAGTTTGATTCATTTATTTAATCGAGCATAAACTTGTGTTCATGTTAGATTCGTTTATTTTTGGATCGAACCTCTATTTAATCATATTTAATCCATACAAATATCGAACTTGAGAATTTTCTAATGACATGGAGTAAAAAGAGAAACAAAAATATATATAATTAAAATAAATATTCATTCAATTTCTTATTTATTTAACTCTTCTTCGTTTTTTGGAAAAATATATTAATAAGGACTCTTTTTTAAAAAAAATATTATTTTATATTCACTCTAACGAAGGATAAGGAATAAGGTTGGGATAAAAGCCGTTTATACTTATTTTGTTAATTTGAGCGATAAGGAAGGAAAGAGAAGTAGACATATATATATACATATATATAGGATTTAATGGGGTTGCCCCCAACATGACTGCCCCACCTCCAATTTCGGCGTATTTTTTTTTTCGGAAAAATAAAACCACGTATATTCATCCCTATATCCCTTCTACATGTCATTCGAATTTCGTCAGAAACAGAGACCCCTACGACCTCCATCTGTATGTCATTTTTTTAACGGTCGCAGGATTTTTTAAATCAACCCTGTCTGGATGGAAGCCGTAGGAGTCTTTGTTTTTTGACGAAATTCGAATGGCATATAGGAAGGATATAGGGATGAATATACATGCCGATATTTTTCAAAAAAATAAAAAAATACCAAAAAATGGGGCAGGGCGGCCATGTTGGCTGCCCCCAGGGGGCAGCCCCATCAACCCTTATATATATACATACATATATATATATATATATATGTATATGTATATATATGTGTGTGTGTGTGTGTGTGTGTATATATGTATATGGGTCATATGTGGCTGGCCCCACCTTATTTTGGTATTTTTTTTATTTTTTTGAAAAATAACACCATGTATATTCATCCCTATATCCCTCCTATATACCATTCGAATTTCGTCAAAACAGATACTCCTACGGCCTCCATCCAGACAGTCATTTTTTAACGGTAACAGAATTTTTTAAATCGACACCATCTCGATGGAGGCCGTAGGAGTCTTTGTTTCTGACAAAATTCGAATGGCATATAAGAGGGATATAGGGATGAATATACATGATGTTATTTTTAAAAAAAATAAAAAAATGAAGAAAAATGGGGCGGGGGCAGCCCCATTTTTTATATATAATATATACATATATATATGGGAAAAGGGAAGCTACGCCGAGGGGTGCAGCCAACTAGCTACACCCGGATATTTTTCTCATTGATTTTTTATTTTTTTAAGGAAACTTATGGGGAATTTACTTAGTTTATTTTATTGTGTGGAATATGTGTTTCAAATTTCATGCAAAACAAACACTCTTAGCATGCCCATCTAGATATGGTCAATTTCAATAATTCTGAAACCGTTAAAATGTCATAACCTTGATGGAGATGATAGAGATGTCGAATTTAGTTGAAATTGGTATGATATCATGGTGATATATAGTGATTTAAATCCCTCTAGGTTTCATTTCAAAAACACAAAAAATCAATTATATATATATATATATATATATATATATATATATAACTGATGTTGTAACCACAAATGTGACTGTTTATATTGAGATAGTTTGTACGTATCCACTTACCCAAAATAAAGTCCACTTATCCGGATAAGGATGTGTATGTGTGTATGCGTGTGCATGTGTGTGCGTGCGTGATCGTAGGCCCATTTAACACATCTCTCTCTATCTCTCTGTGTGGGTGTCTGTGTGTGCGCATGCACGTGTGTGGGTGTTGTGCATGCGTGCAGTGTGCGTGTGTGGGTGGATGGGTGTGTGGGTGCACATGTATGTGTGCGTCGAGCATAAACTTGTACTCAGGTTTGACTTGTTTGTTTTTGAACCAAATCTGATTTGAGCTTTTAGCGAGCCGAATATGAGACAGTCCCAGAAAATAGATACGGAAGGAAACAGAGCCTTGGGGACTTTGAGCTCAAATCATTACTTAGGGTTCAATTGATGATTTGTTAATAAATAACAATTCTTCTTGTATATTCTTTTAATTGGTATTAAATTAATACCTATTTGATAAAAAGAGCCCAAGACAGTTATGGAAATTATCCATGAGTGAAATATAAATCAGTTTTATCTAACAAGTGATATTGTCTCCCACCAATTAAGTATCAAATCAACATTCCTTTTTTTAATTCCAATTAGTATAATCACAAATGGAAATATTAATATCCATGATATCATCAACTACAAGTATTGTTAAGCACTCAAAAATTATGATAAAAGATGACTGACACGACAGAGAACATGGAGATGCCATACAAGGAATAATTTCATTTATTAATCTGCACTTATTATACGAAGAGGGACACAAAATAAATATAATAGTTTAAAACGTTACTGTTATGCCATCCATACACATCATCGAATACCAGACATAATTATCAAGTGCGAGGTGTGAACCAAATGCTATTAGGAAAAAGCCTCGACAAGTAGAGATCTTCTGCAGGGTGTACTTTCCCACTTTCGAATGAGAAGAACACACAATCATCAGCATGCTGGCAGGACTAGTAGCATCCAATCATCAGCACACAAGCAAGACTCGAAACATCCAAGAGAGTTTCCATCGTCACCACTGTTCCGAAAATGAAATTCATGAGCAGCCTCTCCTTCGAAAGGAGGCTCGTGTTACTTTACATGACGATAACTCTTCTTCGCGTTAATTTGTTGATCAGGATGCACAATTGAATTTCAATATTTATAATACCAACTATTTCCTGAACTAAATACGTCATTATTCACTAATTATATGCATTAGCAACAGAACTGAACTCAATTAAAAATTCACTTGTGAAACATCCATACCAGTCAACCTTCTTCTTGATCTGCAAAGATTACGGAGGCGTCACCACCCAGCTTGGTGAGAAGTGTTTGTGACATATGTTCCGGCGAGGTTGAGCTCTGATGGTACATCCATCCTTCATGCTGTAGCAGTAAATATTCCTATCATTTCTTAAAATGTAATAGATGCAGTTGTTCTTAAAACACTCGGACGTCTCATTTCCCCCGCAAGCCAAGGCCGTGTCTTCATCTAAAAAAAATGCAGCACCATTTAAGCTTGAAACCCTCATCCATTTTGGTTGTGCAGAGAAAACTGCTTTGTAGACTTTGAAATATCGAGCAGGCGTTCCTCGAATGCAGCACATGAGGACCATGTAGATCTCTTCGCACCACTCGACCAATAACTTCACTTGAAATTGGAGTTGCCAATTCAAGTCCGGCTCATCGATAACCTTGATGAATTGGGAATGTCTCTTAGGCTCAAACTTAAAAAGTTCGCCCCAGTAACTCAAGACATAAATTTGTCCTTGTTTGGTGCTCACAGCACTATGAATTCGAGAACTTGTTCTGGGATCGGGTATGTGTCTTTGCCACTTGTGGCTATCATGATTAACTTCGGAAGCAGATGCGTGCAACTTCCACGAATAAATATGCGGTCGGTGACCGTAACGCAGGGCAACAAGTCTGGCATCAGGGTGAGCTGGGGGGTGCGATAATATGAAGCAACGAAGTAAGTAGCCAGACAAGGGTGGATGTGGCACGTATATTTTCTCAAGGGAGGCGAGATTAAGAAGGCAAAGCTTCAACTTATGATGTTCATCTTCTGTAGTACCAACCAACCACCCCTGAGGAGTTGCCCGACAAACACGAACATCGCTATATCGCCTGATTTCACAATTCCCATCAGACATTCTTAAAAATGCTTGTGTCTTGCCCCTTTCACCAAGGTAGAATAGAAGTTGTGGAGGAGCCTCGGAGTTAAGAGGAAGCCTATAATTTGATGATAGAGAGGATTCCCCTTCGCAACAATGCATCTTCTTCTGCTCCTGTTGTTGATTTTTCCCCATACTGCTGTATGAAAGGCAAGAAGAGACTTCATGAGAGGAATATAAGATCAGATTTCAAACTAGCATTTGTATCTTACACGCTTGATTGTTTCATTGACAATTATAGATGTATTTCATATATCAAAATGCAGTGAAAGCAGCAAATAAATTATGGATTATTTAGAAAAGGCTTAAAGTATAACTTCCTCAGATCTACACCGGAGGCATCCTCAAAATCTTATGCATTGAGCATATAAGATCGCAGAATTTTTAAAGGAGGGCACTCACAAAATATATTTGTCAAAATAAACTAAAAATTTCTTAAAACCATGAGTGGAACAACATGTAATATCTTTTGACAATTTATTTAAAATGAGTTATTTAGAGAGAGAGAGAGATTACAGTGACATCCAGAACAAAATGAGATTACAGTGACATTTTTTAATTTATTCATGTGTGATAAAAAATCATTTTTTATTTGACAAGTGCTTTTGTCTCCCACCAATTAACAAAATTAACTTTCCAATGCTCATTGCAATAAATACAATCACAATTGGCAATCACATTCATATCGATAAACACAGCAATCACAGTCATATAAGCACAGCTTCTTCCTTCTCATTAATCCTCTTTGGATAATTGGGAAGGTGGTCTCACATGTAAATTATTGACGGATACAAATGTGACAAACACTGTTAAGCACTCATGAATTATGATAAAAGATGACACAACAGAATATGAAGATTAAATATAAGGAATAAGTTCAATCACTGATCTGCTCGTGTCCAGAGAACTAGAAGGGCGTCCGTGCCATGCACGGAAAAAGTAAGTTTTAAATGTAATATAATTTGTTCAAATTTTTCTCCAGTTCACTCGAATCTTACCAAAAAAATATGCAAAACATGGTAATTTGATACTCACAAAAGCAAAAAATCTCTCGCTAAGCAATCTTGTTGTTTGCTTCTTTCGCATGCCATTAGACAACTTCCAGGTCATTCTGAAAGTCGGGTTTCTGAAGAGAATAAAGGTGTGACTTCTTACCTCAGAGGACTCTCTACTGCGGCAGAAATGACCCTTATTTTGTCAAGTTGATCAAGAAGAACGGGTTGATTATGAGGTCAGTTACTTGGTGACAGTGTGTCTCGAAGAAAGTGAGTTTAATTTGTCATGCCAAAAGGTAGTGGACATGGAGTAGACAGTGAGTTTAATTTGTCATGCCAAAAGGTAGTGGACATGGAGTCTATCCAAGGATGTTATGTCGAAGGAGTTGCCAAGGAGCTTCCATCGAAGCGTACTGAAGACCATGCTACTGAGTTGCTACCAAAAACGGTTCCCCATACAGTGTACACTTGCACCGTACAAGATTGCCAAGTGCCAATCTTGAGGAGCTGCAAAGGTAACTCAAGGACAAAATTAGTGATAGCTTGATACGTCCAAGCAAGGTACCATACATAGTACTAATGTTGTCTAGAAGAAGAAAGATGGAAGCTCGCGGATGTGTATAGACTACCACACACTAAACAAGTTGACAGTGAAAAACAAATATCTTAACAAGCATGTTTATTTCTTAGGCAAGGTGAAATTCTTTTCGAATATGAATCTCATGTCAAGCTACTACCAAGTTCGATTCAATGAGCGAGACGAACCAAAGATAGAATTAAAGCCCACGAGCCACTATGATTGATTTAAGTTCCTTGTTATGCCATTGGGGTTTAATGCCCAGACAACTTTCGACTTTCTTCTGAACCCTAGTGAACTTAGTTTTCATGAGTACGTCGACTATTTAGTATTTTGTTATGATTTAATAATATGACATTGTGGTGCCCAAACAACTTTAAACTTTCTTTTGAACCCTGGAAGAACATGTCAAACATATGCATATGGTGTTTGAAAGCAACGGCAGCACCAATTGTACTTGAAGTTGGATAAGTGTGTCTTCAATCAAAAGATCGCCTCTTCCCTCATGCATATCGTGGGCAAAGGCACAATACCGATGGAACCCGGGAAGACCCACACCATGGAAAAGACCCCCACAAAGGCAGGGAGATGTGATTCGCATATTAGTGAACTATATATGAAGTTCATAAATGGATATTCCAAAAAGGTAGCACCCTTGAAGAACCCTCTTCGGAGGAATCAACCATGATGACAATGCATGAATGCTATGAAGCATTATTCCAATGAATCAAAAAATGGTCATAGAAGAGCTCTACGTCTTCCAGCCTACAAGAAGCCATTTGAAGTTCACAATGACACATGACACATCTGGTTACAAAATTAAAGGTGTATTGGTGCAAGACGTGCGCCCTATGACTTACAAGAGCCGCAAGCTAAGTGTGATAGAGAGAGGGTACTACGTGCGCGAGAAGAAGATAACGATTGTGGTGCATTGTTTGAGGATTCTGTGCCACTATCTCCTTGGTCAAAAGTCTGTAGTGCAAATGAAGAACATTGCAACAAGCTGCTTTGCCATACATAACAAGTTTATTCTCGAGCAAGCACGATGTCAAAACTTTCTTGTAGAGTTTGACTTCGAACTTCGTTACAAACTTACAAGCATGGTTAGACTAATCAGGTAGCAGGCACACTCTTAAGGAAGAACGACCCAAAGGAGCCAATAGCCGTGGTGATTGCATTGATCACACACATGTATGAAGGCATGCATTGATTAGGTACTTGCAAGGATCGTCTTCTATGCAAATGACAAGAGGTCCTATGCTCCCTTGAGTGAATGCTTAAGGAAGTTGCTACTAAATAAGATACATGACGTACTAAGGGATAAACATCCAAGAGTGGAATGCACATTCACACTCTTTTCTTCAAGCTACTTCTACTCAAAGATGGCAAAAGACTTGGAAGTATACACGTGCACTTGTCTTGTATGCCAACAAGACAAAAGAAAAGGAAAGAAGAAGAATACAAGATTGTTGGAGCCCCTACCTATTCCTTCTCATCTGTGAGAGGGCATCTCCAAAGACTTAGTCAGAGGGTTCCCATAGACAAGAACAATTTGGTGAATTGTGATGAAGGCAATTGACTACTTAAGTATGTGACCTTTGTACCAACACACCAAGAGTGCGCAACAAATTCCGCAGTGAAGTTATTCTTGCAAAATGAGGTGAAGCACCAATGCATACCAGTGGGCATCATAAGTGACTACAATGCATAATTCACTAAATCGATTCCGAATGAGTTGTTTTAAAGGATTCTAGACGTCTTTGTATAAGATGTTGGAATCAGATCTTAAATTTTCAACTAGCAAGCAGTAGTAGATGGATGGCGAGACGAAGCAGATCAATGCATTGATGGAAAAGTACTTGACGCCACTATAAGATAGTCAATCACCATGATTGAGAGTTTGATGAACACTGCCCAATTCTGCTACAACAAGCAACATACCCGCATCACATGCCATAGTCTATTTGAGATCGTGATGGGCAAAAAACCCATGACATCGCGTGAAGTGGCTATGTATAACAACCAAGGTTCCATATAAGCTTCTTAAAGGAGTGCCATGAGAATAAAGAAGATAGCATCATGAGCAAGGAAGGCCGTATCGATATCGATATAGTTTCGGTCCTCGAAAATGGATATATCGCCGATATATCGACAATATCGGTGGAAATGTCGGAAATGGCTCAAAAAAGCTATTTTTATCATTTTTCAAAAATTAAGATCATCCAAGATATTAAAATAACAAATAACCTACAAATACACAATTATGCCACACATATCATATCGAACATATCATTGTTAGTGTTTATTCCTGAACTTTAGGGTCCGTTTGGTAACTAGGTTGGGTTGGGTTGGGGTATCCCCTTGAATAGCAGTTGTTTGGAGGGTTGGGAGGGTTTGAGTGATAATTGTGATGTGATGTGATGTGACATTGATGATGTGTTATATTAATTTTTTAATAATTGTAATATATTTTTACATTAATAATTTTTTTCGGACATAGTTAAAAAACATTATACCAAAGAAATTGTAGGGTCAATACAAGTAATCCCAACCCAGGTTAGGAGGGTTGGAACGAGGGGTATGCCGGTGTATACCGGTGTACACCGGCTACCAAACGAGGCCTTAGATATTAGAAATGGATTCTATTTAAGTTCTTATAATATTAAATAACTTACAAATATACACTTAGATGACACATATAGATCATTTGTGAAGACTATGATCCTTATATTGCACATATCGGTCATATAGAACATATCGTTGATACTGTTAGTTGTTGACCTATATATATTGAAAATGGAGTTCATTCAAGTTCTTAGATCACTAAATAACTTACAAATATAATCTTAGATCACACATATCGATCAATCTATGAAGCTTATATCGCATATATCGATCATTTTGAACAATATCGATATTAATGTTTTGATTCTTGACTTATAAATATTTTGTTTTGAAGAATTGACTTATAGATATTTGGAAATAGATTTCATTCAAGTTCTTACAATATGAAATAACTTGTAAACATACACCAAGTTGAAGAACCATTGTATGCACCCTCTTGTCGCACCATACCCTACCAGGTTGGCCCCCCTTGTGGGGGTGCGGGGGCAGTGCCCCCGACCCGAAATAAAATATATATATATATATATATATATATATATATATATATATATAAATCATTGTGTTTTAATACTAGTTGTAGCTAGATATGTGTTTTAATAATGGGTGTAGTTAGATAAATAGTTGAATCAATCTTGCATGAATAATAGCATGGATATATAGAGATATCAGAGAAATATCGACGAATCGATCGATATACGGGATTTTTTGTACTGAATCCAGTCATTTTTTATCGATGAGAGCCGATATGGTGATATATCGCCGATATCGGCTATATATCGCCGATATCCCTGTAAAAAGATATATTGGGTAATATTGAAACACCTCCCCTGTCGAAACCGATATATCGGCGATAAGAGCATAAAAATGTTCCCCTCTTACTACCTGAATTCAACACAACAAGATGGCTAAGAAGATTTGATGCAATCTACTTGTGAATGTGTAGCGAACGCTATGCCAGGAAACCAACAAGAAGGTTTGCCCTAGGGTTTAAGAAAAAAATGTGATGCTGGATAAATGTTGGGATGATGCTGGAGAGTTCTGTTGACAGAAAAAAATGAAATGACATAAACTGAAGTTCAATCGAAATATAAAATGAGATGTTTCCTAATGGGTCCTGGAAAATGAATGATAGCCAGGCAATTTTAAATGGCGCCAGACAATTTTAAATGATAGGAAACAGTAGTAATCAGAAGAAAATCCACTGCTTATCTACGTGATGACCCAAACCGTAATAGTTTATGGATTCTTGAAATATTTATCGTAAATGTCTGCAGTTTGCGGAATGTAACTCCACCAAACCCGATGTTGCAGAAACGGATCGCAACAGTTGGAATACGAAAGAAATAATGCTTGGTTCACACGTACCCCTACAGGGAGAAAAATGCAGCACTTCTGGCCTGTTCGCGAGCCGCTGGCGGGGAAACGAGAGCGAAGTGCAGGCAGCTGACGGTGCGGCAAGAAGGAGCAGGCGATCGCCGGAAGGTGCGGGCGGTAGTGGCTGGTTCGGCGGCGGAGCTGGGTTGAGGAGAGACTGATGGAGGTGCGGGGGATCGGCGTTGACGCGGTGGCGGCGTGAGAGGGGCGATAGGGTGGCTGCGCGAGAAGGGGAGTGGTTAGCGGCGCGCTGGCTGCAGTATGGAGGGACAAGGCGGCGGTGGTTGGAAAGCTGGCGGGTGGTGGATGGCGTGGGAGAGGCCGAGGGATGGGAGGGGAGGCGGCGGCGTAGGTGGAGGGAGTACGGGGCGGGAGAAGGGGTTGGCGGTGGCGTAGGGGTGAGGTGGTGGGTGGCGGCGGCGGGCAAGGGAGAGGAGGAGGGTGGCAGCGGGGGTTTGAGATTAGGTTTAAGGTTTCGGGGAGAGAGATTGGGAGGGAGAGGGGAAAGTAAGGGGAAGAGAGAGAGATATAGAGAGAGAGAGGATGAATTAGCGGGGAAAGAAAATAAATTTTCTTTATATAGGTTAAATCGCACCATTATAAATTGGGACTCCAAATAAAATAAAAATGACAAGGTCTTGTATAGTGGGCCTTTTACATGCTCATAAAATAAAAATTCACTCAAGTACTTAAATTAAAAATGTCGCATTGCATAACTGGACGAAATTAAGTAAAGAAATAAAAAGAAATAAAATATGTAATGTTCCTCACGCTGCCATCAAGATTCCTCCCATGCACATAAAAGGCCAGAGCAACAAGAATCACAAGATCTTTTTCCTTGTTAAATGGAAGGATCTTCCTAAAAAGAAAGCAAATTGGGAACATGATACTACCTTACAACAGCCCAAGGACCTCGTCAATGTTTTCTTGGAGGCGCAAGAATTATCAAGAATGCCTAAAGGATCG
Organism: Ottelia alismoides; assembly: GCA_037367405.1. Lineage (NCBI taxonomy): Eukaryota > Viridiplantae > Streptophyta > Magnoliopsida > Alismatales > Hydrocharitaceae > Ottelia > Ottelia alismoides. The sequence goes on along the minus strand of JAZKJV010003238.1, from coordinate 491,111 downwards.
AGTGTGGGAGGTGTATAACTATCCTAAATCTCAGGGTCGAGATATGTGTGCGAAGGAGGTTTCTGCACACCCATATGCTTCGATGGTCGCAAGATGGAAACTATAAGACTTTACTTAGTCATTGAACTAAGGATGATCACACCACATAGGCACCACAGTCGCAATCTCCCATTTGGGACAAAGTGTTAGGTGACACTATGTGAAATTACAAGTAGATCTTCAATAGTACATTGGAGCATTGGGTTCTTGATGACATGGGAGATGACATGGCATGGAGACACAACAATTGTTGAAGACAAAGGGACTTTGAGGAACCAATCAACCAAATAGACAAAGCACATAGAGTCATTATGGGAAGAGTCTTCATAAAAGAAGAAGAGTTATGTAATGATTGCACATGTAATTATGAGGTGGCCCTATGTATTCCCAATTTTGTATATACAAGGAGAGGCAAAGGTTGTTCTTTCTAGGGATGAAAACGAATGTGAATATATTCGTATCCGATCAGCTATCATATTCATTTTATACGTATTTTGACATTTGTATTCATATTCGTTTTAAAATGGATGTGGATATGGATATCACTTTGACATTCGCTAATATTCACATTCGTATTCGTATATTCGTTTTCGTACATAAGTATAGTGATATTTTTATTTATAACTGTGTGTAACAATATTTTATGATGGCATTCGCAATTCTTGATATAATTGTTATGAAATTCCAATATCCGGTATATCTAATTTATGTGTAAACCTTCCTAAACATGTATATTTTAGTTAATACATTAAAAATTTCTATCATTATTCGTATCCGATTTGTATTCGTTTTACATTCATATTCGTTTTTAAGGATATGGTAACATATTTTTCACATTCGTCAATATTCGTATCGGCATTCGTATTCGTATTTTAAAATGGATAAGGATATGATTGTACCTATATTCGTATCCATATCCGATCATTTTCATCCCCAGTTCTTTCACATCCACTACAAAGCAAGAGTTTCCCTTTCTTATTTTTGAAGTCAAAAAAGGGGTAACACTCTATGTCGTCCGCATTAAATATTATAATAAAGATAGATATTTTTGAAGTCAAAAAAGGGGGTAACACGTGTTGTATTAAAAATTGTATTTAGATTTTAATTGGAAAATCTATGTAACTACAATTGGAGTTAATTTGGTTTCAATTGGGAAACAAAATGGTTTGGAGGGAAAGTTGAGAATTCCCAAATTTGAAACATGGATAAGTTTGGGTGGAAGTTTAGTACCATACCTTGGAGCTCTAAACTTTTGGTGGGCTTATATATGAGCTCACACCCAAAGCTCTTGTTGCAATAGTAGAGAGGAGGAATGGAGGACCACACGCGCGTGCGCGCTCCGCTTCGTCTCCGGCTCCGGCTCCGGAGAGTCAATTCGGATCTCGGATCTCGATACTTTTGCTGCGGGTTTCATTTAATAAGTCGATTAAATTAATGACACGATTAATTTGGTAAGTCGACTAAAATGGGAATTTAGCTCGCCGTTATGGATGCGTTTATGACCGCGATTTCGAGATCCGAAATGGCGCGCCCGTTGAGGGGCGTTTTCGGAAATCGAAATGGTAACGCGCGTCAGGGCACGCGACCATCTATATATATATATATATCCCTTCCCCCACGTCGTGTTTCATACACTCGCAAGAAACTCTCTCACACCGTCTTGGCTTTGTTCTGGTTCTTCCGTTCACGGACGAACCTGCTCCTCTTTCTCTCTGTTGCAGTTCTCTAAGGTACATTCGAGGACGATCTCGTCGGTGTACGCAGACGAAGATCGTGTGCCGTCGTATCCTGAGAGCGGATCGCCAGTACCCTATGCACCGGTATTGTAGGGGCGATATCCTCTCTAAGGACAGTCCATTTCATGGACGCTTCGGTGATTTCTAATATAATCTCTCTCTTATTTTGTCTGCCGCAATTTGTTTATTGCTTAACCTTTTCTGGATCTCGCCCTGTTTTATGTTTCCGTTTGTTTAATCGGTTCCTGTTTGCATTCTGTAATCGGATAATGGATTGGAATTGCATGATATTAATTTTGATAATCTATAATGTTGTCCTGTCAATCCATTTGGATCCATATGATTACTGTTTAATAACTGCATGGTTGATCCTGTTAACAACAACACGCTATGTTATCCGCTTTAAATTTATTAATAAAGATAGAGGAAGAAATACTTACAGAACACAAGATTCACAAATAATTTCAGCTTGGTAAAAATATTTTCCGAGTTAAACCAATCACCGACAAAGATAGTGGCATTTCTAGATAACCAAATAGCCCACAAAATGGCAAAAGATAGTGGCATTTCTAGATGACTATAGTGTAGATCTTCTGACACCAGCCAGCTTCCTGTTCATGTCCTATAATATATCTACATTTCTACCAACTTTGGGGAGCCATTCAGAACAAGATAGTAGCCCCCCCCACCCCCCAACCCCCATTTTTTCATGCCTGACTCAACGAAATATTAATATCTTTTATCGAAGGCCCGAGTGCAAAGGCATATCAACACATAAGCATCCAACAAAATCTTATAATTAACAACTTTTATGCATATACAGATGTAGAATAAGCACAAAAAGAGATATGATGTACCACTTCATTAAAGGTTGTTGGACGTGATCCAACTTCCTCGTGCATAAGGGACTTTGTTGTGCAACGATGACACCAGGCACACAGAAAATCTGAGACGTACCCGTTCGGTTTCCAACTTTCCAAGTCTTTGTTGCAATCACTAATTAAATGGTATATTTTTTTAATATTTAAGAAATTGTTGAAATTCTATGAAAGAGTCTCAGGACCAGGATGCATGCCAGTTCCATACGACCTAGTGGAGTGGCACAAGATCTGCCTCTTGGTTTATGTCGAGATATCGATTCATTCACATAACAATTTGCTTCTCGTATGAAACGATTGGCAGTAGAGCGATCAGCTTAGCAGCAGTCGCGCTCTTTAAAATAATCAGTGCAGCTCGGAGTTTGGATTGTCTGATGATACTAGATGGGCCTCCTTCAGAGAGTAAGTGCTTATTCAAAGAACTATCTAGAACTCTCTAATGGAAGCTATAGGTGCAGGCTAAAAGATAAGGGCACAACCCCGCACAACTCTACTAGTTAATAATTCACCAATCTAGCTCCATTTTTGAGACTATGTGGTCTTTTCTACAGATAATAGTTATCAGATACCATCCCCTCTCGAACAGATAGAACATGCACAACTAGAGAGTTTACAGGGTCGATGTGCTCTAGGTCTGATAGTGAGAAGGTCATCATTGAATAAAAAGCATGCAAGGTTGGCAGGTTAGGCAGAGGAAGGCTATATATCAACTAATCATCAAATTTACGTAGAGGATTTGATAATCGACTCCACTTTCCTTCCATACCTCTTCGCTTACCCACCTCACCAGAACTCAGGATTCCTGACGGACCGGGTGATCTTCTGATAAGACGTACAAGACGGATAGCTTTTCCTCGCACTCGCTATATGTCGGTACCTCACTCGGAGACACCTTAGGACTGTCAGGAACTTAGTGCATGCGTCAAGCTGTTAATTTCTCTTTTCACTCTAGCCAGAAAGAGAACAAACAAGCTTAGTAATTAGGCTGACTCTAAAAGGGTAAAAAAATGCTATTTATGTCACCGGTGTAAATTATGATGATTAACAACATCATTTGTCTTATTATATAGTTCTCCCATGTCGTCGAGGTCATGCGCAGCCACACGATCGGGTGAGTTCTAATCTCGATTAAAGTTATTTCTATAATTATTGTTGAGGTTAAACACATATGGATATAAAATCAAGGATAAATTCATTGATCGTTATATAGAATTCAATTAAGATATTATATTGTATTTTCATTTGAAAATGACAGGATTTTTAATTTGATGGAATTGAAAGAAAAGAAGTATGTATATAGGGTCCTTTCGAGTGAGGCAGGGGCTCTGTCTCCATGGCGAGTGATTAGTCACCTGCTCTAATGTTCTACAAATAAAACTATTATCATTGAATTGATTAGATGAATTAGCAAAAAAAATGTGTGTTTTATTTATTGAGACTCCTAAACTAAAGTGTATAGCATGAAGTACGGGAGTGGCAAACTCACGAAGGCAAACTGTGTGAACTAAGGTAGATAATAGAGTGATCTAAGTAATTAGTGTTTTTTGAATTTTTAATGATTTTTAATTGGTTTTACAGTTTTTAGTTATTTTTAAAGTTTTGTGTTGTTTTTAAGAAAGTTTTATGTACCTATATGTAAAGGGATATATGTGCAGATTTTATATTTTTATATTTGATTTTATTTTTTAATGTTTTTTGTTTTATATTTGTTTTATGGTTTTTAGGGATTTTTAGGTGTTTTTTCCAACTTGTTTTGATTTTGACGTACTCCTCGATCGATCTATAGCGGTGTTTCAGCTTCAGATCTCCGATGAAGGAGTAGCAGGAACACGGATCTTGATTCTGATGATGGAGCAGCAGGAATCATTGTGTCGTGCTGCTTGAAGGGTGGCAGAGCTCTTGTTTCAGAGCTGCTCGTGAAGGAAGGATTTCATGGCGATTTGTAGGTTTCGATCGGAGAAGCGTTTCGTCTCGGATTCAAATTGCTTCGATCTCCAGCGTTGAAGCCTCGAATGGTAACTCGGAGTTTGTTCTCCAACATTGCATCTACGACAATCAAACCAAACATTAATGCAAAAACATGCAACTCAAACGAATGATACATGCATGTGAGGACTGCTCGCGAAGGTTGTGCTTTTCTCCAGGTGCCAGGTACTTTACCTCATGGTCGATTTCGATCGATGAAGACTTGCTTGATCCAGACTCCAAGTGAACGGTAATTGGATCAATGATCTCCTGTGGTTTAATCAACCTTCAAGCTTAAATGATCTGCAGATGACAAACGTCTCGAAGACGAAGCTTCGGCATCATAGCAAACAGAAGTCTGGGAATGGAAAAGCTCTGGTGTCCATGGATTGAGCTTCGAACTCCGGTCACCGTGCGTAGTGGGAAGGGATCACGAATGGAGATAGAGTGGGAAATGGAGGAGTTCAGATGCAGAGATGGAAGGATGTGGATGGGGTATTGAATCGACAAGAAATGGATGAGAGTCCATGCAAGACATCGTAATAAAATCCATAAAGATCTATTAACTACTTCGATGTGTCCATATGTTTGTGGATGATAAGCAGTGTCGTATTGCAAATAAGTATCGAGATGAGACCAAAACGTGCGTAAAAAATGACTCAAAAATCTGGTATCGCGATCAGATGTAAAGAACCAAGGAACACCATGCAATCAAACAATATCACAAAAAACAAATCAACCATATGAGATGCATCTGAAGTTTTTTTACATGCGATAAAATGTGCTATTTTAGAAAATCTATCTACCACCAAAAAAATAGAATCAACTTTTCGACATGAGCCATGTGAACTGCAATAAGGACATGTAAAGGATAGTTACAATAGATTAAAAATAAATAGATTGGGAAAATATGAGGGATATCACAAAGACCACTATTTGCTTAGTGGTCATGAAACTAATTGGACAACAAATATCCATTCAAGTAAACGAACATGATTTAAACATTCAGCCCTTATTTTAATCAAACATTCAATTATACTCAAAGTGCTTCAATCAGTGATCTTATTAGTTACGGAAAGTTGCCGATAAAATTGCAAGAACTTATTTTTTGAGTAAATAAATTGCAAGAACTTAAGTGAAATTAAACTCCTGATACTAAATATTTTCATGTTTTTTAGCAAGTAACCACACTAAATAGTTATAGGTATATATCATTTTCAGCTACAAAATTTGATCATTTTGAATTAAAGGTTTATGTAAAGATGATTTAGATGATGTTCGTCCCAAATGGCTCAAAAAAGCCTAGAGCATATTCCTGTGCGGAGCTATTCAATTCAAATTTGTTTACCATGCACCGCTGATCTGAACTATGACACTGATTCTACCGCAAATAATACATCATGATGAGTGTTGATGTGCAATGTTGAAGTGTTTTATAGGACAATATTTAAAATATCAACTATTTCCTGAACTAGATAAGTGATAATTCACCAACTATATGCATTATCAATTAGAACTGAATGCAATTAAAAAATAGTGTTAAACATGACCAATTGTTGTAACTTCACGAGTTTAAAAATACCTTTTGGATAAACTTCCATGCGTAAGGAAAGAGAACATACATAATACATGTGTACATATTTAATTACTTGAAAATCAAAAGAACAACCGATCATATACGCCTATCGCATACAATCATATCAATGGAAACATCAAAAAATACAACGTAGCGGTTTTTTAAAACTACAACACAAGACGGTCAACAAAAAAACAAGGAATTCAGGGAAATATACGACAATAACAGGAACTCGGTTGTTGGATGATCAGGAAGCCAGTCAGAAATATGGAGGGAAGGCTCTGACTCAGTTAGCCGCGGCACAGAACAGGAGAACTGACGATGCAACCAGAGTTGCTGAGATGCGGTCGGAGATGTTCGGTCACAGGAGGGGAGAGGAAAAGAGAATCAAACGAATTTAGGGTTAAAAGAGAGGGCCTTTAAGGGAGGCTTTCATCAATAAAAAAGAAGAAGATCTATAAAAGAACTAATCGGTCCATGAGAAAATAAGGAAGAAAGATAATAACGAGGGGGAAATAAATAAATGATAATCGTGTGGTTATTGAAAATTCTAGTTGCAGGTAGGATATAATTGTCAATATCACTAACCCTTATAAACTAATCCACTTACAGCACAATCTGATTGCAAATCGCAATCAGGGAGGCTTGCAATGTACTTTTGCCAAGCAGTGGTTTACAGTTTACACCCATAGATTATAGAAGGGAAAGAGAAAGTGGGAGGGGATGATAAAGTAATGACCCCTGGACCATGATAGCCCTGCACTCAATTCAAAGGTAGGTCGTTAATGGTTGAAAGTGATGTACTAAGAGCTGGTGGATGCATCCAATGGCCTCATTCATGAACGCCTTGCTGCGTCATAGTCCCTTCAAGATTGTATTCATACTTTTTCTATTAAATCTTGGTGAATATGTACCTTTTTTTGGCAAGAAAAGGAATCGCAAAAAAGGACCATGAAGGAGCAAATTGAGTGATTCCGAAACCAATGTGTGGGAGGAGCGCGCCCATGCTATATGTGTGTTTAATAACCTTGTAAAAGTTAGATTTTTTATAGTGAAAAGTATCATCTGGATTTGCACCATCACGGCATGATTTTGCATTCCAAGTAGCAATGTGAATCATCCCATCAAAATGCTTCTAGGAAACTTTTGCACGTAGCACCAAAGAACAATCACCAAGGAAACACAATCTAAGAATATATTATCAGAGCTTAAATTCCCATCATTTCGATTCAACAATGTTAAGTTGTAGACTCTAGTATATGTTGAAATATCAGATTCCAGATCTTCAATATGAATTCAATACCATCTTCTACAAGACTTTGGTCCAATACCCCTTACTTTAGGGGAAGCTTTTGGACGTTGCAGAAGTGAAAAATCAGGAACGAACGAGCAAGATGAGAAAAGGGATATTTACACCCATATCCTTTGACTAGTTTTGTAAATGCCCCAGAAACCCTCCATAATCATGAATTACACCCATGACCTCGAGTCGTCCTTAACTCTTCCATTTGGTTGCAGAGTTGGGTTGGCCCAACCCGGGGTACCCCTTCTTCGAAACATCCAAATCCTCCTCACAGTTTACTATTCACAGGGGTACCCCAACCCTGCCCAACCCTGCAACCAAACGAACCCTTACATAGCATAACCCTCGGTAGTTTCTTAATTACACACATAACCCTGAGGAGTATCTTCCATCCGTTTCTCCGTTAAGTACGACGGAAACCGTTATATAATACACCTTTAAGTTCACCTTATTTACAAGGGATAGCAGTCCTTTTCTTCCCTCTTTCTTCGGCCTATATCACATCCTACTTCATCTTCCTCCATCTCAATGTGTCGTTGATGTTACTGATCGCGCAAGGTACGGTTGCTCGCGCGAGGGAAGAGGAAGGGGAGGAGCAACATCTCCTACTGCTCGTGCGACGGAAGGGGAAGGGCTGCTAGTGTTGCAGCTCGCGCAAGGGAAGGGGAATGCGAAGGGAAGGGGAAGGGGAGGAGCAGCAATTACGCGACAGGAGGGGAAGGGTGCTGGTGCAGTTGCTCGCGCAAGGGGAGAGGAAGGGGAGGAGCAGCACCTGTTGCTCGCGCAATGAGAAGGGAAGAGCTGGTGCGACTGCTCGCACGATGGGAGAGGAATGGGAGGAGCAGCTCCTGTTGTTCGCGCGACGGGAGGAGAAGGGATGGTGTGGTTGCTCGCGTAAGGGGAGAGAAAGGGGAGACCGATGTGCAAAAGAAAAAAGGAACCTGAACGTCCCTTTACCCTTCGTATTTTGCTTTGCATTATTGCATATATGACAGTAAGAACCTTATTTTCGCTGCTTAATTCTGGACAAGAACCTTTGCTTTGATTTAGGCGACCAGGATTCCGGAAACATCTGAAAACCTGGAGAAGTACATGTCTTCGTTTATCTACCCCTTAATGGAAGAGATGAGAGACGAGTTGGCATCCTGTTTGGATTCCATTAGAGTTGCACCAGTTGTTGAAGTAATATACATCTGTCATGCTCCGAAGAGGAGGAGCATCTCTTGCTGCTCGTGCGACGGGAGGGGAAAGCAGAGGGAGGCGAAGGAGTGTTGGTTCGGCTGCTCGCGCGACGACGAGTGGCCTGAGGAGGGGGAAGGGGGAAGAGGGGGCAGCGGCTGCTGGCCTGGAGGAGGGGGGGAGGGTGGGAGAAGAGGTGTTTTTCCTTTTATTTTTTTATTTTTGGTTTAATTTTAACCGTTAGATCAAGGATGGTTAGATTAACTTAAAGGCTTGGTTAAGTTAATGGATTAAAATAACGGAGGGTTATGGGCGTAGGACGTCACACTTATTTGGAGTTTCTCATGTAATTCGAGATTATGGAGGGTTTCTAGGGTAATTACGTAACTACTCAAGGTTATGAGTGTAAATATCCCAAGAGAAAATGCAATAAAGAAAAATGATGGATTCGTGTTACTCTCTATAGGATGTAGTTAATATAATTGATATTGTTTGAAATATTAAATTTATAAAGAGAAGTGGAATAATTGATATTTAATGAGAGGCTAATATCCTATTATAATATAGAAAACTTTCCATCAATTGGGGTGGCTAGCAATCTCATGTAATATTGGGGTAGCCAGCCCACCTCACTAAACGAGCAATCTTCTAGAAACTACCTTAATTGAGAAAAGTAAATATGTGATCAACCAATGAGTTAAACTACGGTTAATGTGGGCTAGACACATAAATAGTGAATAACTCACTCAATGGACTCATCCGCCATATGATCTACGACACTAGAATAATAAATCCTATTTTTAGATGAACGCTTTACAAAGTAAAACATGCTTTGCATTTTGTTGGAGTATAAGTTGTATGCATCATATATGAGAGAGATGGGTAATCCAGATGTTTAGTCCCACATCTAGTAGTTTGGAGATGTGGAGACTCCGTGGGTGCTATATATAGAGCCCCACACCCATGTAGTCCATTGAGAAAAAGTGCAATAGACACACCAGCCCTCTGAGGCGTTCTCTAATGGTTTCATCCCGCTCCTTAGGGAGTAGGGTTCCACGTTAAACTTTTGTGTCCCACGTTTATGTTTCTTTATTCTCTGATACCGCTTCCGCTTTCTATTTTCTAACATGGCATCATAGCGGGTCGATTCTCGAGGTTTTTTACGTATGTTCATCATTATGTCGAAATTCGTTTGTTGTTCTTGGAGATTATTACGTTCGTGATTTGTTCAAGATTAGAGATTCATTATTCTAGGATTTTACTGAAAACCCTAAATCTGAAAGCATGCCTCTCTTGAGTTCACGCATCTCTAAGTACCAAGGGTGCAGGCAGTGCCGCTCCCAGTTTCCAGACGACAGCACACCGCGCGCACCATACGTGTGATGAAATCTCGAGGTGATGGTGTGTGCCTCTCAACTTCATCCCAGGCGTATTCCTCACCAGATGTGCACAACATCCTAGCCTCCAACATCGAGTCTGCATCAATCTCTCAGCGGCGCTAGCCATACGTGCTACGCGCAACCTTGCCGGCACCCCAAGGCGGGGACTTGCATCGTTCTTCGGATGCACAGTTGCGCAGGTGCCTCTCCAAGGAACTATCCCAGTTCAGGCGCAAAGCCTCGCAGCCTTCTCCCTTCGTTGCTATATGCAGCGCAAAGCAGCAGGTCTCAAGCAATCTTCCCAAGCTCACGATCGCGCGATGGCATCTTCTCCCCCTGCATCTACGCAGAACCTCTCTCCTAACAGGACGGCAATCTTCTTCATGTTCTCCCGTAGGCGGCGTTGTCGCCAAAGGCAGAGCTCCTGCACAACGACGACCTCACGATCGGCGATGCCTCTTCTCAATCGGCAACCCTTCTTTCTCTCCAACGTGTGTGGCAGTGTCGCCTCCTCACACCAGAGTATGCTCCCTATCAGATTTTGCGCAGGCTGGTCAGCCTTCCTCTCGCGACGACGCATCCTCCTCCCATCTTCATTGGCGGCGGCATTGGAAGTTTGGGTTCCCGTCATCGGAACCCTAACTTGGCCCATTTCGTTTTGTTTCCCCAGAGGGCCTTAATTAAAAGAAAAAGTGAGGCGAGTTATTGTAAGGCCTAAAGGGGTTGATGTGTAATAAAAAACGGGGGGGATTGAAGTTGGGTTGGAAAAAAACAAATGAGAGCCCAGTACCCAAAAATAAAAAAAAATGATGAGATATGAGTTGGCTATAAAAAAAAGAGAAAATAGCCAAGGAAAAAATTGTGCAAAAAAGGGTGTGTAGAAAAGCTCTTAAATCCAATAAAATGATGGGTCATTTGACCCCATGAATAGCTGGGACCTTGATCATGTTGGTAGTATGTGACCTACTATGGTTCCAGCCTGCAGCTGGTGGTTTGCAACAGGTGATATTGGTGGCAACAGGTGATGCACAATAACCGATGGGGCTTACAATAGCTGGCAACCTAGCATTGTAGCATGTCAGGCTAATGAAAGCAGAAACTACTACATGTGGGGTCTTCGAAAGCGCAACAGGCAGCCTGCTAGGCTTGTTGGGTCTCTGGAAGCGCATTAGGTGACCTGCTATGGCGTTCTCGTCATAACAGGTGGCTATTGCAAGTGCGGAAAGGAGTTTGCAACACTCATGGAGGGTCACACTTGTCTTGTGGGTTACTCCTCTCTTTGTTCTGATATCCAGAGAGTAGGACCCGTTAGTTTGTGAGAAGAAAATACAAGAGAGAAAACCATGGTATCATCTTGGTGTGTCCTAACTGCACTCCAAATGTTTGTTGCGGGTATGGTGAATGATTTTCTTATTAAGTATTTATTAATTAAGTTATAATTAAATAAATAACTGATAATAATCGATATCATAGAAAATCAGCAATCGGCACAAGAAGTCTCATTGAAGGAATTTGTCTTTCTGTCATTTATCTATTCAATGCTGTCAAATTTATGGTGCCTTGAGGTGTAAATGAACCGAAGCTAAGCAAATCTACAATTTTCAGGTTTAATTCATTTGTTTAATCAAGCCTAAACTTTTATTCATGTTAGATTTGTTTATTTTCAGATCGAACCTTTATTTAATCATATCGAATCTACACGAATATCGAACTTGAGAATTTTCCGATGAGAGGGAGTAAAAAAAGAAGCGGAAATGTATATACTTAGAATAAATATTCATTCAATTTCTTATTTATCTAACTCTTCTTCGTCTTCTGGAAAAAAATAGATTAATAAGGATTCTTCTCTTTGAAAAAAAAACATCTTTTATATTCGTTCTAACAAACGATAAAGAATAAGGTCGGGATAAAGGATAAATGAGGTTTAAACGTATTTTGTTAATTTGAGCGATAAGGAAGGGAAAAGAAGTATACATATAGATAATGGATGTTGTAACTACAAATTTGACTGTTTATCTTGTGATAGTTTATATTTAAATGAAGCCTACTTATCACGTCAATATTAACTTATTCCTAGACAATATCTGGTTATCCTGAGACAAAATCCACTTTCCCAAAATACGGTCCAATAAGGATGTGTAATATATATGTATATATTGAACTTTAAGGAATCGAACCTGAGCAAACCTAAATTTTAAGATGGGATAATTACACCCATAACCCTGAGTAATTTTGCAATAACATTCATAACCCTGCATAATCGCGAATTACATGAGAAACCCTGAGTACTGCTTAACTCTTACATGACATGACCCTAGGTTATGTTCCATTTGAAATATCCGTTATATTTGACGGTTTTCGTTGAAAAAGACAGAAATGCCCTTAAAGTTCATTCTTATTTGCAAAACTTGCCATGGTGAGTTCCACCCTTTCTTGTTCATCTCCCGCAGGCCCCCCACCCTCTCCCCTTTGTTGCTTCCCTGCTCGCCTGCTGCGCTTGGTGGGCGAAGCTGAAGGCTGCCGCTCAAAGCCCCCCCCCCCCCCCGCGCGCTCGGCGGGCGACCTCCCCCCCCCCCCCCCAACAGCTGCTCAAAGCAACCCCCCGCCCTTGCTGCTCCCGCCGGCTGATCTCAACCCCTACCCACCCAGCTCGCCCCCCACAGCCGCTCAAAGCCTCCCCCCTCCCCATGCGCTCGGCGGGCTAGCTGAAGGCTCCCCACCCCCGCCCTTGTTGCTCTCGCCGGCCGAGCTCAACCCCTACCCACCTTGCTCGCCCCCCACAGCCGCTCAAAGCCTCCCCCTCCCCCTGCGCTCGGCGGGCGAGCTGAAGGCTCCCCACCCCAGCCCTTGCTGCTCCCGCCGGTCGAGCTCAACCCTACATTCGCTGCTCAAAGCACCCCTCCTCCCCCTGCGCTCGGCGGGCGAGCTGAAGGCTCCCCCCACCCCAGCCCCAGTCCTCCCCTGCTCGCACCCCCCTAGGCCCGATCCTCCCCTGCTCGCCCCCCCCCACACACACACAGCCGCTCAAAGCACCCCTGGCTCTCGACAGGTGAGCTCAAAGCCCTGCCGCCCTTGTTGCTCCTGCCGGCCAAGCTCAAATGCCCCCACTTGTTGCTCCCTGCTCATCGGCTGAGAAGAAAGCACCCCCCTGCGTTCCTCCTCTGCTCGCCGACCTGACGATGACCTCAAAGCGTCCCCCCGAGTTTGCTCGACCGCCCCTCCTACAACCCACTGCTCCCTGCCCCGAAGCAAGATGGAGGTTGAAGGGAAGGGAGAGGGGTTTTTCTGATTTGTTTCCTAACTGTTGGATTGAGGATGAGTTAGATTAACTCATTCATATGGTTGAGTTAAGATATTAAACTAACGGAGGTTTATGAGTGTGAGACGGAGTAACTATACAGGGTTTCTCATGTAATTCGTGATTATGCAGGATTATGAATGTTATTGTGAAATTACTCAGGGTTATGGGTGTAATTATCCCTTTAATGATTCAGTTTGTTTATTTAATCAGGCATAAACTTGTGTTAAAGTTCGATTTGTTTATTTTTGAACCAAATCTGATTCGAACTTTTAGCGAGCCGAATCTGAGAGAATATCGATCTTGATAATTTTCTAACGGTCACATAAAGTAGATTTGGATGGAAACAAAGTCCGGGGAATTTGAGCCCAACTCATTAATTGAGGTACCAATTGATGATTTGTTAATAATATCAATTTTCTATTTATTTTTAATTGTTATGAAATTAATATTTATTTGTTAAAAAGAGCCAAGGCAGTTTTGGAAATTATCCACATGTGAAATAAAAATTTAATTTTATCTAACAAGTGAAATTGTCTCCGACTAATTAAGTATCAAATCAGCATGCCTTTTTTTAATTCCAAACAGTATAATAACAATTAGAAATATCAATATCCATGAGCACATTCTGCCTTGGCTCAAAAAACATCGTTGGGCATAATTTCATGCACGATCAGGAATTAATCTGACTTAATCGATCTTTAGATGCTCAAGGCATGGCCTTAAATTTCGGCGAATTTCGACCGAAATTCGGTCGAAATTCGGTTTCGTGGCGATTACCGACATCGAAACCATGATATCTGTTTCCAGGATTTCGGCCGAAATTTCGGCCGAATTTCGGTCATTTCGGTCATTTCGGTCCATTTCGGTCCATTTCGGTGGAAATTGTTCACAGATTTCTCGGATTTCGGTGGAATTTCGGTGGAATTTCGGTTCATTTCGGTCCATTTCGATCCATTTCGACTGAAATTGTTCTAGGTCACCATATGTCATGCCTAGGCCACTTATTGATATTCATAGGTACTATTTGGTCACTAAATGAAATTTATAGGTCACTATTTCAACCACCATTGCAATATAAGCCACTATTCCAACCACCATTGTAAAAAATAAGGCCATTAAGGGTCCTATTTAATCCCAATAAATATAATGTATATGTTCTCATTCCATCTCACAACTTCACAAGTCACAATTCACAACCTAACTTAAGTCTTGGAGAGCCAAGTTTCCAAATTCCAAGTCTCGTATAACATACATTTTACGATCACAAGCTCTACTATGCATTTATTTTGGCATACATGTTAAAAATATTCGTGTTTGTGTGTGTGTCTTGTTTTATTTTTAAATAAAAGTATTATTATTCTTTTGAGAATTGATAGAAAAATTGAATGCCAAAATTTAACCGTGTACTGAAATATGAAATTTCACTCTGGACGGTTATTGATATGATGACCGAAATCATTGTTTTAAGGTACTGAACATTATAACATCTTATTATAAGCAAAAAAACTTGTATTTATGCCTCTTTTATTGATTAAACAACATTACAAATCTTAAATTTAAAAAAAATGAGTTTTCAAGTCGTTTTCCCAATTTCCGGTCATTTCACCGAAATTCCACCGAAATTCCACCGAAATTCCTTTTCTGGACTTACCGAAACGAAACCGAAATCCGACATTTGAGGCCTTGGCTCAAGGACGAGCAAAGTTCAAATATGAGGGTGATGAATCTGAGATTAATCATATTATTATTCATTAATTATCCTTTAGACTTAAAGGATTCAATAAGATCCATCATTAATTCCCTAATATTAACGTGTTATCTATTGTACATAATTAATCCTAATTATTATATATAATAAACCATGGTATTGATCTTATTTATTTATTTATTTATTTGAAATCTCTAAAAATTAGAGTAATTATTGTATATATTTGTTTTGGCATTAAAAAGAAAAAATATAAAAAATTACAAACGAAAATAAAAGAGGTGTCTTTAATCCAATAAAAATGCTTTCAAAAATATTTCTTTGTACAAATGACTTCTTTTGACTTTTTATTCTACATAAAACTTGTAGATCTCGTCGATATATACAACTTTTATGTTTTAAACTTTTTTCTAATTTAGTTTACTTTTATATCCTTTTGATTTTCTCTTTATTGTTTGTTTTTTAATAATCCTATTGGGCCACGTGACTCTCTTTGGAGACCATGTGGTCGGCCCTTCTTTAGCCACCGTAAATGCCCTCCACCGTCCGATGCGATTAGATCAATCACATCATAACCATCCACACTCGCTCACTCTCCCGTCGAAACCGAAATCCGACATTTGAGGCCTTGGCTCAAGGACGAGCAAAGTTCAAATATGAGGGTGATGAATCTGAGATTAATCATATTATTATTCATTAATTATCCTTTAGACTTAAAGGATTCAATAAGATCCATCATTAATTCCCTAATATTAACGTGTTATCTATTGTACATAATTAATCCTAATTATTATATATAATAAACCATGGTATTGATCTTATTTATTTATTTATTTATTTGAAATCTCTAAAAATTAGAGTAATTATTGTATATATTTGTTTTGGCATTAAAAAGAAAAAATATAAAAAATTACAAACGAAAATAAAAGAGGTGTCTTTAATCCAATAAAAATGCTTTCAAAAATATTTCTTTGTACAAATGACTTCTTTTGACTTTTTATTCTACATAAAACTTGTAGATCTCGTCGATATATACAACTTTTATGTTTTAAACTTTTTTCTAATTTAGTTTACTTTTATATCCTTTTGATTTTCTCTTTATTGTTTGTTTTTTAATAATCCTATTGGGCCACGTGACTCTCTTTGGAGACCATGTGGTCGGCCCTTCTTTAGCCACCGTAAATGCCCTCCACCGTCCGATGCGATTAGATCAATCACATCATAACCATCCACACTCGCTCACTCTCCCGTCGTCCGATCCCCACTCCAGATCTAATCTAGAACGCACACACGCTTCCTCTTGGACTGTTGGGTCATGAGCTCCGACGATTCTGCTTCAAGCGTCCTCCTTAGAAACCCCCTCTCCCGCATGTTCTACCTTGTCGTGCCTTTTCCTTCTCACATGTATCATGGTTGTTATCCATGACCTTAGAACATCACCCGACCTTCCCGATGTTGCTCATCACTCCAAGTTCCTCGCACAACCATTAAACCCTCTTGACCTAACCTTGAGGGCTGACATATGTCAATTACAGGCCCGTTCTTCATCTTCATGTAATCATCATCCATTACCTACAAAACCATCTCCTCCGTTGTCGTTTGACCTGATCCACCATTTTCTTGGAGCAACACCTGATCTACTTCCCCTCCCCGTAGTAGGGGAAGGTAGAATTGAAGAGCGACGATAGTCACCTTCTCTAGGGGTTCGTTTGGTTGCAGGGTTGGGCATGGTTGGGTTGGGTTGGCGTACCCCTGTGAATAGTAAGCTGTGAGGATGATTGGGAGGGTTGGAAGGAGGGGTACCTCGGATTGGGGCAGCCCAACCCTGCCCAACCCTCCAACCAAACGGAGCCTAGGTGTCGACCCATGGCTGCCATGGCCATGCCACGACCGCTCAGTGAACCGTTGAGCTTTGTTCCTCGATTGAGCATGATGAGCGACGATCGAAGGGCAAAATCAACCCTCAGCCCAAGCCATGCTGCCTTCTTCATCTTCGATCCTCTTGGTAAATAGGCATGGTTTTCTTCTTTATTTCTTTTCTTTTATTCGACGCACATCCACATTTTTGCCATCAATTCACAACAGCATTAGCACTGTCGAACGACCCCGACCTTCGCAGGGGGTCTAGATCACCATCTTCGGCCCTCCATCACCTCTACTTACTCCAAGCTTTTTCCTCTGTCCACAGCATCGAAGAACCCATCTTGGACACCATGTTCTCCGCTCTGCCCCTCTTCGTTCAGCCTCAGCCCACACTCATACATGCCTCAGCTATCATCCTAACTCCTTTTGTGGGTTCAAGCGTTCATTAGCCGTGCTTCGGTGGAGCTCTGTTCTAAAGCTCCGCATCTGACGAGCGCACGTCGTCAGGCGAATATGAAAGCCTCCTGTCGTTCCTCTTTGATCGAGCATCATCATCATGGCTCACAAAATCTGTCTGGAGCTTCAACATGCAAGGAGGAGCGCGATGGAGCTCCAACAACCTCGCTGGAGCCCCAATCGTGCCGCTACAGCTCAGCGGAGAAGAGAGCACTGATGCTACAAGTGCCATCGGATGGCAGTCTCCCGGTGTCCATCTAATGTCGTGGACTAGCCATTCACAACTCTGAAGCGCAAAGGCTCAGTGGGACCAAGCCTCGTCCGAAGTCACCTCTGGTTACCACGTGGCCCAAAGCACCTGCGTTGGCCCCAGCCTGCACTCGAGCCTCCACCTGCATACCCCACACATGATGGTTTAGGAAAATTGCAATCCACCCTCACCATCTTCTCCAAATTACGAACATGTCCAAGCAAGCGTGCCTTATGTGTGCTGCGCTTGGGGAAATTACCAGGGGACCCTGTCGGTTTATTGTAATTGTAAAATGGTCCCTGTGCACTGGAAAATTTATAGGGAAGCCCCTTTGGATTTCAGTAATAGCAAAAATACCCCCTCGAGGACCTGTTTATTGTGTTTTGTCTATTTATTTTGCATTTTTTCTTGTATTTTTGCCCATGGATGCTTATATCTTGAGCATCCAAGCTCTATTTTAATTGATTTTAAATTTAGTTTAATGCTAATTTGATGATCTATCTAATGAAATTGCTTATTTCTTATTTTGGCACATAAATTAGAGTGCTAAATTCATAATAGTTAATGTGTCATTTGCTTCGCATTTAAGTGTTTTTAAAATGAAACCGGGTCTAATTTATTGTGTAGATTTTTAATTCAATCAGGACCCTATGTGTACACAGTTATCTATTTTCATTACAGAGCATTTTGTTGCATATTGCATTGCATTTAAATGGCATAAAATCAACTTAAAAATGCATGCCATTCATTCATCATGCTCTACATCATTTTGTGATCTTGTTTGTGCATGCATCCGTTTGTTGACCTAAGTATCATATATGATAGCTTATCTTATATATGTTAACTTGATTAATCATCGAGGAGGCTCATGTCACTGTGTTTGACTTTGATAGACTTGCCAAGTTAAATTGTCCACCTATTCCCAAGGTTGGTTCTGTACTACAACACTTGATATTTAAGGAGGCGAAATCGAGGTTCATCAGTCCGTGGCATACCCTTGGAGATTCTACCCCCACCCATTGTCTATAAAAGGAAATTCATTATTCATTCTGAACATGTACATGTACCTATCTATTATTTACACGATGATGTGTCCCCACTACTTTAGTTTCAGATACGCCATCAGAACTCTCGTTAGCATTGCGAAGGTCAAAAAGCCAATCTCATCCCTTGCCGTATTTTACTTCCACTAAGAAACTATCTAGTGATGACAGGTGATTTACAAATGCTCTTCGAGTGTACCTACCATTATAGCTACATATGCTCCATCTGAACTCGCTATGGCCCTACGAAGGCCAAAAAGAAAGTAAAGTACACATCCATTGTCATAATTTGCTTCCACTAACATTTATCGAGTAATGACAAGTGATTCACACACGCTCTTATAGATATTATTTATTGTGATCATCATAGTGCACTGCAGGGCCATGGTTGGCAAAATCTAATCAATGCGCTAGCATCCAAGGGCACATGGAATCTTATGAAATGTGCTCCACGTGTCAAGCATGTTGCTTTACGATGGGTCTTTGCGACCGAACAATCCCCTTATGGTTCAATTGATGTAGTGAATGTCATGATTGTGGCAAAAGGATTCATTTATGCTTATGGAGTGGACTACTCTGAGACTTTCCCAGTGGTTAGGATATGATCAATTCACACTATTCTTTTAGTTTTTTGTCACTAAGAATTGATCCGTCTTTTAGCTCAAATGCGACGAATGTATTTCTATACAATGACTTCAAGGAGGAGGTCTACATGATGCATCTGTCAAGTTACTCCATCCAAGAGGAGCATGTGTGCCGACTCCATAAGACTATTAATAGCCAAAGCATAGTCCACGAGCATGTTTTGATGGGCTAGCCACTATGCTCGACTCTCTCAATTCTTACATGATGGCATATGCTTATTTCATATTTTTAGATGACGGTCTACTTGCATTGTGATACTGACAGTTTATGTTAATGCGGTGGTAGAGGTGATGATGAAACATGAATTCTAGAGACAAGGCCTTCCTCCGGAAGGTGTTTGGCACAAAGGACCTTGGTCTACTCAATTCCTATTTTGTATTCTGGTGATACAAATTGTACAGGGATGACACCTATCATTATCAAGTATTGTCTGGACATCCTTACATAGGCTAGCTTATTTGGATGCAAACCATCCTCCATTACAGTAGAGTTGTGGAAACATGCTACATCCACTGAGCCTGAGTTTGAGTTTGAGGATATAATACAATGTAGACTCCTAGTGGGTAAATTACTTTACCTCATTGTTATTGGGCCAGTTATGTTATTTATTGCGAGCAGAGCTAGTTAGCACATGTAGAGAACTCTGTACAGTCATCAATTATATGTTCTTATGATTCTTCGGTACCTAAAGGAATCTCTCTGGAGAGGCCTCTTTTATGGAGCTAATGGCCATACTGATGTTATTACATGTGCAGATGGGGATTATGTCGATTTTCATAAAGACAGACGATCTACACGAGTTATGCTATTTTCATTGGCAGCAACCTTGTTACATGATGAGGGAAGAAGCAAACATTGATTTCTAGATCGAGTATAAAGGCTTAATACCGGGAGATAGCTCAATCTGCATGTGAGAATACATGTCTAGACTCCTTTAACATCACACCTTGAGGCATTTTCCATAAAACCACATTGAGGCTATAGCCTTGGTCAGTGCGCCACTGGCATAAGTCAGGGGGCATCGAGGCGGTACCAAGGTGCTTCCTCGATTCTGCTTTGTATTTTTTGGAAAAAAATTTAACATAAAATTATTTTATGTTATACATTCACAATGCAACATGTCTTCTTACACGTGTGTTTTTACTCAAAGCCATTTGATTATATATCGCGAAGCCATTATGCGTGTGTATTCTTACTCAAAGTCATTCCGTGTTATTCGATATGATATTAATCTTCACAAAGAGACCCTTTACCTTGATCTTGTTTATAACACGGGCTCTGCGAGATTAATATAGTTATAGGAAGAACATTCACATGAGGTGCATTCTTCGGGATGATTGCCACGATCGACTCCTTGAGAAAAGTCGTGGCGGATTCTAGTGCATTGGCAGTGTCATTCCATCTTAGACTTCAAAGAATGGCCAACGACGTCATAAAGATGGGTGATAGCATCCCCATGTAGTTATGTTCTAACGACCGTGCATGAGTACGCAAGTAACTTAAACCATTTCATATAACTATACTATACATAGCGAAAATATATCCTAAGTTTAACGCTTATTTGTGATGGTCCAAGTGAAGCAATGTACATGGAATCTAAAAAGCAATAGAATGTTAAGCGGAGATGCAGTAGCGAATAAAAAATGCGAGTAAACATCAGGGTCGTCTCTGAGAGTAGTTTGTGAGTGCAATGGTCTATGACCCATCAATTTAAGGGATCCATTTTTGCATGTTCTTCAATCTTTAGTTTAGGAAAAAATAGTATGTGTCCTATTGGACTCTTATAGAATCGAATTTTTGGTGAAAGAACTCATCAAAATGGTCCCTTATAAAATCAAATTTTTGATGGAATAACTCACCGAAAAATAAGCTCTTATGGAATCGAAGGTGAAAAACTCAACGTGAAAGCCCAAAAATTAACGGGATTCCATAAGAGCACATTGTTCCTCGAAAAAATATCAAAGGCCCATTCTTTTCTTTTGCCTAAAGCCCACGAAATATCAGGACGGCAGTGATAAACATTGTTACTAACTATTTACAACGGTACCAAAATAATGATACATTATCACGAAACATTAAGAGCATGTTTGGTTGTTGGGTTGGGTTGGGGTACACCGGTGTACCCCTCCTTCCAACTCCCCCAACCCTCCTCACAGTTTACTATTCACAGGGGTACCCCAACCCAATCCAACCCAACCCAGCAACCAAGCATGCCCTAAGCTCTTGTATGCTGAGCATATAAAACCAAGGGCATAACACCATCAAATTTTTGTCATAATCTTATTATTACTATTATATAAATTAACCCCCGTAGAGAGGGCATTGTTCATGACACTGTTTATCTATTTTACATACGCATTGTTGTGTGTCGTCCTCACTTATATTTGTAATGAATTAACAATGCAACGTTATAGTCGGGTTCTATATAATAACATCACAATTGAATTATTATATAAACACAATTCATCAGCGGTGGGAGAGCACACCTGACCCCTCTATCACGCGACGACATCCTCCCACCCATCAAACTTCTTTTACTCCCCCCTCTATCACTCGGAATAAGATATCTTTCTCTGTCGCCCTAAGAAATATCGTCCAACTTTTTCTCTCAGATTTTCAGGCTACTCGTTTGTTGTCGACAACGGTGACTGCAAAAGAAAGGCGAGCAAAAAAGGAGAGGAGCAAAGGAAGATATACACGCCCTCGAGATGAGGTTGGGACGTGCATTGTCATGGACTCGAGCGAAAGTGCTGATGGCGATGAGGGAACTATCTCATTCGGGTTGTGCCTGCGGTTGGATGCCATCATGCCATAAGTGATGCGAACAAGAGGAAACAACATCGTAGGTCGCACATTGTGGAGGTGGAGGTTCGATAGCATATCAGGTAAGGTATTTGCACATATATCTCTCTGAAAATAGCGTCCACAAGGTGTCTGATGCGAAGATGTAATTGATATTATCAAGGTCTTCATCTTCCATAAGGCCATCGTCAAGCATTTGATTTGTTTAAAATAGTGTCCACATGATTTTTATTGTGAAATACACCTTCAAATTTAATTAAAAAGCTTTGTCGGCAAGCATCAGGCTTCGGCTTCGTTGCAAACACATCTTGGAAGTTTGCTTGGATGCATTGCAGATATAAGAAGGTATTGTCGCATTTTTATCAAGGGAGGAATCGCTGCTTATCCGCAGGGTGGATTAAAAAAACAGACGTTGTTAACTAATCTTCAGCACATCTATTACGATTATGCAGCAGAAAAATAAACTTCGCCGAGTCGTTGATTGCCAATAGTCCACTGTCAATGAGATAAACAGATTGAAATGAAAAAAATAGAATTTATCTTCGTACCGCAGCCGGCGAGAAGGGATGGTGGTGCAGCCCCTTAAACCTGGTCAACGGTAACAACAACGGACGAAAACGGCAGCGGTCTTTGGGCGTTCGGAGGCGTCGCCAGTACGCGCGATTGAGGCAGAGAGATCTGGGCGTTGCAGGACGGGAGCGGTGAGGGAGGCTGAGGCGTGGGTAGGCGGCGGCAGCTAGATGGGGATCGACGTGTGCTGGCGGAGGCGAGGGGGGCGCGTGGGCGGCCTGTGGTTGGAGTGTCGGCGTCGGAGAAGGGGGAAAAAGGGGCTGGAGCTGCGGGAGGAGGAGAAGAGGAGGGTGATGGCGTCGGAGAAGAGAGGGGGAGGGGTGGCGGTGTCGATGAAGGTGGGGAAGGGGAATGGGGGCGGCGGCGTGCGTATGGATTAGGGTTCGGGAGTACAGGGAAGGGGGAGAGAGAGAAAGATGAACGAGGGAAAAACTAATATTCTTCTTCGAAAGGGGGCTTTCATACAGGCTAAATCTCACCAACACAAAATTAGGACTCGAAAAGAAATTAAAAAATCACAAGGCCCTATATAATAGCCTTTTTACATGATCAAATAAAATAAAAAAACAGACTCAACTGTTAAATTAGAAATTTACATGCAGTATATTTGAGCGAAAATAAATAAATAAATAGCTGTAAGGGTCTTCATGATGCATGAGCTCCCCTTTACTAAGAAGAATCTCGCTCCGTGACTCCGTCGAGATGACATCGTGATAATTCTGGAGTATAACAAGGTGGAGTCATTGGAACCTATCTTCATCAATCCATGTGCAATCCATCAGAATTCATCTTCTACTTGACTAAGTATCATCGGAAAAGGCCACGTCTGATCGTCGTATCTTGCACATCGATAATATCCTCTATTTAATCGACATCGATCGCAATTAGTGATTGGTGTATATCATCAACAGAATCAACTAGCATGGTCTCATTTGGATGGTCATCTCCGTTATATAAGAAGAGATCTTAGACATTAAAGATCGACGACGTCTGGACATCTGACGGTATATCCAAGAGGTAGGCATTCTACCCTATTCGCTTGAAGATTCTTAATGGGCCAATCTTTCGAGCACACAATTTTCGGTAGACATTCAAAGGAAACCTCTTTTTTTAAGTGGATCATCACTAAATCTCCAGCTCTAAACTCTCTCTCTCTCTCCCTACGGTGTAGGTTGGCTTGGGCTTTGTATTCCCGGGACATAACTTAGAGTTTGGCTCAGATTTCTGTATGGATGTTGGTTAGGTATTCGAACAGGTCTTCAACTACTGCATTAATCCTCTCATGCATGGTTGTGAGGGTAAGGTCTAGAAATTGGGGAACTAGGAAGTTGTACACATTCTCAAAGGTGATTTGTCGGTGGATACATTAATGGAACTATTATAAGCAAATTTAGCTTGGGGAAGAATTAGATTCTATTTGGACAAAGAGTCCCTGCAAGACATCGTAATAAAATCTATAAAGATCTATTAACTACTTTTATTTGTCCATATGTTTGTGGATGATAAGCAGTGTTGTATTGCAAATAAGTATCGAGATGAGACCAAAACGTGCGTAAAAATTGGCTCAAAAATCCGGTATTGCAGATGTAAAGAACCAAGGAACGCCATGCAATCACTACAGGAATTTCCCCATTTAGGGACGATAACTAGCGACAGTTTTTGAATGACCGTCCCTAATGCCTCTTTTTAGGGACGGTCATCAAACAACCGTCCCCGATAACCACATAATGGGGGACTGTATGTGGACTATCGTCCATTCTGTATTAACTCAATGGGGACGGTCATTAATGACCGTCCCCTCTGTTTTGAGCAGGCCACTAGACGTTTTCGACCCTTCTGGAAGGTCTTTGGGGACGGTCCTGACCGTCCCCATTGGTCCTCTGTTGGCGTCGACTCTAGCGATTGGACCAAAGAGGTCGACCAGAGGGGACGGTCATAGGTGACCGTCCCCTCTGTTTTGAGCAGGCCACTGGACGTTTTCGACCATTCTCAAAGGGCATTGGGGACGGTCCTGACCGTCCCCATTGGTCCTCTGTTGGTGTCGCCTCTATCGATTGGACCAAAGAGGTCGACCAGAGGGGACGGTCATAGGTGACCGTCCCCTCTGTTTTGAGCAGGCCACTAGACGTTTTCGACCATTCTGAAAGGGCATTGGGGACGGTCCTGACCGTCCCCATTGGTCCTCTGTTGACGTCGCCTCTAGTGATTGGACCAAAGAGGTCGACCAGAGGGGACGGTCATAGGTGACCGTCCCCTCTGTTTTGAGCAGGCCACTGGACGTTTTCGACCCTTCTGAAAGGGCATTGGGGACGGTCCTGACCGTCCCCATTGGTCCTCTGTTGGCGTCGCCTCTAGCGATTGGACCAAAGAGGTCGACCAGAGGGGACGGTTATAGTGACCGTCCCCTCTGCCTTGACCAGGCTACTGGACGTTTTCGACCCTTCTGGAAGGGCTTTGGGGACGATCCTGACCGTCCCCATTATTCCTCTGTTGGCGTCGCCTCTGACGAATGGACCAAAGTGGTCGACCAGAGGGGACGGTTTTTAATGACCGTCCCCTATGCCTTGGTTAAAGGGAACGGTTAATGAAAACCGTCCCTTATGCCTTTCAAATGAGACGGTCTTTAGTGAACCGCCGTCGATCGTCGCCAATGGAGACGGTCATTACGACCGTCCCCATTGGTCAGATCGAAAAAACCCTCTTCGACCTGCGTTTCCATTCCATTCTAACATCTTCAACCCGCCGCCCCACCATCGCCCCCTCCGCCCCGGCGTCGCCTCCAGCTCCTCCTTGCTTGCCGACCTCGTCAATCTTCATTTCTGGTAACTATCAACACTCCTTTGCTTAAATTCTTGCTTAGTTTACTTGATAATCTTGTTAGAGTTGTTTTTCCCCATATGATTTAATTGTTTTGATGATATGCCTAGGTTTGCTTGATTTGTTTAGTATACAATAGATACGATTTGTTAGAGCTGTTTAAGATGAAAGTAAGGAACGGATCAACTGCAGCAATGATGACAGATGTGCTGGGTCTAATACGGAAGTTATTAAATAATCCTCAGAATTATCCTAAGGATTGGAAAGAGGCGAAGCAACGATTCCGATCGCTTGGTCTGAAATACGAGAAGATCGATGCTTGTGTTAATGACTGTATGCTTTTTCGAGGAGAGAATTCGGATTTAGTTCTTTGTCCATATTGTAAGGCTTCCAGGTATAAAGAAGAAAAAAATGATTTAAAGAGAAAGAAGAAGTCGGTGAAAATATTACGATACTTCCCACTAATTCCAAGACTGAAACGTCTCTTCATGTCTGAAAAAACTACAAAGTGGATGACGTGGCATTCTCGTTCAAATAAACGAGATGCTAATGGAGCTATGAGACATCCATCCGATGCAGAATAATGGATAAAATTTGATCAGAGATATCCGCATTTCTCTAATGATGAGAGAAATGTTCGTTTGGGATTAGCCTCAGATGGTTTCAATCCGTTTGGTAATATGAGTCTGAGTTACAGCATTTGGCCCGTGATTCTTATTTTTTTACAATCTACCACCATGGATGTCGACGAGTTCATCATTTATGATGATGACACTACTAATTCCTAGTCCTAAAGGTCCTGGCAACGATGGTTTACATTTGGATGGGAGAAGAACATACGGTATGTGACATATATATGTGCATTTTATACATATATCATTTCGAATTCTTTTATTAAAATTATTATCTTTGTATAGGGCATCTCAAGGAGAAATGCTGAAAATAGGAAGAAAGTTTCAAGTCTACCCATAGAATGGGTAGAAGAAACACAAATCAACTAAAGGATGACTTCGTAAGTAATCTACTTTATGATTACTGTTAAAATTTTAACTATTAAATATGCATTAAAATGGTATCCTAAGTTTACTAATCTTTTCACATTAGGAAGTGGAGAACGAGAGAGTGCCCAGCCGAATGGAAGTCTTCGAGAAGTCTAAGAGCCGCGATGTGGGCGGGGAAGTTCATTGGGTGGATCCTGCCTATGGTCCAATTCAAGTAAGTTATTCATAACATATTTGCATCTTTTTTACAAATCAAATGAATTTGAACTTACTTAAATAAATTTGTAGGAGGAGATGGTCAGGCTCACATCCACTGGCTCTGTAGACCACACCGGAACGAGTCATCCACCTCTTACTCCTGATGCGGCCTTCCTTCAGGCGACCGGTCCAGAGCATCAGGGACGCGTCCGTTGTGGTGGTCGTGGTGCCACCATACGGAATTGGTATGGAGTAGGGACCGGCTCGATCTCTCAGAAGACACAAAGAGAGAGGGAATTAGAGAGTTAGGTGTCTAGCATGAATATGGAGATTCAGGATTTGCGCCAACAAATGGCGATTTTCAATGCATTCATGCAGGCACATCAAGGTGGAGCGTCGACTAGCCACCCAACAGATGATGATAATACCGCTGCGAGGCTAGGCGACGACGATGAAGGCGAAGAAGAAGATGATGTTGATGACGACGAGGACGCCAACGACGAAGAGGATGAGGACGACGACGAGGATAGCTTAGTTAGTTTGTAGGATACTTTAGTATATTGTATAACTATTATGA
This sequence comes from Ottelia alismoides, assembly GCA_037367405.1. Taxonomy (NCBI): domain Eukaryota; kingdom Viridiplantae; phylum Streptophyta; class Magnoliopsida; order Alismatales; family Hydrocharitaceae; genus Ottelia; species Ottelia alismoides. The sequence goes on along the minus strand of JAZKJV010003238.1, from coordinate 463,828 downwards.
ACAATTATTGTAGGCTACTGTAGTATTTTGAATGCATATGTTGTTGGACAAGGACTTTATGAATGTGGATTGCATTTTTTTGTGTGGTGATAGTAATGTTTATTATGAAGACAGATTTTTTGTAACAGGTACTACATTATATTGACATACAGGGCAAAATGAGGATCAAATAGGGGGCAATGGAAATTTTTTTGTTAGCAGATGAACAAAGGGGACGGTCATGGCGACCGCCCTCTACGTTCTTAGAGACGGTTATGACCGTCTTCGCTTTCTCTCTTTTGGGACGGTCGTGACCGTCCCCCCTGATGACATTAAGGGACGGTCATGACCGTCCCCAATAAGATGCTTTAAAGGACGGTCACGCTCGTCCCCTATGCCAGACTTTTAGGGACGGTCACGACCGTCCCCTATGTATGAGTATTGGGGACTGTTCATAATACCGTTGCCTATACCAAATGGGACGCGACCTTTGGAGACGGTCTTATGACCGTCCCCATTGATCAATGGGGACGGTCATGTTATCATTAGCGACGGATGTTGACCGTCGCCTGTTCTATTATTTCTTGTAGTGAATCAAACAACGTCACAAAAAACAAATCAGCCATAGGAGATGCATCTGAAGTTTTTTTACATACGATAAAATGTGCTATTTTAGAAAATCTATCTACCGCCACAAAAAGAGAATCAACTTTTCAAACCGTGAGAAGTAAATTCAACATAAAATCCATGGTAATGTCTTCCCAAAGTCGCATCGGGATTGAAAGAGATGTGTAAAGTTTGGTGTTCTGTCTATGGCCTTTGAATCTCTGACATTTTTGCGCAAATCTTGTAACATCCTTCGGCAATTGCGGCCAAAAGAATAGCTCTTTGAGGAGGGTCACAATCTTATCACATCCGAAGTGTCCGCTAACCCACCGTTGTGCAGTTCTGAAATGAGTTTCTTACAAAGTGAAGTGGCAAGAATGCAGAGGCAATGCACCTTGAATAAAATCCCTCGTGAATGATATAACTGGCTGTCGAATCTTGTCCATTGTCAACACCCTCAGCATAAATATAACCGAAGTCGGGAGAAGTGGAATAAAGATCTTTGAGAGCATCAGATCATGTTGTGTTGAATGTCATTGTGGTTAAACACGTGTTTTTCTGCAGCGGCAGAAGGAGGACGGAGGTGGAGTGGGCCGGGAGTGGCGATGATTGAATGGTTTCTTTTGCAATTAGGGATCAAGGTATGTCTTATGTGCCGTGGGAAAAGAGATAGAGGCTACACATGTATCTGATCAACAAAGGGGCTTCGGATTCAACTCTCTTTGATTGAGTCAGGTTTGTGGGATTCGAGATTACGTCAAGTTGTTATGCGGTCTTGTGGGTGGGCAGACCCTCATGCTCGGATTCGGGCTAATTGGAGCCCGAAATTGCCCCGATTGTATCAACGGGTAAAAAAATCTCAAGCTATCGTTCATTGAAAGCTCGAGCTTGGGCCTAGGTCCTAGATCTAGCAAGTCGGGCATCGGGTTGGGACGTGCATGGCATGTGCAATGCTCAACCCTGTTAGTAGGTATTGGGAACCTTTATTTGAGTAAAATGTGCGAGCAATACCCAAATGGTGGTGAAGTTTCCTTTATGTTACCCATTATACTAATACGTATATGGACACGAGGATTGGTGAAGAGTCCATTAACTGCCAAAGAAAGTAACCAAGTCTTGTTGGGTGAAGTCAAGAGTATTATCAGTCTTGATACTCTGATTATACATAGAGAGAGTTGTTTGAATCAAATGAAAGGACATGACAAATTTGTTAATATATGAGCATTCATTAATGAAATAGGCCCAATATGCTATAATCATCCACAAAGTATAACAAAATATCTATGGCCACTTGTGATACGGACCAAACAAGGTCCGCAAATATTAGAATGGACTAAATAAAATGGTCACGGTTGCTGTGACACTATCCTAGGAGAATAATATGTTCGATGATGTTTACGGAACCAACATGCCTCGCACTCAAACAGCTTTAGAGATGGTAATTCAATAAAAATTGGGAAAGAGCTTTGGCAAATGGGTGACCAGGTCACAAATGTGATTATCCTAAGATGAACCAACCTTCAAATATCTTCCTTTGCATGCCGTTTAGAAATATTGTCATAAACAAAGACATACTAGATCGATTACACCAATTCTAAGATCATTAAAATTATGCGGTCTAGGACTCTAGATGGAGGATATATGCGTCTCTGTTTCTAACGAAAGTGTAATGACACACCAGAGGGATATGGTAATGAAAATTCATGATAATATTTTCCAGAACATAAAAAAGTGAAAATTGACATAAAGGAAGGAGAGCCACTTCATGAAGTAGGCAACCTTACGTACTCCATGTTTATTTTCACCACATTTTTTAAAAATGATTTCATTGATTTTTATAACTATATCCCTCTCATATCATTCCAATTTCGCCAGAAACAGAGGCTCTTATGTCATCTATCCAGATTAGGTCGATTATAGCAATTCTTAGAAAGATTTAGAATCCTATGTATATATGTATATAGATATCAAATCAAATCATTTTTTTATTAAATGAATTCTGATTAATTAAGATCCGATTTATTTGAGAATCAAATCTTCAAAAGTTAAATTAAAATTCAGATCATTAAGTTTTGAATCAAACTTTTTTTATTTTTTTACCGAACAAATCACGATTGAATTTGAATGATATGGTTCAGTTAGCAACCCTTTCGGAGACAGTTTTGAAATTTTATCAATGTGTGAAATATAAGTTAATGATTCCGTTCATTTAGCAGCCTTTCGAAGACGATGTTTTGAAATTTATCCATGTGTGAAATATAAGTCCATTTTATCTAACAGGTGATACAGTCTCCCACTAATTAAGTATCAAATCAACATTCCTTTTTTTATTCCAATCTGTATAATCACAATTGGAAATATCAATATCTATGAGCAAATCATACCTTCTTTCAAAAAACATCGACGGACGTAATTCAAACGTCATCAATCCTCTTTTGGCCCATACATATGGTGATCTCGTATGCGAATTATTTATTACCGTATCATCAATTACAAGTATCGTTAAGCATTTAAAAATTATGATAAAAGATGACAGACACGACAGAGAACATGGAGATATCATACAAAGAAAAAGTTCATTTATTAATCTCCACTTATAACTTATTATACGAAGAGGGACACAAAATAAATATAATAGTTTAAAATGTTATGGTGATGCCATCCATACACATCAACGAATACTGGACATAATTATCAAGTACGAGGTGTAAACCAAATGCTATTTGGAAAAAGCCTCGACAAGTAGAGATCTTCTACAGGGTGTACTTTCCCACTTTCGAATGAGAAGAACACACAATCATCAGCATGCGGGCATGACTCGTAACATTCAAGAGAGCTTCCGTCGTCACCATTTGTCCGAGATCCCGGAAGATGCCATTCATGAGCAACCTCTTCTTCATAAGGAGGCTCGTCGTTCTTCCCGGTGGGTACAAAGAAGACGTGATCTCTCTCCCAAGTTGCTCGAACAGGAATCGGAGGCATGCATCTCCCATGTTTCATTGAGTAGAATACCTTGGCACCCATTCCTTTTGGTGCATGCGATGCATTCACCATGATGGACGCTCGCAAATTTGAAAATACCACCATATCCTCTCCCAGCCCTCCTGACTCGCTCCATCGCATATAGCTCCTGTCCAGTTTGAAGATCTGTGGAACCATGTCATCAGTGCTGTCCTTGGCAGTGCCACCAATGAACATGAAGTAGAGTTCACTGTCTGCTTCCATGAGGAAGCTATAATCACGCCTTCTTCCAGGGATCCCAACTCCCTGTGGCTTATCCAATGTTGACCATGTATTGTCTTTCGGATCGAATATTCCCAACTTGCCTCTTCTATCCAAACAATAGAATAGCTCCTCGAAGAATAATGGGGCGCATTGCGATGGTCTGAAGCTGGTATGGATATCAAGCCTTGTAATTATAGTCCAATCTTCATCACCAGATCGCCAGAGGCAAAGTAGCACACAATCTACATCACTACAAAGCGCAAACACCGTCCATCTGCTGTTGGAGGTAGCTGATGCAGGCGAAATCGACATGCAGATGCCGTCAAGTGCCATATAGCAGTCAAAATAGGGAAGGTCGTGCCTCTCACCGGTAAGAGGATTCAACACAAAGAACTGTGTCATGCGACTTGCTATGACCCAACCATCCTTCGCATATTGTATCTCAGCATCAACCAAATCCGGACATCTATTGCATATGTATTACTTATCAGGCTGCTATATATATAGAAATTACTACTTTCATCCTAAAAATTCTTGTGCAGGAGCAGAGGCATGGACGAATGTTGGGAGTAAATAGGGCTTACAGTTGAACGCCACGCCTTACAAATGGCAGAGAGGTTCGCAATGTCTGTTAAAGGAAGATGCGATGCTATCAAACTTAGCAGATCTTCAGAAATGTTAGACCACCAATCTTCAACATGAGCCATGTTTACTGCAATAAGGACATGTAAAGGATCGTTACAATAGATTAAAAATAAATAGATTGGGAAAATATGAGGGATATCACAAAGACCACTAGTGGTCATGAAACTAATTGGAAACAATATCCATTCAAGTAAACGAACTTGATTTAAACATTCAGCCCTTATTTTAATCAAACATTCAATGATACTCAAAATGCTTCAATCAGTGATCTTATTAGTTACAGAAAGTTGCCGATAAAATTGCAAGAACTTGTGAAATTAAACTCCTGATACTACTCAATATTTTCATGTTTTTAGCAAGTAACCACACTAAATAGTTATAGGTATATATCATTTTCAGCTACAAAATTTGATGATTTTGAATTAAAGGTTTTTATGTAAAGATGACTTAGATGATGTTCGTCCCAAATAGCTCAAAAAAACCTAGAGCATATTCATGTGCAGAGCTATTCAATTCAAATTTGTTTACCATGCACCGCTGATCTGAACTATAACACTGATTCTACCGCAAATAATACATCATGATGAGTGTTGATGTGCAATGTTGAAGTGTTTTATAGGACAATATTTAAAATATCAACTATTTCCTGAACTAGATAAGTGATAACTCACCAACTATATGCATTATCAATCAGAACTGAATGCAATTAAAAAATAGTGTTAAACATGACCAATTGTTGTAACTTCACGAGTTTAAAAATACCTTTTGGATAAACTTCCATGCGTAAGGAAAGAGAACATACATAATACATGTGTGCATATTTAATTACTTGAAAATCAAAAGAACAACCGATCATATACGCCTATCGCATACAATCATATCAATGGAAATGTCGATAAATACAACGTAGCGGATTTTTAAAACTACAACACAAGACGGTCAACAAAAAAAACAAGGAATTCAGGGAAATATACAACAATAACAGGAACTCAGTTGTTGGATGTACAGGAAGCCAGTCAGAAATATGGAGGGAAGGCTCAGACTCAGTTAGCCGCGACACAGAACAGGAGAACTGACGATGCAACCAGAGTTGCTGAGATGCGGTTGGAGATGTTGGGTCACAGGATAAGAGGGGAGAGGAAAAGAGAATCAAACAAATTTAGGGTTAAAAGAGAGGGCCTTTAAGGGAGGCGTTCATCAATAAAAAGGGAAGAAGATCTATAAAAGAACTAATCGGTCCATGAGAAAATAAGGAAGAAACATAATAACGAGGGGGAAATAAATAAATGATAATCGTGTGGTTATTGAAAATCCTAGTTGCAGTTAGGATATAATTGTCAATATCACTAACCCTTATAAACTAATCCACTTACAGCACAATCTGATTGCAAATCGCAATCAGAGAAGCTGGCAATGTACTTTTGCCAAGCAGTGGTTTACAGTTTACACCCATAGATTATAGAAGGGAAAGAGAAAGTGGGAGGGGATGATAAAGTAATGACCCTTGAACATGATAGCCCTGCACTCAATTCAAAGGTAGGTCGTTAATGGTTGAAAGTGATGTACTAAGAGCTGGTGGATGCATCCAAAGGCCTCGTTCATGAACGCCTTGCTGCGTCATAGTCCCTTCAAGATTGTATTCATACTTTTTCTATTAAATCTTGGTGAATACATACCTTTTTTTGGCAAGAAAGGGAATCGCAAAAAAGGACCATGAAGGAGCAAATTGAGTGATTCCGAAACCAATGTGTGGGAGGAGCGCGTCCATGCTATATGTGTGTTTAATAACCTTGTAAAAGTTAGATTTTTTATAGTGAAAAGTATCATCTGGATTTGCACCATCACGGCATGCTTTTGCATTCCAAGTAGCAATGTGAATCATCCCATCAAAATGCTTCTAGGAAACTTTTGCACGTAGCACCAAAGAACAATCACCAAGGAAACACAATCTAAGAATATATTATCAGAGCTTAAATTCCCATCATTTCGATTCAACAATGTTAAGTTGTAGACTCTAGTATATGTTGAAATATCAGATTCCAGATCTTCAATATGAATTCAATACCATCTTCTACAAGACTTTGGTCCAATACCCCTTACTTTAGGGGAAGCTTTTGGACGTTGCAGAAGTGAAAAATCAGGAACGAACGAGCAAGATGAGAAAAGGGATATTTACACCCATATCCTTGACTAGTTTTGTAAATGCCCCAGAAACCCTCCATAATCATGAATTACACCCATGACCTCGAGTCGTCCTTAACTCTTCCATTTGGTTGCATGGTTGGGTTGGCCCAACCCGGGGTACCCCTTCTTCGAAACATCCAAATCCTCCTCACAGTTTACTATTCACAGGGGTACCCCAACCCTGCCCAACCCTGCAACCAAACGAACCCTTACATAGCATAACCCTCGGTAGTTTCTTAATTACACACATAACCCTGAGGAGTATCTTCCATCCGTTTCTCCGTTAAGTACGACGGAAACCGTTATATAATACACCTTTAAGTTTACCTTATTTACAAGGGATAGCAGTCCTTTTCTTCCCTCTTTCTTCGGCCTATATCACATCCTACTTCATCTTCCTCCATCTCAATGTGTCGTTGATGTTACTGATCGCGCAAGGTACGGTTTCTCGCGCGAGGGAAGAGGAAGGGGAGGAGCAACATCTCCTACTGCTCGTGCGACGGAAGGGGAAGGGCTGCTAGTGTTGCAGCTCGCGCAAGGGAAGGGGAATGCGAAGGGAAGGGGAAGGGGAGGAGCAGCAATTGCTGCTTACGCGACGGGAGGGGAAGGGTGCTGGTGCAGTTGCTCGCGCAAGGGGAGAGGAAGGGGAGGAGCAGCACCTGTTGCTCGCGCAATGAGAAGGGAAGAGCTGGTGCGACTGCTCGCACGATGGGAGAGGAATGGGAGGAGCAGCTCCTGTTGTTCGCGCGACGGGAGGAGAAGGGATGGTGTGGTTGCTCGCGTAAGGGGAGAGAAAGGGGAGACCGATGTGCAAAAGAAAAAAGGAACCTGAACGTCCCTTTACCCTTCGTATTTTGCTTTGCATTATTGCATATATGACAGTAAGAACCTTATTTTCGCTGCTTAATTCTGGACAAGAACCTTTGCTTTGATTTAGGCGACCAGGATTCCGGAAACATCTGAAAACCTGGAGAAGTACATGTCTTCGTTTATCTACCCCTTAATGGAAGAGATGAGAGACGAGTTGGCATCCTGTTTGGATTCCATTAGAGTTGCACCAGCTGTTGAAGTAATATACATCTGTCATGCTCCGAAGAGGAGGAGCATCTCTTGCTGCTCGTGCGACGGGAGGGGAAAGCAGAGGGAGGCGAAGGAGTGTTGGTTCGGCTGCTCGCGCAACGACGAGTGGCCTGAGGAGGGGGAAGGGGGAAGAGGGGGCGGCGGCTGCTGGCCTGGAGGAGGGGGGAGGGTGGGAGAAGAGGTGTTTTTTCCTTTTCTTTTTTTATTTTTGGTTTAATTTTAACCGTTAGATCAAGGATGGTTAGATTAACTTAAAGGCTTAGTTGAGTTAATGGATTAAAATAACGGAGGGTTATGGGCGTAAGACGTCACACTTATTTGGAGTTTCTCATGTAATTCGAGATTATGGAGGGTTTCTAGGGTAATTACGTAACTACTCAAGGTTATGAGTGTAAATATCCCAAGAGAAAATGCAATAAAGAAAAATGATGGATTCGTGTTACTCTCTATAGGATGTAGTTAATATAATTGATATTGTTTGAAATATTAAATTTATAAAGAGAAGTGGAATAATTGATATTTAATGAGAGGCTAATATCCTATTATAATATAGAAAACTTTCCATCAATTGGGGTGGCTAGCAATCTCATGTAATATTGGGGTAGCCAGCCCACCTCACTAAACGAGCAATCTTCTAGAAACTACCTTAATTGAGAAAAGTAAATATGTGATCAACCAATGAGTTAAACTACGGTTAATGTGGGCTAGACACATAAATAGTGAATAACTCACTCAATGGACTCATCCGCCATATGATCTACGACACTAGAATAATAAATCCTATTTTTAGATGAACGCTTTACAAAGTAAAGCATGCTTTGCATTTTGTTGGAGTATAAGTTGTATGCATCATATATGAGAGAGATGGGTAATCCAGATGTTTAGTCCCACATCTAGTAGTTTGGAGATGTGGAGACTCCGTGGGTGCTATATATAGAGCCCCACACCCATGTAGTCCATTGAGAAAAAGTGCAATAGACACACCAGCCCTCTGAGGCGTTTTCTAATGGTTTCATCCCGCTCCTTAGGGAGTAGGGTTCCACGTTAAACTTTTGTGTCCCACGTTTATGTTTCTTTATTCTCTGATACCGCTTCCGCTTTCTATTTTCTAACATGGCATCATAGCGGGTCGATTCTCGAGGTTTTTACGTATGTTCATCATTATGTCGAAATGCGTTTGTTGTTCTTGGAGATTATTACGTTCGTGATTTGTTCAAGATTAGAGATTCATTATTCTAGGATTTTACTGAAAACCCTAAATCTGAAAGCATGCCTCTCTTGAGTTCACGCATCTCTAAGTACCAAGGGTGCAGGCAGTGCCCCTCCCAGTTTCCAGACGACAGCACACTGCGCGCACCATACGTGTGATGAAATCTCGAGGTGATGGCGTGTGCCTCTCAACTTCATCCCGGGCGTATTCCTCACCAGATGTGCACAACATCCTAGCCTCCAACATCGAGTCTGCATCAATCTCTCAGCGGCGCTAGCCATACGTGCTACGCGCAACCTTGCCGACACCCCAAGGTGGGGACTTGCATCGTTCTTCGGATGCACAGTTGCGCAGGTGCCTCTCCAAGGAACTATCCCAGTTCAGGCGCAAAGCCTCGCAGCCTTCTCCCTTCGTTGCTATATGCAGCGCAAAGCAGCAGGTCTCAAGCAATCTTCCCAAGCTCACGAGCGCGCGATGGCATCTTCTCCCCCTGCATCTACGCAGAACCTCTCTCCTAACAGGACGGCAATCTTCTTCATGTTCTCCCGTAGGCGGCGTTGTCGCCAAAGGCAGAGCTCCTGCACAACGACGACCTCACGATCGGCGGTGCCTCTTCTCAATCGGCGGCCCTCCTTTCTCTCCAACGTGTGTGGCAGTGTCGCCTCCTCACACCAGAGTATGCTCTCTATCAGATTTTGCGCAGGCTGGTCAGCCTTCCTCTCGCGACGACGCATCCTCCTCCCATCTTCATTGGCGGCGGCATTGGAAGTTTGGGTTCCCATCATCGGAACCCTAAGATGGCCCATTTCGTTTTGTTTCCCCAGAGGGCCTTAATTAAAAGAAAAAGTGAGGCGAGTTATTGTAAGGCCTAAAGGGGTTGATGTGTAATAAAAAACGGGGGGGATTGAAGTTGGGTTGGAAAAAAACAAATGAGAGCCCAGTACCCAAAAATAAAAAAAATGATGAGATACGAGTTGGCTATAAAAAAAAGAGAAAATAGCCAAGGAAAAAATTGTGCAAAAAAGGGTGTGTAGAAAAGCTCTTAAATCCAATAAAATGATGGGTCATTTGACCCCATGAATAGCTGGGACCTTGATCATGTTGGTAGTATGTGACCTACTATGGTTCCAGCCTGCAGCTGGTGGTTTGCAACAGGTGATATTGGTGGCAACAGTTGATGCACAATAACCGATGGGGCTTACAATAGCTGGCAACCTAGCATTGTAGCATGTCAGGCTAATGAAAGCAGAAACTACTACATGTGGGGTCTTCGAAAGCGCAACAGGTAGCCTGCTAGGCTTGTTGGGTCTCTGGAAGCACATTAGGTGACCTGCTATGGCGTTCTCGTCATAACAGGTGGCTATTGCAAGTGCGGAAAGGAGTTTGCAACACTCATGGAGGGTCACACTTGTCTTGTGGGTTACTCCTCTCTTTGTTCTGATATCCAGAGAGTAGGACCCGTTAGTTTGTGAGAAGAAAATACAAGAGAGAAAACCATGGTATCATCTTGGTGTGTCCTAACTGCACTCCAAATGTTTGTGTGCGGGTATGGTGAATGATTTTCTTATTAAGTATTTATTAATTAAGTTATAATTAAATAAATAACTGATAATAATCGATATCATAGAAAATCAGCAATCGGCACAAGAAGTCTCATTGAAGGAATTTGTCTTTATGTCATTTATCTATTCAATGCTTGTCAAATTTATGGTGCCTTGAGGTGTAAATGAACCGAAGCTAAGCAAATATACAATTTTCAGGTTTAATTCATTTGTTTAATCAAGCCTAAACTTTTATTCATGTTAGATTTGTTTATTTTCAGATCGAACCTTTATTTAATCATATCGAATCTACACGAATATCGAACTTGAGATTTGTTTAATTCATTTGTTTAATCAGTTTTAGGGTTATTTGGAAAGTAGGTTTTCACAGATTAGCGCGGACTCAATATGTGCCTAAGTTTTTCCTCAAGACTGTCCCGAGTTGTTATAGAAAATCGCCTCCTCCCAGCTAGTATGGAAGTAAGTACGGAGTCAGACCGTTGCCGGCTACCCGTGTTACTCGAGGATCGGGCCTTACGCAATGTCCACTAAACCTTCCACTCTGTTATGGAAATCCGGACTGTTGCCGGTGATGAACCGCAAAATCTGCCCTTTAAGAGTGCGAAATTAGCACTTGGAATCATCATCGTAGTCGGACCGAGTTGGGTCATCAAAAAGATCATCTCATTTTAAATATATGTCAATAATAGATCAAAATGAGATGATCATGACATTTATTTTACTTGGTAAGATACCAAGGTCGAACTCAGGGACACGAGCCTCTCTCTAATTATCCGGATTTCCATTTATTTAACTAAGTGTTGAGTTACAGGTATATAGGTCAAATTATGCAGACACGGCAATGCATTCAAAATAAACATGCATTTTTTTATAAATTTTTATTAAGCGAATGAATGCCATGTAATGCAATGAAAATATGCCCTAGGTGATAGTCACTTGAGCCATAAAAAATGCGAGTTAAACCGAGTTGAAATAAAGAAGTACTCTACATTTATAAAGCAAGTAGGCATGACAAACAAAGAAATCAGGACACTTAGATAATGAAATAATGCACTACTGATCATAGTGTCAGATCTAAAATTAAAGCATGCCATAATAAAGAGAGCAAGGAGAGCTTCAAAACGAAACTGAAATCATCTCAATCGGATATACGTAGCTCAAGATATGCATAAAAGAAGCTAGAGGCATAAGTGCAATAAAAATAAAACATAAAAAAGACAACTACAAATAGGTCCCTAGGAGGGACTAAAATGTAAATATAAAAAGTACGAGACCTTCCCTGTAAAATACCCACACGCACAGGGGTATTTTTGCAATTACTAAAACCCGCGAGGGCATAATTGCAAATTACCCAAATGCACGTGGACTGCACGTGCACCAAGGACCTATCTGTAAATTGGAGAAGATGGCGGGGCATCTCTACAAATTGCCCAGATAAGCACGTGCAACGCACATGCTATCCAGGCTCGGAATGAGGCACGGGGTCGATAGAGGCTCTATGAAGGCTCGGGCTGCTTCGGCTAGGTTCGGCGTTTGGCTTGGGCTCGGTACAGCTTCGACGGAGGCTCGGAGCATAAGAACCTCCAGGCTCTGACGCTAGGCTCGGGGAAGCTCGGGTGTCGACGCGTGGCGAACTGGAAGCCGTTGGATCGAGATGATCCAAGGGTTGCTGAAGGCGATGACGCGACTCTATCTGGACCGTTGGATGGTCGCTGAGAGAAGACCATCCAACGGTCCCTGTGCTGTCTCCTCCACCGCAGGCTGGTGGCGGGTTCAGAGCTCCAGCGAATGAGCTCTTCCTCCGTCGCTCCATTCTGGGCACGGTGGAGCTCGCCCAATGCTCCTGAAGGTCTATCGATGAAGCTTGGAGCTCGGGTGAGGCGATGGACCTCCTGGCATGACCCATCAAATCGCTGATATCGAAAACGATGATGACGAAGATGGTCCGGCGAGCTCTCCGGCCATTGAGTAGGGGATCGACCTGCATCATTAATACACATAGCCGAAGCGAACCAGGGTGTTGTGCGTGCTAAGTGGAGTGAAATGGGAGCTCGAAGTTGTAAAGAAGATGAGAGCTCAAGGCTCCTCCACCGTGGGTGGCGGAGGAGATGGGTCGACGGTGGTCTGGGGTTGCGGAGGAGTAGGAGGGTGGTCGGAAACGTGCGCGTGAAGGGGGAGTTGTTGGCGGAGCTAACTGGGTGGTCATCGGAGGGTGAAAGTTACGGGAGGCGGCTGATTAAATCAATGAAATCGAATAAAAAGACAAAGGAGGAAGAGGGATCTTACATGACATCGGACGGGCGATGTGGCCTGTGCTTGAGCTCCGAGAGGAGCTCGGGGTCTTCGCAACATGCTGGGCGGCCGTCCCAACGAGCTCGGGCGGGCCTGGGGCGCCGCAGCTCCGCCGTGTGTGGCGGAGGGTCTCACCGGAGGCGCACGTCGTCTTCGCACTCCATCCGACCTCCTCGCTGTCACCGAGAGGTGGAGGACTGCTGGGCGTGACCCCGCGTACAAGTGGACAAGGGGTAACGGTGAGGGAGGCGACGTATTTGAAGAGTACACTGGCGGTTTTGGTGGTGGTCGACGTGGGTTTTGAGGGAGTTGTGGGTTGACTCGAGGGGCTCTCGTGGGTCGTGGAATGGTGCGCGAGGATCGTGGGTGATGGGGGAACATGATGCGGCGGTTAGCGAGAGGAGAAGAGGTCAGAGAAGATGGAGATAATGGGAAGGGCGGAAGTGGGTTGCATGGCAGAGACTGTGCGAGAAAGAGACATCCGGAGGTTGACGATGAAGTCTGAACCGTTGGATCGTGAGATCCAACGGTTATAAATCAGGCGCGAGAGGACGGTCGCGATTAGATCGATGGCGGCACGATCAGAGGGCCCAAGTGGTCGCCACGTGTCGGGCTGGAGGCGGAGCGCCAGCGGATGGCTGTGATGGATTTCAAGTCGATCGAAGGGTTGGGGATCGTCAAAGTAAGGAGCGGTTGCGATGGAGAATTGAGGGCGCGATCAAATGGTCTTTAATCCGCCACGTGTCATGCTCTGCGCTCGGTGCTGACGAGCGGTGATGATCAAGGGGCGGAGAAGATCAATGGCTAGGGATTTAGGCGTGCGTGGAAAGAACACAGCCGTTGGATCAAGAGGTGATCCCGACGGCCAAGGAAGTGGGCGGATGAGACAAGAGAGGCGGGGCCACGTGGCGCCCCCAGAATGGGCCACGTGGCCCAATCAGATTATTTCTTGGGTATTTTTGGTTTTTGAGGGTTATAAAGGCCGAATTTGAGAAAACTCAAAACATGAAAGTTGTAGATCTTGACGAGATCTACAAGTTTTATTTGACCAAAACTGGAGAAGAGATCAAAGAAAGGCCCGAAATATTTTTGAGGGTATTTTTAAGGCTAAAAATACCACAGACTTTTGTTTTGCCATTTTTTGTGGTTTTTAATTTATTAGGGACTCTGATAATTATAGGATACTAACTGGGTTTTATTGCCAAAACTTTAAGCAAGGGGGTTAATTATAGAAAATAAAGACGATGAAATGGAGTTTCATCACCCCCTATACTTAAACTATGCTCGTCCTCGAGCATAAAAAAGAATGACTAAGTTGGATTAACCCCCTTGTGCATGTGAATACAGGATCTAATTTGATCAAGTTGACTCGACTTTAGAGATCCAAAATTCTAGAGTTCAACCCAGCCTTAATCAAGAGGTATCCAATTCCTCTACTTCTCCAGACTCTCTCTGATGTACATATAAACTTAAGGATACGAAGTTTAGTGTTGACTGCAATTTCGAGAGTAGAGTCAAGTCGTCACACAAAGTCTTAGTCCAAGAAATTCTCCTAAGGACCCAATCCTCAACACTAGGGAATAAATCAAATCTTGCATTCAGTCCACCGTCTCTTTAGTTGTCAGACTTAGAAAATGTAGATGGCAGGCCAGAAATGGAGGGCATGGGATTGTGTCAATTCTTCTCTCCCTCTCATTGGAACAAGGATTCTCTCTAGTGCCTTCACGCAACACATTTTTTTGGTGTTGATCATTGCGTCCGTCAAGAGAAGTTGGAGCCGTATGCACTTGTTTTCCTGGGAGTACACCGGGGTGTGTCTTTTTTGAGTACCTATCGTACCTTCTACACCCAGACTTGTAGCATTTACGATGCAGAGCCCTTTTTTGGTGCAAGCCCGACTCCTGGTCCTAATAGCGGTGGTCCAAGTGGACACTTTGAAAAGTTTGGGAGCGCTCGCCTTTGGTGGAAGCTCTTTGATATTTGACTTTGTGGAATGAGCTTTTCTTTGAAATTTCATTGACTTGTATAATTTGTGGCTAGCTCCACTGCTTTTACCAAGAGTTGGCGCACACTAATCAACAATTTTTTTATTTATTCACACCCTGGCACTTAGGTCAATATCAAGAGATTAGTATAAGAACCAAGTTCTCATACTGGCTAATAATGCTGACACTCAGGTTTCATGAAGCCTCCAAAGATCTTATCCCATCCTCGAGCATCATTAGATCAAATCCAAACTCGACTTCCTCGTCCCAATTCCTCGAGTGAAAAGTCAACTCATCTCATCAAAAACCACAGTCGTGCATGTGATGTGCTGATCATATTTCTTTTTGTCTGAGACTAAGCATGGAATATAGCATGCAAATCTAGAAACCTAGGGGAATGTGGACGATTAAGTCTATGACCCTGATGGCTAAGGCTGGTTAACCTAAAAATCTCAAAGACCTCATCAAGCTAAGTCTCCTTGATCATTTCAGATCCTGGGTGGAAGTGTAAGTGTCGAGGGTTTATCCAACTTCTTCATTCAAAAACAAAACATTTTTTTATTTCATTTTTTTTGAACTTCAAGAGATATTAGAACTTCCTAAACTCAATTGAGAATCTGCAATTCAGCCAGTATGGATGTAAGTACAGACCGAAGCCTGTTGCTTGAGGACGGGGCCTTACGCGATGTCCTCTAAACCATCCAATCTGCTAAGGGCGAACCCTCACTGAACGCGGCTTACTTAATTGGGTTTAGTGGTCACCAATGACTCTTAAAGGGTTTTGCATTTTTCTGATTTTTATGGATTTTAATTTGAGAGTTAAAACACAAGTTAGACTCAACTTTCCTTGAAAAGACTTTCAAAACCATGCCACGCAAACAAGAAGTTTTCAAAACATTTTCAAAAGGATTTTTCAAGATAAGAAAAAATCATTTTCGAAAATATTTTTATAGAAATAGCGTAACATAATATCGAAAAGCCGCGAAATCATTTGAGTTCTCTTAGTCCCAAGAGTTTTACCTTAGCCAAAAAGTTTTAATTTTTTTTTCAAATTTTTTCGTTTGTAGCTAAAGTAAATATACGATATATACGGTACACCCCCCTATACTTAAACTTTGTTATGTCCTCATAGCACTAGATGTTACAAGTACATAGGTCCATTTAAATATATAGGAATATACGGGAGCTAAGAGGGGCTCCCCTATACTTAGGTTAGAAATAACCTAAGTATAAAGGCAAGAAAAGAAGAGTAGAGAAATCACAGGGACTCGGATCCCCCCTATACTTAGGTTGAGATTAGCCTAAGTATAAAGATGGGAATTGATGTTGGGAGGGACCCAAGGTGAACGAAGAAGAGGAATGGATCTACAAGTGAGCGGTTGAATCTTCGGAGATGAAATGGAGTGACTAAGGTTTTAGGGTGTGTATCGAAGCAAACATGGCTCAATCAATCAAGCAAACTCTTAGTTTCACCAACTCACTCATGAAACCAACCAAGGTTGGTTTATTATCTTGTCGGTTTTATTGGTGATAAAACTTTAGATTTTTACGCAAGGAAAAGATGTGAAGTGAAAATCATTGCGTAAGCGAGGGTATTGCTCTCCCAAAACCGAATTTTTACTCCATTTTATGTTTGACTTGCAATTAACAGTCCTAATTTTATTTTAGGTTATCACTGAATTATGGTTAGCACATAAATCAAGAAATCATCGTCTACCGTTCATTCCATTTTCCATTAATCCTAGGTGATCAAGCTAGGAAATGAAAGCCGAGAAAAACATGTATTCGATAAAAACCGCGATCTAAGCTAAGCGAGAAATCATGCAGTGATTTGATGATAAATCCGTGAAAAACTGGGGCCGTTTTGAAAACCAAATTCAACATGTATGCAAGTCGAAAAAAGCCGCACCTAATCATGCATCTATTAGCGGTGATTGATTTTCATTAATTTTAGCTAAGTGATGTGAGATTATGTGTGTCTAAATTTAAAGTGTGTCCTACCTACGAGCAAGCACGTAAACGATAAAAAATGAAAGACCGCTCAAAGAGCCGCGTGCCTGGTCCTAAGTCGACACTCAAGTGGGGACGATCCCCACACAACCACGATCGTTCGATTACATTCGCGAGTCTTCGATCGAAGACCGCTATAAAAGACGAATTATTACATGCAAAAATAAAATGCGAGATATTTTTTTTCTTTCTTCCTTATTTGCTCCATGTATGTTTTGCGGCTCCTCGCAGCGGGAAGCGTCCTGCTCCTCGCCTCCTTGAGTGATCAAGGGCCCTGCCACAAAGACAATGGTTAGAGATCAAATAAAAAAGAAACATTTTATAATGCAAAATAAATGAATAAAAAGACCCATAAAAGAAACACGAAATTAAATAAACAAAATTCCAAATAATAAAAGAAATGAGTCGTATCCCCGACAACGACGCCATTTGATGAACCGCAAAATCGACCCTTTAAGAGTGCGAAATAAGCACTTGGAATCATCATCGTAGTCGGGACGAGTTGGGTCATCAAAAAGATCATCTTATTTTAAATATATGTCAATAACAGATCAAAATGAGATGATCGTGAAATTTATTTTACTTGGTAAGATACCAAGGTCGAACTCAGGGACACGAGCCTCTCTCTAATTATCCAGATTTCCATTTATTTAACTAAGTGTTGAGTTACAGGTATATAGGTCAAATTATGCAGACACGACAATGCATTCAAAATAAACATGCATTTTTTATAAATTTTTATTAAGTGAATGAATGCCATGTAATGCAATGAAAATATGCCCCAGGTGATAGTCACTTGAGCCATAAAAAAATGCGAGTTAAACCGAGTTGAAATAAGGAAGCACTCTACATTTATAAAGCAAGTAGGCATGACAAACAAAGAAATCAGGACACTTAGATAATGAAATAATGCACTACTGATCATAGTGTCAGATCTAAAATTAAAGCATGCCATAATAAAGAGAGTAAGGAGAGCTTCAAAACGAAACTGAAATCATCTCAATCGGATATACATAGCCCAAGATATGCATAAAAGAAGCCAGGGGCATAAGTGCAATAAAACATAAAAAAGATAACTACAAATAGGTCCCTGGGAGGGACTAAAATGTAAATATGAAAAGTACAAGGCCTTCCCTATAAAATACCCATACACACAGGGGTATTTTTGCAATTACTAAAACCCGCGAGGGCATAATTGCAAATTACCCAAATGCACGTGGACTGCACGTGCTCCAAGGACCTATCTGTAAATTGGAGAAGATGGCGGGGCATCTCTGCAAATTTCCCAGATAAGCACGTGCAACGCACGTGCTATCCAGGCTCGGAATGAGGCACGGGGTCGGCAGAGGCTCGATGAAGGCTCGGGCTGCTTCGACTAGGTTCGGCGTTTGGCTTGGGCTCGGTACAACTTCGACGGGGGCTCGGAGCATACGAACCTCCAGGCTCTGACGCTACGCTCGGGGAAGCTCGGGTGTCGACGCGTGGCGAACTGGAAGCCGTTGGATCGAGATGATCCAAGGGTTGCTGAAGGCGATGACGCGGCTCTATCTGGACCGTTGGATGGTCACTGAAAGAAGACCATCCAACGGTCCCTGTGCTGTCTCCTCCACTGCAGGCTGGCGGCGGGTTCAGAGCTCCGGCGAAGGAGCTCTTCCTCCGCCGCTCCATTCTGGGCACGGTGGAGCTCGCCCAATGCTCCTGAAGGTCTGTCGATGAAGCTTGGAGCTCGGGCGAGGCGATGGACCTCCTGGCATGACCCATCGGATCGCTGATATCGAAAACGATGATGACGAAGATGGTCCGACGAGCTCTCCGGCCATTGAGTAGGGACCTGCAGCGTTAATACACATAGCCGAAGCGAACCAGGGTGTTGTGCATGCGAAGTGGAGTGAAATGGGAGCTCGAAGTTGTGAAGAAGATGAGAGCTCAAGGCTCCTCCGCCGTGGGTGGCGGAGGAGATGGGTCGACGGTGGTCTGGGGTTGCGGAGGAGTAGGAGGGTGGTCGGAAACATGCGCGTGAAGGGGGAGTTGTTGGCGGAGCTAACTGGGTGGTCATCGGAGGGTGAAAGTTACGGGAGGCGGCTGATTAAATCAATGAAATCGAATAAAAAGACAAAGGAGGAAGAGGGATCTTACCTGACATCGGGCGGGCGATGTGGCCTGTGCTTGAGCTCCGAGAGGAGCTCGGGGTCTTCGCAACATGCTGGTCGGTCGTCCCAGTGAGCTCGGGCGGGCCTGGGGCGCCGCAGCTCCGCCGTGTGTGGCGGAGGGTCTCACCGGAGGCGCACGTCGTCTTCGCACTCCATCCGACCTCCTCGCTGTCACCGAGAGGTGGAGGACTGTTGGGCGTGGCCCCGCGTACAAGTGGACAAGGGGTAACGGTGAGGGAGGCGGCGTATTTGAAGAGTACACCGACGGTTTTGGTGGTGGTCGACGTGGGTTTTGAGGGAGTTGTGGGTTGACTGGAGGGGCTATCGTGGGTCGTGGAATGGTGCGCGGGGATCGTGGGTGATGGGGGAACATGATGCGGCGGTTAGCGAGAGGAGAAGAGGTCGGAGAAGATGGAGATAATGGGAAGGGCGGAAGTGGGTTGCGTGGCGGAGACTGTGCGAGAAAGAGACATCCAAAGGTTGACGACGAAGTCTGAACCGTTGGATCGTGAGATCCAATGGTTATAAATCAAGGCGAGAGGACGGTCGCGATTAGATCGATGGCGGCACGATCAGAGGGCCCAAGTGGTCGCCACGTGTCGGGCTGGAGGCGGAGTGCCAGCGGATGGCTGTAATGGATTTCAAGTCGATCGAAGGGCTGGGGATCGTCAAAGTAAGGAGCGGTTGCGATGGAGAATTGAGGGCGCGATCAAATGGTCTTTAATCCGCCACGTGTCGTGCTCTGCGCTCGGCGCTGACGAGCGGTGATGATCAAGGGGCGGAGAAGATCAATGGCTAGAGATTTAGGCGCGCGTGGAAAGAACACAGCCGTTGGATCAAGAGGTGATCCGACGGCCAAGGAAGTGGGCGGATGAGACAAGAGAGGCGGGGCCACGTGGCACCTCCAGAATGGGTCACGTGGCCCAATCAGATTATTTCTTGGGTATTTTTGGTTTTTAAGGGTTATAGAGGCCGAATTTGAGAAAACTCAAAACATAAAAGTTGTAGATCTTGACGAGATCTACAAGTTTCATGTTGACCAAAACTGGAGAAGAGATCAAAAAAAGGCCCGAAATATTTTTGAGGGTATTTTTAAGGCTAAAAATACCACAGACTTTTGTTTTGCCATTTTTTTGTGGTTTTTAATTTATTAGGGACTCTGATAATTACAGGATACTAACTGGGTTTTATTGCCAAAACTTTAAGCAAGGGGGTTAATTGTAGAAAATAAAGATGATGAAATGGAGTTTCATCAGCCGGCTACCCGAGAGTCCTCACAAAAGAGTATAGTGATTAACTATATGTTCACAGTAGTCTCTTGTAAAAGCTCGAGCTCTGGCTCTACCTTATGTGTCGTCCCTCGCTCACTAATCTGGAGAGCGTACCTGCGATGTAATTACAGGGATTGCTCTCCCAAAACAAGTGGAGTCCTTACGTTTATTTTTGGGATGGAATAAAAATTAGCAGACCCTATTTTAATTTTCGTTTTTCACTTTTTTGGATATTTCAGAGAAAACGTCTAACGCATCTTTATTTTTGGGATGGCCCTGAATACAAGCACCTAACTGTCGTATTCTAAGCAAACATCTAATCTATGGTGTGCAGAAAAGGGAAGAAACCACAAGAATCCTAACAAGCACCTATCTCGAAAAGCCGCGGTAAATCGTCGAGAAAACACGAGCGAAAAAGCCGTGGTGGGTGCCCTGCTCCCCCAGGAGTACAACCCTGTTGAAACAGACCCCGAGAAAGATATAAATCGAGATGCCTTTATGAGGCCCCATTATACGAAAACAAAGAAACGAGTAAGTGCCCTAATATTTTTTTATATATTTTTTACAAGAAATTACAAAAAGAAATTTCTGCGACTTTTGTGGTTCTTAGATATGGGGCTCAACCTGTGCTGCATAACTCATAAACAAAAAGCCGTTAGGTTAGAAAAATACATGGAGAAAAAGAGGAACCCTAATCCTAGGTCTACAGCTACCCTAGCATTGCCTCCCCGGCAACGGCGCCATCTGAGAAACACACCAGCCGAGTCATCTAAAAAGATAGACAACCGTCGTCGTGTTGACTGGTGGATTTTTGCAGAAAAGATTAAGGTTTAATTAATCTTCTTTATTTTTATTTGTGCTCCTAAACTTAAGTGTATAACGGTTAAGCACAAGAGTGTCGAACCCAGGGAGGCAAACTGTTGGAAACTAGGGTTAAACTTTAGAAAACTGTGGTTTCATAGGTTTCCTGATTTTTATTTATATATAAGGATTTTTTGAATTTTTATTTAATTTTAGATGAATTTTATATTGTTTTTATTATTTTTAATGTATTTTATATTTTTTTATTATTTTAAAAAAATATTTAAAATTTTATTTGGTTTTTAATTTGTTATTTTTATGTTTCAATTTTATTTTCTATTTGTATGGATTTTTAAAAGGTTTTTAAGATTTTATGGACTTTGGTTTATTTTTAAGGTGAAAAGTTATATGAATATCGAAAACTGTGATGTATTTTGAATCTTTTATGTATCAAACAATAACAAAAATATTTTTATTTTATTATTATTGAAAAGTAGATGAAATTATCTTCAAAATGATAGGTTTTGCGTTTTTAGATGATTTGCATTTATTTAGTTATGATTTTTATAAGTTTTAAGTATTTTTTTAGTATTTTTAAATGTTTTATTAATAATAGAAAATGTTTTTAATTTTTCAAAATATGGTTGATATTGTATATAGTACGAATTATAGTATTTTTCTATATTTTTATTTATATGTTTTATATTCTGGATTTTTTATTATGTATTATAAGAGTATAGTTATGTATAGGGTTTATATACAATATGGAGGGTATATGTGAAATTTTCTTAAAATTTTGGGTGCACGTGTAATATGAAAATCCTTCCGGGGGTATGCGTGAAAACTTTGGAAATGTAGTGTACGTGTAAAAATCATAGAATTGCGGGGGTATAGAAATTGAGGGAGTTGCTGCACAATTTCACAAAGTCACGTAATAGTTCATGTGCTTCTCCAGAAACTTGGACCCGCTTGCAATAGTAAAATGTTAGGGAGTATATTACGCAAGAGCTCCAGTATCCACGAGTTTGGGCACATGATCCGCTCCGACTAGGACATGTTTGTAGATAATACAAAGTTAGGGAGCAATTGTCAATTGTCCAAAATATCTATCCTCTTTACATGAAGAGTGCGTGACATGGTTTGGGCGGTGGGATAAAGTGCGGTTGCCTGTCAACAGAGCTCGAGCTGAGCTCCAAGGCATTTGCCTCAACGCGGCGGCGAACGTGGAGTTTGTAGCTCTCGCTGGCGGAGCGCAGCGAAGCCGTGATCTCACCGCACCTCTCGACCCCGACCACTTGCTCAACGACGGAGAAGAGTCTCTGTCACAGACCCTCACACACTTGGAACTCGGGAGAAGGAAAGAATGACGGATCCCGGATTAGGGGGTGACGACCCTATTTATAGGCGAGGAAGGATGTGAGAACCGCCGTGGGTGAGGGTAACACGTGGTAGTTGGAATACTGACCAACGGTCGGGTCGTTGGCGCGATTGGAAGGGAAGATGAGAAGAGGAGGTGGGAGGAGGAAGAAGGTGGAGGAAGAAGAAGATGAATCGGGGGAGGAAATTGGGAAAGTATGAGAGAGAAAGAAGAAGATAAAGGAGAGGGGAAAATGAGATAAAATAAAAGAAATAAATAAAATTAATATAAAAGTAATAACTAACATAATTTTGTAATAAAAAATAATAATTAAATATAATTAATAAATTATTTAAGTAGTTAATTAAGTAATTAAGTATATAATTAATTAAATAAATGATTATATAATATAATTAATTAATTAATCAAATAAGTGAAATAATATTTTTAAAGAACAAATAAAGTATTAATGTATTAAATAATAATAATATAAGTTACGGTTTATTGTACAATATACCAATACAGACCGAAAATCGCATTTTTGCATTAACTCCGATTTTTGCGAAACTAGTGTCATTTTGTAGATAATTGAAAAATAGAATTTTTGGGACCAAGTTTGCTTAATTTGGAGTTCATATGGCCGAGTTATGAGGTCCGGAAGAAAAAGTAACGGCTTCGAGGCTTCGGTTTTTATTGGTATTTTGACTTAATTATATTTTTATATTTTTATATACAATTTAGATGATTTTAGGAAAAAGGGTTAAGTTAATCGGGTTTGCGGTTATTTAATTAAAAATAGGTGAGGTTTCTATATATAATACATATATACAACGGGTCCAAAAAGTCAAAACTCACTGGTTTTATCCGAAAATTTTTCTGATATTTTTAATAAATAGTGTTATGTTCAAGACAGATTTTAAAAATGAGTTTGATCCATTTGGAGTTTTCTATAACTAGATATAAACCTTGGAAGTCGGCTTTTGCGGCTTTTACGGTTCATTGCGGTTATTTATTTTTATGTTGAAATATTTTCTGATATTATTATAAAATAATATATATTTTTGTAACCAATTTTTACAAGAAGAGTATTTTATTTTGAGGTGATTTTGGTGATAAATAATATAGGTGTAGTATTTACGTGGTAAAAAAATGGGTAAATTATATTTTTGATCTTGATTTTCTGAAAATTTTTGTAAATTAGGCTCCTTATCTCCCCTACTTATTTCTTTTGTCGACACGGTCAATATTGACCTGGTCTCAGGGTTTGGATCAGTCTGTATATATTTTATATATCCAGACTTCTTTTTCTTTTATTATTCTTTTTATTTTTATCCTTTTATTTTGAGTAAAATAAGTGTTAATTATATAATATTGATATTTGTGGTTAGAGTTATAATTAATTAAAATTAGTAGATATTTACATGTATTTTATCAAGGATTTTAGCCAAAATGAAAGAATAAATGCGATGAATCATAGATTCATCAGGGGGGTAGATGGATGGATCAAGCGCCAAAAAATGCGAAAAAATGGGGAGGAAACATGCTCATCAATCCAGAAGATTGGAGGAGGTAGTTAATCTGAGGCCAACTTGCCTCGCTGATTGGTCCACGTTAGGTCGCTATAGGGAAAAACTGAAATTTTATTCGAAAATTATTATTTATAAATTGTAAATGATTTTATGAAATTTTTTAATATAATATAAAAAATATTTATTATTTTATGTAGTATTTTAATATATTTTTATATATATTTTGATGTTATTTATTATTAGTTAATTATTGGGGTATATTCATAGGTATATTCATCTTTGTTTTGATTATTTTTATTTTTATTTTGTATAGTTATACCTTTTTTAGATGCATAAATATATTTTTATTATGTTTTTGTGATGTTATTTGTATACTTAAATAAATATGGGCATGTATCATATTGGTGTACTTATAGGTATTTCATATATGACTTATATACATTATTTTATTTTAATATATTCTTTTGGATTTTAATTTTTCTTTATATTTTCAATAGAATATAAATGGTATTTACAGTAGTATAAGAATACAAGAGAATAAAGAATGAAATTCCCATTTTTTATATACATGTATTATTATAGGTATTTTTACCTATGTTTTATAGATTTACTTTATTTTAATATTTTATTAGTGGTTTTATGTTGGTTTCAATATGTACATATTTTATAAATAATATTTACAAAATTACAAAAATTTAAATTTGTAAAAAAATAAGGAATGGATAAGATGAATATTTTATTCGTATCTACTATACACTGAGGGTCTAAAACCTAAGTTTCACACCTTAATTTCAAAAAATATGAAACCACTTCCATTAAATAACTTCTTAAAAATTATATACAATTAGAGGTGATTTTGATACATTTTGAATTATTATTTGGGAGATATGGGTCTGTGAAGTTGAGATTTTGGTTTTTTATTTTGTGTATAAAAAGTACGTTGTATGTTATTTTTGTGCAAAATCAATTTTGATTTTTATTTACATTATTATCTACAACTTTCGTGTACACAATTTTTTTATTTGTTGCATAGAGAACAAAGAATAAAATAGGTGTCAAAATGAAGAAATAATGAATAAATAAATTGGCCCTTTATTGTATTATTGACCCTTATCTTCCCATGCTTTATTCCTTGTCGACCAATTCAATTCTTGACTTGATCTCAGGATTTAGGGTGATATTTGATTTCTTTTCTTTTCTTTATTCTATATTTTTGGCATTAAAAACCATATTATTTACGCAGTAAATGCAATAAATGATAAATGATATTTTGTACAAATCAATGTTATTTACATGCATTACCTAGTGTTTCTAAGGTTAAAATGATAGAATAGAGGTGATGAAATGGAGATTCATCACCACCCATATACTTGCCTTTGCTAGTCCCCTTGCAAACACTTATGGAATAAGTACAAAAAGAATAAAGAAGAAAAGAAAAAGAAAGAATAAATGGAATTGATTTCAAAAATTTAAACTTGTCTTTACAAAATAAAAGTTGGGAGCTCGGGTGAGACTTGACGTGAGAATGTATGTGGAACCTTGTTGGGAACCAAATTTAAAACACAACAACCTTTGAGGGTCACATAACTCAATTCAAACCACCTCAACAGCCATATAAGAACTAGCCTACATCATACGCAAACCCTTGTGACTATGGAGTTGACTTGTACAGTGTAAGTGATGGTGGCTCTCCCCAACTGAAATGACAAAAGAACTGACTTCTTCAGAATGACAACCCAATGATTCCCCAATCCAACGACTTTTTCCTCGAGGAGCGGGTTATTCCCTTCTAAGTTCAAATGGCATCCAACTCAAAAGGAGGGGGTGAAGAGAGGAATGGACGGTAGCCAGTACAGCTACCTATCCTGGGATGCATGACCCGTGTAGTTAAGACATCCAGCTGCAAGCTCACATGGTATAACTTTGATGCTCAAGCTTGCTTATTGACTATACAACATATATGCATACTCCAGCAGACATTTTATTTATAATCAGTCTTGTCCACTTTTTTGGAGTTTTTTTTTGAAATAATGTTTACAACAACATTTATATAATGAGTTTTTCCTTTTGAGTCAGAAGATTATCCCTCTTTTGAAGCATTATTGCAACCCACACTCTCCTGTCTTTAGACCCCATGGCAACTGGACTAGGTTGGGACGCACTTCCCTCCCTAGACGAGGACGAATGTTTCCACTCATGTGCTTCTCAAATCGACAAATCCATTCCCCTCACCACCCCAACTGATTTGAGCCAAGTGAAAGGTGCAAGTGTCCAAGTTAGGTCACATCCGACAAGAGTCTTGCATGCGTCTCGAAAAGTTATAGTTAGTTGGTTGAGGTGACTTGAACCCAACCCAGAGTCTCAAATAATTAAGTTCCAATGGACCTGAAGTATCTTGAACCTAGTTCCCATACGTTCAAGTGAAGTTAGGTGCAGTAAAGTCCAACCAAGCTCCGATCTTCGACTTTGTTTGGACTAGTTCAATCATTAAGCTCAATTCAAAAAGAATGTTATTGAAATGCAAATGCTATGTACGATGCAGAAAATATTTTTGTGATACAATTTTTCAAAAATTTGAACTTTTTATATATTTTAAAAAATGATGCATTTACATTTTTTATTTTTATTTTTTTATTCTTCAAAAATATTCTGTAAATATTTTTGCAATTTTTGAAAGCAAAAGATTTTGGTTAAAAATTAGGTAACAAATATTTACATAGGTGCATCATATATTCACAAGAATTAGATTTTAAAGATCTTACAATGGGTAAGTGATCAATTTTATAGACATATATATATAAAGTATTTTATTAAGATGTATATACTTTCTCAAACTTATTTGAAAATCATTTTACAATAATTTTGAAAACTATAATCCAAAATAATTTGACAAACAATTTTACAAACATTTACACATATTTGAAGATAACTTTGCAAAGGTTTTTCAAACAATATATCTAGACTTTTCAAATATTTTTGCAACCAATTTTCAAACCATTTGCAAATCTTTTTCAAAATGTTATCTTATGCAAAGAATATTAAAATTTTACAAACAACTATTTTTTAAAGGTTGAACACATTTTACAAAAATATTTTCCAAACTGATTTCAAAAGATTTTTCAAACAGATTTTCAAACTATTTTTAAAACTTTTTTGCAAAAGTATTTTCCCTGATTTTTTAGTCAATACATACAAAAAAGAAATTTAGGAGATATAAGCATCTTTTATTATGTGATTTTAATGAATTTAATGATACATTATTTAATGAAATATTTTTATCTATATTTATTTAAAATATGAAAGTACGAGGTTACGAAAAGAATATACATAGTATATACGACCCTTTTATACTCAGTTTGAGCTATGTCCTCGTAAATTGAAGAGAAAAAAAAGAAGACATGCTCACACTGATTATAGAAAAACCTACAAATAACAAATGAAGGAATGAATGAATGAATAAGTCGACCGTCCCCCTATACTTGGGATCAAATAATCCTAAGTACAACATATTGTGCACCAAGCAGGGAGGGTCAACAGTGGGAATGAACAGATCGTACTCAGACTGTCTCCCCCTATACTCTGGATAAGATATCCCTAAGTATAGACAAGAAGATAAAACATTGGAGAAGAATAAAGAATGAAAGAACTTGGAGTGCACACCCCCTATACTTAGGACAAAGTGCATCCTAACTATAGAAGACTGGCATAATAGGGGTGATACAATTATATATGTATAATAGATAACGAAAGCTAAGGACAAAAAGGAAAAAGAAAAAATCTTAAAGGAAAAGGTTTTGAGTTGCATTATCTGAATCTTTTGATGTTGTGAGTGTCGTGGATGTGTTGTCGAAGTGTAATACTTGGATAGAGTCGACAACGACCAGGAAAGTGTCATGCTCGAGGTAAGGCTTCAGTAGTTGACCGTCGATGACAATTGGTTGTGCGTCAAGAGACAATTCTAATATCGTAATGTTGTCATTGTCACACACTTCTCGTACTTGAGACGACCCTGTCCATTTGCTTTTCAATTTGCCAGGGAAGATCTTCAACTTTGCATCAAATAGCCACACTTTATGTCTAGCTTCGAAAGTCTTTCGTCTGATGTGTCAGTCATGTCAGTGTTTCACCTTCTCTTTGCACATCAATGTGTTATAGTATGCATAGTCTTGAAATTTCAGAATCCTATTCAAATCATCTTTCCTTTCCCGACCACCTTGTTGTGAGTCTTTAGGTTAAACATGTTGAGAGCCCCTAAAGATTTGTGAATTAATTCCACGGGCAGATGGCATGGTTTCCCATATACAAGACGGTAGAGAGACATGTCCAAGGAAATCTTGTAAGCGCTTCTGTATGCCCCCAGGACAGAGTCCAAGAGTTGGGACCAATTCTTTTTATCCGACCTTACAAGTTTCCCGGAGGACCGTCTTGATTTCTCTATTTTATATTTATGCCATACCATTAGTTTGGAGATGGTAAGGAGATATGACTCGATGCACGATGTTGTATTCCTTCGTTAATTTCTTGACCTCTCTGTTAATGAAGTGACTACATCCATCTGATATCAATATCTTCGGAATCCTGAACCACGAGATAATGTTCTTTTCTAGAAAGTTATAAACTGTACGGTTGTCTACGGCTCGAGTGGGGATAGCTTACACCAGCGACTTACATAATTAACGACAAGAAGGATGCGCTCATATCCCTGACTGTTGGGAAATGGTTCCATGAAATCGATGCCTCAAGCATCGAATACGTCTGCTATCTGAATGATCTTTAGGGGCATTGAATATTTCCGTGTGAGGGTGCCTTTCAACCGCTGACAGTCGGTGCATAGGTTGACAAATGTTGTTGCATCCTTAAATAGCGTAGGCCACCATAGGCCACACTACAATACTTTTATAGCCATTTAATCTCTAGAATGATGTCCACCAGATCCGAGCGAGTGACAATGCTCAAGGACACTATGATGCTCCTCCTGAGGAATACACCCGCACCAAATGCAATATGCTACTTCCCTGAATAGAAGTGGGTCTTCCCATTGGTAAAAATGAACAGTAGACAAGAACTTGTCCTTCTTGATTTTCGCCCAATCTTACGGAACCACACTGGATACGAGGTAGTTGTAAAGCCATGAACTTAATATCTCTCGGATCCTATATCATAAGATCCGACTCGTCAAAAGAAAACCAACATAATTTGTTTCGTGTGAATCGGACTTCGTTTCGATTTGTTACGATTTTCAGAAGAAAGAGAAGTAAGGAGGGTTAAGACGCCATTAACCCGTAATGACTGTCATTAAGACTAATTGAGCATGATTAAAGAAACTAATGACAGATTGAAAACCGCTAATAATCATCGGCAAACACTAATCAATAGTTAGCAAAAGATAAGCGTAAGCCACGAAAGTTAAATCACGATTAGTGAAAGTTAATCATGATTAGTATTAATTAAGTGTCATTAGCGAATCAGAATCCTCTGTAATGTTCTAACTTGAGCCCTAAGTTTCGGATAAGTTTTAGTCAAAACCATGGGCCAAAACCACGGGCTACTAATCGCGGTTAAGGGCTAAACCATGATTTAGTAACCATGGTTAGCAGTTTTCTGGAGCATATAAATACCCCTTCTACGATTTCCACTACCACCACCACCCAAGGGCTATGGTTGAGAGGTTAGGAGGAGGAGTGGGAGGCAGGGAAAGAACGCTAGCGAAGCGTTGTCGGGAGAACGAGGAGGAGGAAGATATGATCCTCTCTTAATTTGTTCCGTAAGCTAGACTTTCAATTCATCATCTTTTCTTCCATTTTTTTCTTGATTCATCTTTCTTTCCGATTCGTTTCCTGTTGTGGTTTGAAGAGAAGTCTGTGTAACACCCTACACAGGTGTGGGTGGCTATGCACGTCAGTTAAACCTGTGATTCGTCACGCATTCACTCAACTAAGATGCACGGTGTCTACCGATTCTCCAGTGCTTATTGTTCTTTATTTTCTGCTCTTTTTAGTTATTTTGATGGAGAAATCCATGTAATACCCTACTTAGGTGCCGGCAGCTATGCACGTCAGTAAACCCTATGATCTGTCACACATTCACTTACCTGAAACACGTGGTGTCTACCGATTCTCCATCGCTTGCAGTTTGATTATATTCTTTCAGTTTCGCTGTTATTTTCCTCTCGATTGATTTTATAAAGTAAACTCTTTTCATTTTTATTTTGAAATATGTCCCGATATAAGGGGAAACTCTGCTGAAATTTTTCCGAGAAATATGTCCCGATATAAGGGGAAGTTCTGCTGAAATTTCAAGAGAAAATATGTTCTCAGCGTTCTTCATATTCTTCGTGTTCTTCGCGTTCTTCGTGTTCATTCATTTTCCACGTTCTTGATATGTTCTTAGCGGTTTTGATACGAAAATGAAATTCGATCTTTTCAGAAGCCTTAAAACGTCCTTTTTGAAAATGAAACACGATAAAGCATTGCATACACGAGAGAGAGAGAGATCGATTAGGTAACAAAATCCTTCCTTTTGTTGTTGTGTTTTCGTACGATATTATTGAAATTCTTGATTTTATGTTCTGTGCTATAAAGAACCCCAATTTTGGCTATTTTTAAAAAAGTCTGAAGAGTTGCTTTGTGATTCCCACTAAAATAAGGTTTAAGCATCGAATCGATGCAGTAGCTTGGAAAGTTAGGGTTTGGAAGTTAAAATAGGCATAAATACGAGTATATATGCTTATGAATAATATATATTTGAGTCTATACCAAGTGTTGTTGATTATGCAAATCGAAGACTTAACGAAAGAATTACATCATGGGAATTGATGTGGGTTGAGTTGGATCTTAAAAAGGATCATGTGTCATGTTAAGGATGACTGGGAGTAGAACTACAGGTCAGGCATGCAACCTATAGTTTTGTCGGAAGGACCCCGTACTGGCGTTTCCCTACCTATGTGGTACATGATTGCCATGTTATGATAAGTGCACACGAAATGAATATTTTGCAATGCGTAGTACCGGGAGCCAATATCTTCGGGTTAAACAACGGAAGATGTAATCGTGCCATGTGGAGGCACGTGTGATTCAATAGCAGTTGGGTCACGATAATATGAATTTAAGTCGCTAGGTTTTAATGTTATCCTGAGCTTTTAAGCAACCGAGTCTTCAAGGATGATGTGCTCATTTGAGGGTTTGAGATACTGATTAATAAAAGAAAAGGAGATTTTTAGGGTAGTATTGAAGGATTGGTTGAGGCGACATGCGGCAGTATAAGCTTATCAAGATCAACACAATCTCCAATCCCGAAGTGTCCACAGCTTCGAAGTCCAGGAATAGTGGGGTTCCCCTTGATTAATCCCTGACGTAGAATAGAAAGGAATATGACTTAATTTAATGAGAATGAATGAAATCTTTTGTGATGACAAGTTTTGAAAAAAATTATAAAATTTGTTTGCTTTTCTATTCTTTGTTACTTAGCATTCGCTAATTTTTATCTTATGATTGATGGAAAACCCAACAGATATCGATGAGCAAGCGCAAGAACTTTAGCAATCCAACCAGTTAACATAGTCATCCAACCAGCAACAATAGCTCTTCTCTGTAATGTAATTAGTAATCTTTTGTGTATTTTCCTTTCAAGCTGAGGTACATGTAAATGATTATAGTGGAACAATGTATTATGTTAACCTTATTTTATGAATGGAAAAGTGTTAAAATATTTTCTTCCTAGTATTTTTAATTGCAATCTGATTATGAACGTTAATTGTGATTGCTGAATAAATGATTGTTGATTAACCAGATCCGGATATGGGAGGATCCGATGACCCGAAAAATGGGGTCATGACAGATTGGTATCAGATCCAGGTTACTCCAGTAATTTATTTAGTAATTGATAACTATTAGCGGTATTTAGAAACTAAGGTTGTATTAAGATCCTTTGATCTTAATAATTGGCTGCAGTACCATTCACAAGTCATTGTCCCTTATGTACATCATGTTAAGACATATAGGAGCTAACCTTTAGCCTTGATTCATTCCATGATTATGAAAGACCAAGATGTGTCTGGGCAATTAGCAGCTACGATAGTTAGGACCATGAGATGGGTCAAAGGTAATAAGTATTGGAGTAAAGACTCATTGCCACAATGAGAGATCAAAGTCATCCAGACCCGTGGATGCTAGAGTTGAGGGCTCTATTCACCCTCTTAAGAAAGAGTCTAGATACCATCAGTCCATAGAATTTATTTGCTCGTACTCCATTCGGAGGAGCAGCGGAGAAGGCACTTCGTAGGCACAAAAAAAAAGAAGAAGAATATTTGATTCCTATTGTAAAGATAAGATTTCGATCAAAGCACAAAACCATTATCTGAGTAAGGAACCAATAGGTCAATTATAATTCAAGAAGATCTTATACGACTGTATGAGACAGATTACAGTACATCGGTCACCTGCTTAGCTGCTACATATCGAAATGAATTATTTTGATCTCATCCTAGGGATGGATTAGTTAGAGAGTCATCATGCATGTCTTTATTATTTTCAAAAGACAATAATGTTTCACCTACCTAACTCGATAGAGTTCCAGCTCAGTGGAAAGACATTCAATGATAATGGCCAATACATATCTACTCTAAAGGCTCAACAATTGTTAGAACAAGGGTGCCAAGGCTATTTAGCTCATGTATCCACTACATCAGGGTCAGATAGAATGATAAAAGATGTGCCTATAGTATGCGAGTTTCCTGATGTATTTCAGAGGAACTACCTGGATTACCACATAAGCGAGAGATTGAATTTGAAATCCCTCTTATACCTGACACTCAGCCTATCTCTATCCCTCCATAAAGGATGGCACCAACTGAGTTACGAGAGTTAAAAGTACAATTGCAAGAACAATTAGATAAAGGATTCATTCGTCCCAATACTTCACCATGAGGAGCACCTGTCTTATTTGTCAGAAAAAAGATGGGTCAATGCGATATTGACTATAGACAGTTAAACAAGAGGATAATAAAGAATAAGTATCCTCTACCAAGAATAGAAGATCTCTTTGACCAGATACAGGGTTCGATTGTGTATTCCAAGACTGACTTAAGATCTGGATACCATCAGTTGAAGATAAAAGATGCGGATATCCCCAAGACAGCCTTTCGAACTAGATATGGACATTATTAATTATTAGTTATGCCTTTTGGACCAACAAATGCCTCAACGACTTTCATAGATCTTATGAATAGAGTATTCAAGGAGTTCTTAGATCACTTTGTAGTAGTCTTTATTGATGATGTGCTTATTTACTCCAAGGATAAGTATCTGCATGAGTACCATCTTAGGCAGGCACTTGAAACATTAAGGAAGAATAAATTGTATGCTAAATATAGCAAATGTGACTTCTGATTATCTGAAGTGTCTTTTTTAGGCCATCTTATTTCTGAAGAAGGTATATCCGTTGATCCTACAAAGCTTAGTGCGGTGATGAGTTGGGAACGCCCGAAGACTATTACAGAAATACGATCTTTTCTGGGTTTAGCCGGATATTATAAAAGATACATGAAGGACTTTTCACGAATAGCATTGCCAATGACTAGGCTAACTTAGAAGGAAGTCCCATTTATATGGTCTGACACATGTGAAGCTAGTTTTCAGACACTAAAAGAATGCCTAACATCTGCACCTATCCTCACTCTACCCTCCGTTAGTGAAGGGTTTGCAGTGTACACTGACGCGTCTAAAGAAGACTTGGGGTAGTCCTTATGCAACATGGTAAGGTAGTTGTGTATGCATCACGATAGCTCATGACACATTAAAAGAACTATCCAACACATGATCTTGAATGAGTTGTTGTAGTTTTTACTTTAAAGATATGGAGACATTACCTATATGGTATTACTTTTGTAATCTTCACTGATCATAAAAGCTTGAAATATCTATTTGATCAGAAGAAACTCAACATGAGACAAAGACGGTGGCTAGAGTTGTTGAAAATGATGATTGCACTATCTCTTACCACCCTAGTAAGGGGAACGTCATAGCAGATGCCCTTGGCAGAATAACTTATTCACCTGGGTTGGTGAGTGCTATCCACTACTGGGGTTTACTATCAACGTAAAGTAAATGGAAACCATTTGGCAGTAGTGCCGATATTATAATTATTCCTCACCGATAAAAACCAGAGATCTGGGATAGAATAAAGAAAGGACAGGAGGATGATCCAATCCTTAAAGACTTGAGACAACAACTTGAGAAGAATGAGATAGAGGGATTCCAGATACAAGATGGGTTATTGTATAACCCTCACAGAGTTTGTGTACCAAACACACCTGAACTAAGGAAAGACATCTTACGAGAAGTGCACTGCTCAGGATTATCTATTCATCCAGGAATTACAAAGATGTATAAGGATCTTCATTCATACTTTTGGTAGTCGGGAATGAAGAAAGATGTTACTGAATTTGTGAATTCATATTTCACTTGCCAGCAGGTAAAGGCTTCACACCAAAAGCCACCAGGATTATTCCAACCCCTCCCTATACATGAATGGAAATGGGAAAGCATTTCCATGTATTTCGTTACTGACTTACCTCAGACGACTGGTAGTAAAGATAGTATCTGGGTTATAATAGATTATCTGACAAAGGTAGTACACTTTATTCCAATAAGCTTATCTTTCACTTGGGACCGGCTTGCCGAATTATTTATTACACATGTGATTCACCTCCATGGTATCCCAAAGGAAGTAGTTTCCGAACAAGATTCACGATTCACCTCACACTATTGAGAGAACTTCATAAAAGCCTTAGGCACACAACTATACTTGAGCACAACATATTATCCACAAACAAATGGTCAATCAGAACGTACTATTCATACTTTAGAGGATATGTTATGAGCACGTGCCTTGTAATGGAAAGGATCATAGTTGAAGCATTTGCCTCTTTCAGAATTCACATACAATAACAGTTACCATACAAGTATTGGCATGGCACCATTTGAAGCACTTTATGGACGAAGGTCTACTCCTTTGCGTTGGCAAGAGGTCGGGATAAAGAACCTTTATGATTCAGATAAACTGCAAGAGACACGAGAAGCTGTAGAGCTTGCTCGAAAAAGACTATTGACTGCTCAAAATCGCCAGAAAAGCTATAGCGATAGTAGGCGAAGAGACCTTGAGTTTGGGGTAGGTGACTTTGTATTTCTCAAAGTATCACCTATGAAGGGAATTCAGAGGTTTGATGTGCATGGGAAGCTAGCACCCAGATTCGTGAGTCCCTTTGAAATTATTCAGCGCATTGGACAAGTGGCATATAGACTTGCACTTCCTCCACATCTTTCGGCAGTCATAATGTTTTTCATGTATCAAATCTGAGAAAGTACGTTAAGGATCCAGAGCATAAGATGAGTTATTATGATTTATATGTTGAGCCATACTTGACATACCAAGAGATACATGTGCAAATACTTGACAGGGATATCAAGAAGTTGAGAAACAAAGAGGTGCCTCTAGTTAAAGTGTTATAGCACAACCAATTATTTGAAGTAGAAACATGGGAATCTGAGGTAGAAATGAAAGAAAAGTACTCATACTTATTTGAATGATAAAACTATGTATTCGGTATATGTTCATTATAAATGAAAGGACGTTCATTTCTCTTTAAGGTTGTTATATTCTCAATCCTCTTTAAGGTTGTTATGCACGTATGTCTAGTCTCGAGGATGAGACTTCCTTTAAGGTTGTTATAATTGTAAAGCCATGATGTTGACATCTCTTGAATCCTATATCATAAGATCCGACTCGTCAAGAGAAAACTAACAGAATTTGTTTCGTGTAAATCGGACTTCGTTTCGATTTGTTATAATTTTCAAAAAAAAAGGAGGGTTAAGATGTCATTAACCCGTAATAACTGTCATTAAGACCAATTAAGCATGATTAGAGAAACTAATGTGGATTGAAAACCGTTAACGATCAATAGCAAACACTAATAAATAGTTAGCAAAAGATAAGCGTAAACCGTGAAAGTTAAATCATGATTAGTGAAAGTTAATCACGATTAGTGTTAATTAAGCATCATTAGCGAATCTAGAATCCTCTCGAATGTTCTAACTTAAGCCCTAAGTTTCGGATAAGTTTTGGACAAAATAATGGGCCAAAACCACGGGTTGCTAACCACGGATAAGGGCTAAAACATGGTTTACTAACAATGGTTAACGGTTTTCTAGAGCATATAAATACCCCATACCCATTCATTTTCTACGATTTCCACTACCACCACCACCCAAGGGCTAGGGTTGAGAGGTCAGGAGGAGGAGGAGTGGGAGGTGGGGAAAGAACGCTAGTGAAGCGACGCCAGGAGAACGAGGAGGAGGAAGGTATGATTCTCTTTTAGTTTGCTTCGTAAGTTAAACTTTCAATTCGTTCTCTTTTCTTCCAAGTTTTGTTCTTGATTCATCTTTCTTTTCGATTCGTTTCCTATTGTGGTTCGAGGAGAAATCTGTGTAACACCCTACTTAAGTACGGGCGGTTATGCACGTCAGTGAACCCTGTGATTCGTAACACATTCACTCACCTACGACGCGTGGTGTCTACCGATTCTCCAGTGCTTATTATTTTTTATTTTCCGCTCTTTTTAGTTATGTTGATGGAGAAATCTGTGTAATATCCTACTTAGGTGCGGACGACAATGTACGTCACTGAACCCTGTGATTCGTCACGCATTCACTTGCCTAAGACGCGTGGTGTCTACTGATTCTCCATCGCTTGCAGTTTGATTATATTCTTTAAGTTTTGTTGTTGTTTTCCTCTCGATTGATTTTACAGAGGAAACTCTTTTCATTTTTAGTTTGAAATATATCTCGATATAAGGGGAAATTCTGTTGAAATTTTTCGAGAAATATGTCCCGATATAAGGGGGAAACTCTGATGACATTTCCCTAGAAATATCAGTCCATATAAGGGAAAGCTCTGCTGAAATTTCAAGAGAAAACATGCTCTTGATGTTTTTCGTGTTATTCGTTCATTCTTCACGTTCTTGACACGTTCTTAGCGGTTTTGATACGAAAATGGATTTCGATCTTTTCAGGAGCCTTAAAATATCCTTTATGAAAATGAAACACTATAAAACATTGCATAAGAGAGAGAGATCTCGATTAGGTAATAAAATCCTTCCTTTTGCTGTTGGATTTTCGAGATTATTGAAATTCTTGATTTTATGTTCTCTGCTATGAAGAACCCTAATTTTGGTTATTTTTGAAAAAGTCTTAAGAGTTGCTTTGTGATTCCCACTAAAATAATGTTTAAGCATCGAATCGATGCAGTGTCTTCAATAGTTAGGATTTGAGAGTTAAAATAGGCATAAATACGAGTATATATGCATGTGAATAATATATACGTGAGTATGTACTAAGTGTTGTTGATTATGCAAATCGAAGACTTAACAAAAGAATTACACCATGAAAATTGATGTGGTTTGAGTTAGATCCTGAAAATGATCGTGTGTCACGTTAAGTATGACTGGATGTAGAACTACATGCCAGGCATGAAACATGTAGGTTTGTCGGAAGGAACCTGTATTGGCGTTTATCTACCGAGGTGGTACACAGTTGCCCTGTTATGATAAGTGCACACGAAATAAATGTTTTGCAACCCGTGGTACCGGGAGCCAATATCTTTGGGTTGAACGACAGAGGATTTGATCGTGCTATGTGGAGGCACGGGTGGTTCAATAGCGGCTACGTCACGATAATATGAATTTAAGCCGATAGTTTTTAATGTTAGCCTGAGGTTTTAAGCAATCAAGTCCTCGAGGATGGTGCACTCGTTTGTTTTTCAGGCTAAGGGTTTGAGATCCTGATTAATAAAAGAAAAAGAAATTGTTAGGATAGTATTGGAGGATTGGTTGAGGCGACGTACAACGGTATAAGCTTACCAAGATCAACACAATCTCCAATCACGAATTGTCCATAGCTTCGGAGTTCAAAAATGGTGGGATTCCCCTTGACTAATCCCTGATGTGAAATAGAAATGAATAGAACTTAATTTAACGAGAAGGAATGGAACCTTTTGTTATAACAAGTTTTGAAAAAAAATACACAATTTGTTTCGTTTCCCCTTCTTCGTTACTTGACATTTGTTAATTTTTATCCTATTATTTATGGAAAACCCAACAGATATCGGTGAGCAAGCGGAAGGACTTTAGTAATCCAGCCAGTTAACATAATCATCCAACTAGCCACAATAGCTCTTCTCTGTAATGTAATTAGTAATCTTTTGTGTATTTCACTTTCAAGATGATGTACATATAAATGGTTATAGTGGAACAATGTATTATGTGAACCTTATTTTGTGAATAGAAAAGTGTTAAAATACTTTCTTTTGAGTTTTTTTAATTGCAGTCTGTTTCTGAATGTTAGTTGTGATTATTGAATAAATTATTATTGAGTAGCAGATCCGGGTATGGGAGGATGTGATGACATGAGAAACGGGGTTGTGATAGATTAGTATCAGAGACAGATTACTCCAGTAATTTATTTAGTAATTGATAACTATTAGCGGTATTCAGAAACTAAGGTTGTATTAAGATCCTTTGATCTTAATAATTGACTGCAGTACCATTAACAAGTCATTGTCCCTAATGTACATCATACTAAGACATATATGACCTAACCTTTGGCTTTGATTCATTCCATGTATGGCAGACCAAGATGTGTCTAGGCAATTAGCGGCTATGATAGTTAGGACCATGAGATGGGTCAAAGGTAATAAGTATTAGAGTGAAGGCTCATTGCCACAATGAGATATCAAAGTCATCCAGACCCATGGATGCTAGAGTTGAGGGCTCTATTCACTCTTATAAGAAAGAGTCTAGATACCACCAGTCCATAGAATTAGTTTGCTCGTACTTCATTCGGAGGAGCAGTGGAGAAGGCGCTTCGTAGGCACATACAAGAAGAAGAAGAATATTTGATTCCTATTATAAGGATAAGATTCCGATCAAAGCACAAAACCATTATCTGAGTAAGGAACCAAGAGGTCAATTATAATTCAAGAAGATCTTAGACGACTGTGTGGGACAGATTGCAGGATATCGGTCACCTGCTTATCTGCTATTTATCGAAATGAATTATTTTGATCTTATCCTTGGGATGGATTGGCTAGAAAGGCATCATGCATGTCTTGATTGTTTTCAGATGACAGTAACGTTTTACCTACCTAACTCTATAGAGTTTCAGTTCATTGGAAAGACATCCAATGATAATGTTGAATACATATCTACTCTAAAGGCTCAACAACTGTTAGAACAAGGGTGCTAAGACTATTTAGCTTATGTATCCACTACATCAGGGTCAGATAGAATGATAGAAGATGTGCCTATAGTGTGCGAGTTTCCTGATGTATTTCCAGAGGAGCTACTTGTATTACCACCTGAGCGAGAGATTGAATTTGAAATCTCTCCTATACCTGATACTCAGACCATCTCTATCCCTCCGCACAGGATGGCACCAACTGAGTTACGAGAGTTAAAAGTACAATTACAAGAACTGTTAGATAAAGGAATCATTCGTCCTAGTACTTCACCGTGAGTAGCACCTGTCTTATTTGTCAGAAAAAAGGATGGGCCAATGCGATTGTGCGTTGACTATAGTCAGTTAAACAAGAGGACAACAAAGAATAAGTATCCTCTACCAAGAATAGATGATCTCTTTGACCAATTACATGGTTCGACCGTGTATTCCAAGTTTGACTTAAGATCTAGATACCATCAGTTGAAGATAAAAGATGCAGATATCCCCAATACATTTCGAACTAAATATGGACATTATGAATTCTTAGTTATACCTTTTGGACTAACAAATACCCTAGCAGCTTTCATGGATCTCATGAATAGAGTATTCAAGGAGTTCGTAGATCACTTTGTAGTAGTCTTTATTGATGATGTATTTATTTACTCCAAAGATAAGTATCTGCATGAGTACCATCTTAGGCGGACACTTGAAACATTAAAGAAGAACAAGTTGTATGCTAAATATAGCAAATGTGACTTCTGGTTATCTGAAGTGTCTTTCTTAGGCCATGTTATTTTTGGAGAAGGTATATTAGTTGATCCTACAAAGCTTGGTGCAGTGATGAGTTGGTAACGCTCGAAGATTATCACAGAAATACGATCTTTTCTAGGTTTAGCCGGATATTATACAAGATCTGTGAATGACTTTTCATGAATAGCATTGCCAATGACTAGGCTAACTCAGAAGGAAGTCCCATTTCTATGGTCTGACACATGTGAAGCTAGTTTTCAGACACTAAAAGAATACCTAACATCTGCACCTATCCTTACTCTACCCTCCAGGAGTGAAGGGTTTCCAGTGTACACTGATGCGTCTAAAGAAGAACTCGGAGTAGTCCTTGTGCAAAATGGTAAGGTAGTTGCGTATGCATCACGACATTTCATGACACATGAAAAGAACTATCCAACACATGATCTTGAATTAGTTGTTGTAGTTTTTGCTTTAAAGATATGGAGACATTACCTCTATGGTATTACTTTTGAAATCTTCGCTGATTATAAAAGCTTGAAATATCTATTTGATCAGAAGGAACTCAACATGAGACAAAGACGGTGGGTAGAGTTGTTGAAAGACTATGATTGCACTATATCCTACCACCCTGGTAAGGGGAACGTCATAGCAGATGCCCTTAGCAGAAGAACTTATTCACATGGGTTGGTAAGTGCTATCCATTTCCGGGATTTATTATTAACGTTAAGTGAATGGAAACCATTTGATAGTAGTGTCGATACTATAACTATTCCACATCGATACAAACCATAGATCTGGGATAGAATAAAGAAAGGACGGGAGGATGATCCAGTCCTTAATGACTTGAGACAACAACTTGAGAAGAATGAGATAGAGGGATTCCAGATACAATATATGTTACTGTTTAACCATCACAGAGTTTGTGTACCAAACACACTTGAACTAAGGAAAGACATCTTACGAGAAGTGCACTACTCAAGATTATCTATTCATCCAGGAAATACAAAGATGTGTAAGGATCTTCATTCATACTTTTGGTGGCCACGATGAAGAAAGATGTCTCTAAGTTTGTGAATTCATATTTCACTTGCCAGCAGGCAAAGGCTTCACACCAAAAGCCATCAGGATTATTGCAACCCCTCCCTATACCTGAATGAAAATGGGAAAGCATTTCCATGGATTTCGTTAATGGCTTACCTCAGACGACTCGTAGTAAAGATAGTATCTGGGTTATAATAGATCGTCTGACAAAGGTAGTACACCTTATTCCAACAAGCTTATCTTTCACTCTAGACCAGATTGCCGAGTTATATATTACACATATGATTTGCCTCCATGGTATCCCAAAGGGACTAATTTCCGATCGGGATTCACGATTCACCTCACACTATTGGGAGAACTTCATGAAAGCCTTAGGCGCACAACTATGCTTGAGCACATCATATCATTCACAAACAGATGGTCAATCAGAACGTACTATTCATACTTTAGAGGATATGTTACGAGCATGTGCCTTAGAATGGAAAGGATCATGCTTGAAACATTTGCCTCTTGCAGAGTTCACATACAACAACAGTTACCATACAAGAATTGGCTTGGCACCATTTGAAGCACTTTATGGACGAAGGTGTACTACTCCTTTGCATTGGCAAGAGGTCGGGATAAAGAACCTTTATGATTCAGATAGACTGCAAGAGACACAGGAAGCTGTAGAGCTTGCTCGAAAAAGACTATTGACTGCTCAAAGGAGGGTTAATACGCCATTAACCCTTAATGTCTGTCATTAAGACTAATTAAGCATGATTAAAGAAACTAATGATGGATTGAAAACTGCTAATGATCATTAGAAAACACTAATCAATAGTTAGCAAAAGATAAATGTAAACTGTGAAAGTTAAATCACGATTAGTGAAAGTTAATCACGATTAGTGTTAATTAAGCATCATTAGCGAATCTAGAATCCTCTGGAATGTTTTAACTTGGGCCCTAAGTTTCGGATAAGTTTTAGCCAAAATCATAGGCCAAAACCACGGGCTGCTAACCGCGGTTGAGGGCTAAATCATGGTTTACTAACCATGGTCAGCGGTTTTCTGGAGCCTATAAATACCCCCTACCCATTCATTCTCTACGATTTCCACTACCACCACCACCCAAGGGCTAGGGTTGAGAGGTCAGGAGGAGGAGTAGGAGGCGGGAAAAGAACGCTAGCGAAGCGCTGCTGGGAGAACGAGGAGGAGGAAGGTATGATCCTCTCTTAACTTGCTTTGTAAGCTAAACTTTCAATTCATCCTCTTTTCTTCCAAGTTTTGTTCTTGATTTATCTTTCTTTCTGATTCGTTTCTTATTGTGGTTTGAGGAGAAATCTGTGTAACACCCTATGTAGGTGCGGGTGGCTATTCACGTCAGCGAACCCTGTGATTCGTTACACATTCACTCACCTAAGACGTGCGGTGTCTACCGATTCTCCAGTGCTTATTGTCCTTTATTTTCCACTATTTTTAGTTATTTTGATGGTGAAATCCGTATAATACCCTACTCAGGTGCGGGTGGCTATGTACGTCGGTGAATCTTGTGATTCGTCACACATTCACTTACCTAAGACGCGTGGTGTCTACCGATTCTCCATCGCTTGCAGTTTGATTATATTCTTTCAGTTTCATTATTATTTTCCTCTCAGTTGATTTTATAGAGGAAACTCTTTTCATTTTTATTTTAAAATATGTCCCGATATAAGGGGAAACTCTACCGATATTTTCCGAGAAATATGTCCCGATATAAAGGGAAACTCTGCTGAAATTTTCCTAGGAATATCACCTCGTAAAGAAGCTCTGTTGAAATTTCAAGAGAAAATATGTTCTTGACGTTCTTCGTGTTTTCACGTTCTTCGTGTTCTTCGTTCATTCTTCACGTTCTTGACACGTTCTTAGCGGTTTTGATACGAAAATGAAATTTGATCTTTTCAGAAGCCTTAAAACATCCTTTCTGAAAATGAAACACGATAAAGCATTGCATACGCGAGAGAGAGCTTGATTAGGTAACGAATTCCTTCATTTTGCTATTGCGTTTTCATACGAGATTATTGAAATTCTTGATTTTATGTTATGTGCTATAAAGAATCCTAATTTTGGCTATTTTTGAAAAAGTCTAAAGAGTTGCTTTGTGATTCCCACTAAAATAAGGTTTAAGCATCGAATCGATGAAGTGGCTTGGAAAGTTAGGGTTTGGGAGTTAAAATAGACATAAATATGAGTATATATGCATATGAATAATATATATGTGAGTCTATACTAAGTGTTGCTGATTATACAAATCGAAGACTTAACGAAAAATTACATCATGGGAATTGATATAGTTTGAGTTGGATCCTGAAAAGAATCGCGTGTCACGTTATGGATGACTGGGAGTAGAAATACAGGTTGGGCATGCAACCTGTAGATTTATTGGAAGGAACGCGTATTGACATTTCCCTACCTAGGCGGTACACGGTTGCCTTGTTATGATAAGTGTGCATGAAGTGAATGTTTTGCAACGCGTGGTACCGGGAGCCAATATCTTTGAGTTGAACGACGGAAGATGTGATTGTGCCACGTGGAGGCACGAGTGGTTAAATAGCGTCTGGGTCACGATAATATGAATTTAAGTCGTTAGGTTTTAATGTTAGCATGAGTTTTAAGCAACTGAGTCCTTGAGGACGGTGTGCTCGTTTGTTTTCCAAGTTGAGGGTTTGAGATCCTGATTAATAAAAGAAAAAAAAATTATTAGGGTAGTATTAGAGGATTGGTTGAGGCGACGTGCAGCAGCATAAGCTTACCAAGATCAACACAATCTCCAATCCCGAAGTGTACACAACTTCGGAGTCCAAGAATGTTAGGGTTCCCCTGGACGAATCCCTGACGTGGAATAGAAAGGAATAGGACTTAATTTAACGAGAATGAATGAAACTTTTTGTGATAACAAGTTTTGAAAAAAATTACACAATTTGTTTGCTTTTTCTCTTCTTCGTTACTTAGCATTCGCTAATTTTTTTCCTATGATTGATGGAAAACCCAACAGATATCGGTGAGCAAGCGCAATGACATTAGTAATCCAATCAATTAACATAGTCACCAACCAGCCACAATAGCTCTTCTCTGTAAGGTAATTAG
Source organism: Ottelia alismoides (assembly GCA_037367405.1). Taxonomy (NCBI): domain Eukaryota; kingdom Viridiplantae; phylum Streptophyta; class Magnoliopsida; order Alismatales; family Hydrocharitaceae; genus Ottelia; species Ottelia alismoides. The sequence goes on along the minus strand of JAZKJV010003238.1, from coordinate 419,778 downwards.
TAATCTTTTGTGTATTTCACTTTGAAGCTGATGTACATGTAAATGGTTATAGTGGAACTATGTATTATGTGAACTTTATATTGTGAATGGAAAAGTGTTGAAATACTTTCTTATGAGTATTTTTAATTCCTGCATGTTTCTGAATGTTAGTTGTGATTGCTGAATAAATTATTGCTGAGTAACCAGATCCTGATATGAGAGGATCCGATTACCCGGGAAACGGTGTCGTGACAGTAGTTCACAATATCGACATACCAAGGGAGCGAATCTGTGACCAACATTGATTCCTCGGGAGAGGTGTATGTGATGGGTGCATTACTCAGTGGAGTCTCTTAATGCTCAATTCTGGAGAGATGATCTGCTACCACATTATGAACTCCAGGCGTATCCTTGATTTCCAAATAGAACTCCCGGAGGAGAATGATCCATCTGATTACTCTAGGCGGTCAATCCATCTTATTATGGTTAATTGATGATTAAATGAGGTTTGTTGAGCGGTCAACACATCGACTGCAGTTTCACCTTGTGAAATCGTGCGACCCTCTTCGGATCCTGTTTATCAGATGGCATCATTGCCAATTGGCCGTGGGTGCACCTCCGCCCTCTTGGAGCGCCTATCGGTCGCGAGAAGGGTCCTACTGTTATGAGTGTATCTGCCTCGCCAAGGATCATGGCTTTTAGACTCGGATTAGTGACCAAAGAGGTGATGGAAGACGGGGGGTTTTTATTTATAGGCAAATCTTAGCACCCTTATTAACCGGGTTATTAGGAGAAGATCACGCTATGTATACGTAATCCAAATGTTTGGCATGTGGGAGGGGTGATTAATAATGAATTTGTATGAAGAGATTGGGGGGGGGGATAGATGGATGGATCAAGCGTGAAAAAGGCGGAAAAACGGGGAGGAGACACGCGCGTCGAGTCAGAAGTTCGGGGGAGGTAGTTGACCTAAGGTCAACTTGCGACCTGACGTGATTGGTCCACATCATGTCGCTACAGGGCAAAACTAAAATTTTATTCAAAAATAATTATTTGTAAATAGTAAATGATTTAATTAATTTTTGTTTTATAAAATAAAAATATTTATTTTTTACGTAGTATTTTAATATTATTTTTATTATTTTTTGGTGTTATTTAGTAGTAGTTAATTATTAGGGGTATATTTACAGGTATATTCATATATATTTTGACTATTTTATTTTTATTCTGTATATTTTTATTTTTTATTATTCTATTATTCTATTTTATATATTTATACCTTATTTTTAAATGTATAAATATATTTTTGTTATGTTTCTGTGATGTTATTTATATACTTAAATAATTAGGGGTATGTATTATATATATACTTATAGGCATTTCATCTATGATGTATATACATTATTTTATTCTAACATGTTCATTATTTTATATAGTCGAATCTTTCAACATGGATTTGAGCAAGAATCCATGTAGTAGACCCTACTTATAATACGAGAAGGCTTAGTACATTTTATTTTGTTTTAATGTATTCTATTGTGTTTAGTTTTTTCTTTATATTTTCAATAGAATATAAATGTTATTTATAGTAGAATAAAAATACAAGAGAATAAATGATGAAATTCCCTTTTATTTGTGTACATGTATTATTATAGGTATTTTACCTGTCTTTTTACATGTTTATTTTATTTTAATATTTTATTTGTAGTTTTATTTTGGTTTCAATATGTATATATTTTATAAATAATATTTACAAAACTATAAAAATATGAATTTATAAAAATAATAAGGAATGAATAAAATGAATATTTTTTCAGGTCTACTATACAATGAGGGTACAAAACCTAACTTTCACACCTTAACTCCAAAAAATATGAAACCACTTCATTAAATAACTTATTAAAAATACATATAATTCAAGGTGATTTTGATATATTTTGAGTTTTTATTTGGGAGATATGGGTCTGTGAAGTTGAGATTTTGGCTTTTTATTTTGTGTCATATGTTATTTTCATACAAACTCAATTTTGTATTTTTATTTACATTGTTATGTACAACTATCATGTACATAGTTTATTTATTTGATGCATAAATAATAAAGAATAAAGTAGATGTCAAAATGAAGAAATAATGAATAAATAAATTGGCCTTTTATTGTATTTATGGCCCTTGACTTCTCCTACTTTATTCCTAGTCATCCAATTCAATTCTTGACTTGGTCTCGAGGTTTGGGTCATAAAATATCTTTGATATTTTATCGTTTTCCTTTTACTCTCTTTTTTGTATAACGTGGCATTAAAATCCATATTTTTACGTAATAAATGCAATAAATGATGAACATTGTTTTATACAAATTATTGCTCTTTACAATCAATAACTAGGGTTTTTAAGGCCAAAGCGATATAATAAAGGTCATTATATGGAGATTCATCAGACATCTATTGGATATGTCTGGAAAGAGTCTCACACATCACTAACTAATCACAATTCATCTTCTCCTCAATAGACACATAAAGAACCAGATCCTCCTCAACAAACGAATCTCCCAATTGAAGTTGCAATCACGAATCAAGGAGCATGTCCTAGGAGGCGACGACCTGGAATTGCTCGATAATCTCTTTTAATAGAGAAGGAGTTATCCTTCCCTATAAAGCGATATCTCCCCATAGACGGTCTGTCAACATATCTAAGAGAATCAAGCATAATGAGGAATTCCTCAATCCTTAGCACCGAGAACTCCCTTGAGAACAAAGGCATTTGGTTCCCATCAACCCAGCAATCCAAAACCAACCCATTACTGTGGCCATCTAAAGTGAATAGAGGAAATCTAGAGGATAGGGAACCATCGACAACCTAGTTGTCATTTCAGAAGTAAAAGGAGGTGGCTGGTGACACGCCTTGAGACTCGGGTTAAGGTATCGGATAAATCTCAAGAGGTCGTTGCGACCCAAACTGCGAAGCACAATCAACAAGAAAATAAAGAAACCACTCAGAATAAATCAACCAAAATATGAGAATGTTAGCGGTCTCTACTATTTATTTAACATGGTATAGCGACTAGGGTCAAACACAAGGAGCACGAGTGAAACCTACAAAGTAGTACTAATCAGAAAACTTTCTGTGGTTTTTAATTTGTATTTTTTGTTATATTTTCGAAAAAGAGAAAACCAATAAGACAAATAGAAAGAACGATATGAAAGCAAGCTTCAACAAATTTTATTAAGACAAAAAATGTTCAAACATAAAAAATAAAATGCTTTTATATTTTTCAAATAGGCAGATGTTTCTGGTGATTTTATGGTATTTTTTTCTGATTTTCATATGATTTTATAAAAAAAGAAATCAAAATAGGGAAACAATGTACAACCTGGACTAAAAGGCAAGTTTAAAATAGTAAAAATGCCTCAAATTTATGGGTGTGATTTTTATGAAAACCAAATAAAAATATCTATACACGGCAACTTAAATTCTATTTTTTTATTTTTTTAGAATTTTTATCGATTTTTATAAATTTTTAGTATTTTGTAATTTTTAGGGTTTTATAAAGGATTTTCAGACAAAAATGCTACTGAATACAAAACATATGCAAGAACACACATACAAATTTTTATATAATTTCCAAGCAATTTTTCGAATTTTTATGTATTTTATAAAGTAGACATAACATTTTTTGGGTGTCTTTGATTTTTTAAAAATATCAAATAAAATTAAGTTGAGTCACAAAAATTACCATAAATATCATGTGTTAGTAAGAGCTAACTATATTTTTATGGAATTTTTAAGTTAATTTATTAATTATTTGATTAAAAACAACACACACAACACACATGGATCTACTTGTAAATATAACAAAGTCTACGACCAAATCCCAACAGGCATCAAAAACTCAAGGCACTACTTGCAATTTGTAATTTATTCAAGCACATGTCAATAAACCACACACAAGGGTATAACTGCAAATATCCAAAAGTTCATATTCAAAGCATAATAATCAAAAGCACATGGGCATAACATGCAAATACACCATACAAGCACGTGAGACAACACGTGAGGTCAGTGGAGCAGGATTAAAATGCAAATATTAAAAGCTGGAGATCCAAACTGTAAACTAATTAAACTACAAATTTATTTAATGGACTAAATATCTACACATAAAAGTGCAAGGGTAAAAGCGAAATATACCCATGCCAGGGCACGAGGCGCACTCGGAAGAGGTTGTAGACGTACAACTCTGATGGCTACCACCTGTTGATCTAACGGTGCAGACTCTATCGCGGGCGTGCGATTGGATCTGGCACTGTAGCTATGATCTAATGGCCGCGAGAACTTTCTATCGAACGGCGGTGATGTAATCTTACAGGGGCGTGGATATCCAACGACAGACGAGGATGGAGGAAAAATACCCTCCCGGTGAACTTCGATCGGCGACTGGAGGAGATCCACCGGGCTGATAAGCTCACCCAGGAGGTCTGGGGTGTCGTGAAGGTATTCCACGTCTGATGGTGAGCTCTGATGCGAAGGACAATGGTCGGATGAGAGTCTTCCGAACGATCATGTACCTATAATGGGTGCTCCACTCGGAGACGTAGCTCCGACGAGAGTTATTGCTTGGCGAAACTCGGAGAAACGAGGGCGGATGGCATTTAACTCCCGATGAAGGTGAAAGAAGGGGGTTGCAGCCCTAATCCCGACCAGGAGGTTAGGCCTAGGGATGATCAGGGTGCGGTGCGAAGATGAGCGTTCATAGGGTATTCGATCGATATGGGTGTGGAGGTGAGATGAAGCTCCAACGACCGGGGAGGAGCAAATGAACGTGCAGCGGTGCAAAATGGAAGGAGTTAATCGAATGAAGAAATAAAGGGGATATGAGGGATACCTGAATATTAGAACGGGTTTCTGAGCTCAGACGAAGATGGTCGGCTAAGTTGTGGCCTTGACCAGGCTGTGGAAGGCCGGGAGGCGAGACGCGACGGTGCTCGCCGGCCACGTGCGTGAGCAGCGTGATCCACGCGACCAAACTCTGCTCCAAGGGTGGCCTCCGGTAGCTATCACTCAACCAAAGGTGATTAGGGGTAGAAGGACGGGCGAGGAACGAGCTCCGGTGCCAGGAGGTCGAAGGAGATGATATATAGGCTTCCCAGGGGTGTGAGAGAATCGGGTGAATGTGCGCAACCCTAGGAAGATCCATGCCTTCCTAGGGATCCACGAAGGTGCTGGATCTCGGGAGGAGGTGCGGGCGAAGATTCGTATCAGAAGGAGGCTCGACCTGACCGGGAAAAAGGGAAGAACTGGCTCCGATGGTCGGGTCGGGTCAAGCATGGAAGAAGGCGTTGACTGGAGGTCAACTTCTGGTCCCGGCCAATCAGAAAAAAGGAATTTACAACATATTTCTAAAATCAATAAAAAATAGTAAATGCCTTCAAAATAAAAGGTATATAAAATAAAAAATGTTTGTTATTTTCTAAACTATTTTTCTGTGATTTTTAATTATTTTTATGAAAAACAAATTGGTCTATATATAATATCTAGTGTTATATACATGTATAATTTACTTATGTATTATGTATAATTATTTTAATTTTATTATTTTTACACAAACACCCCAATTTTGTATTTTTCTTATTTTCATTATAATTTTAGGAGTATAAAATAAATGTTATTTTATTTTTACGAGTTATGTACAATTTTGAAATAAATAGGGGATTATATATGTATAGATGTATTTTGTACAAGTAAGAAGGATTTTATTATTGTTTTTATTTTATTTTCCTGATTTTATTTTATTTTTGTTTTATTTTTATGACTATATACAAGGAGGTAAGAAGAATATTTTATTTTTATTTTTATCTAAAATAGTTATTTCCATATATAAGCAACGTATACAATATAGAGTAGTCCCTATCTCCCTCTACTTATTTTGTTTGGTGATCAGGTCAAGGTTTGATCTTCTCTTAGGGTTTGGGTCACTCTTTATTTATTCTAAATACCTCCCTCCTTTTTCAGTTCCTTTATTCTTTTATTTTTGCACAAATACATGCTAAATATACACTTTTAACATATGCATGCAGAATGCTAGTTTATTGTGTTTACACATATTTACATGATGCTTTGCCAAGATAAATAGCTAAAATAAAAGAATAAAGAGTGAAAATCGGAGATTCATTACCCCCTGTACTTTAGCTTTGCTAGTCCCTTAGCAAACACTTATTTGAAAAAGAAGGGAAGAAGAAAAGGAAAATGAAGAGAATCAATGTTGATTATTAAACTTGTCTTCACTAAATTGAAGTATGGAGCTCAGTCGGACCTTTGAATTATTGGTTTGTCGGAATGTTATCTAGACCTAGGTTTAAGACTCAACAACCTCTAAGTTCCACCAAGCTATGGTCAAGACTCTTCAATGATCCAGGTCAGATTAAGTTTACATACACAAACTCTAATGACATGAATCTGTTTGTACGATGTAAGTGATATGTAGCACCCCACCTTAGAAATGACAAGACAACAACCTCTCTCAGCAAGGTAACTCTAATGCCCTAGTCTAGCAGCTCTTTCCTCGAGGAGCGGGGTATTCCCTTCTAAGTTCAAATTCAACCGACTCAAGAAGAGGTGGAAAGAAGAGAATGGATCATGTCCAGTGTAGCTACGTATCCCTGGGAGCCCAACCAGTGTAGCTAAGTCTCCCGCTGCAAGCTTCATGAGATGAGAAGGTGTAACATAAGCTTTGCTTTAATTAACTATATACACTCCGGCAGGTATTTCATTTTCTAACAGACCGCCACGTTTTGGGGGGTTTTTCTTTCTTTTGCATATTTTTTTGATGTGCACACGTACAACATATCTACATGGTTGATGAATCTCGTATTCATCATGCTAAAAATCACATATTAAACCCCTAGCTTAATCAAACCAATAAAAATCTCCATTAATTCTTTATTTTTATCTTGTAATATATTGTGTATAATTAACCTTACTTAATTGTATTTAAGTACCTTTTTTTTCTTGTAATTATTTTCTCATCAAAAACCCTAAAAATTAGGTAGAATAATTGTCCATAACATCACTAACCCTTAAAATGACTAAAAATACAAAAACAAATCAAAAGTTAAAAGTCGGTGTTTTTAGCCCTTTAGAAATACCCCAAAAATACTTTTTATACAAATGACCTCTTTTGTCCTTTTGTCCAACATAAAACTTGTAGATCTCGTCGAGACGAGCAACTTTCATGTTTTGACTTTTTCCTAATTTTACCTCTAACTATTTATTCCTTATTTTTCTTTGTTTTTTATATTCTGAATTTTCTGATTGGGCCGCGTGGTGCCCTCTGGGCCGCCCACGTGGCCCGCCTCCCCTTTCGCCACCCGATGCTTGTCTGGGCCGTCAGATGCCCTTCACTCTACCTCCATCTCAATCGTCTGTTCCACTTCATCCACAAACGTCAGATCATCACCCAGCTCGCATCTTGATCGCTCCATCGCGCCTCACTACCAGCCGTTCGATCTTCTTTTGATCTGACGACCAGCATCGCTCCACGTCATTCCACCCGCACCGTTGGATTTCCGCCAGGTTACATCCTAGCCATCAGCCACCGTAACCCTCCGCCGCTAGATTAGATCCTTGATCTGATCCCAGTCGACCGTCTGCGCTACCATATGAGCCATTGGATCGTTAGATCCAACGGCTACTATTCATCTCCTACCTTCGGCCCTGTCGTTCTCCCTTGTAACGCCTCTGCCCCCTTCCATTTTTAACTCCATATTCCAGCCACCTCCCAGCAATCCAACCTCGCCCCTCTATCGCCGTTACTTCCTACATCCACGCTCAACCCCCTCCGATCCTCGCATTCACTCCTCGACATCAAACCTCCATTACAAACCTTCACCTCCATCACTAGTAACTGACCCCCCTCCTACATAACCACCTTATCTGCCGTACATCAGCCTGATCCACCACTAGAGTGTCTCCTACCTAGCTTCGGTCGCCCTCCGGTTACAACGGAGGGCGGCTTAGTGAGGCGATCATGGCCGCGAGTACTCCGGTGTGATCCGTGGCCTCCGGTCACGTCGCGATTACCTCAGGGCACCACTGAGCACCGAGGATGATCGACCTCGTCGTGCGACGACCCTAGAGGTCCAAAAGGACCTCAGCCCAGTTCACTGCAGCCACGAACACCTTGCTCCGGCAAGGTGAAGCTTTTTCCTTTTTTTCTCCTATTTTTCCTATCCGCTACAACATCGTCCACCTCCATCTGACTATCCCATTACCTCCTCCACATCACCTTCACCCTCGCCGATCACCCCTCTCTTCCTCAGAAGCTCCCTCACTCCGACCCATCTCCTCCTCCACTTCGACGGAGGAGGAGCAGTGGCTTCCGCTCCCATCACCTCACGGCCTCCACTCATTGAGCTTCGACTATACTAACAGTTGTAGGTACTACCATCACCATTGGTCGGAGATCATATCGGAGCTCCGTCGAGCTGATTGCCTCTGGCGAGGCTTCGTCAACTCCAAGTTTTGACCATTCCCGTAGCCTCGCCGGATCCCCGCCATCTCCACCAGCTGCGCAACTATCCTCTCTGACCTTCAGGCACGCGAATGGCGCGTGGAGGAGCTCCATCGACCTCACCGGATCCCCGCCTCCTCCGGCAACCAACGTAGGAGCACGAAGATACAAATACCGTCCGATCGCTTCGATCTGATGGCTCTGATAAAGACGCATGGATGCCCCGGCCTCCATCCGACCCAGTAGGTTCAGGTCATCCGAACCAGAACCCAAGCCACCATATCGCGCCACGTTGCCCGAGCCAGAAGCGTCTTCCGAGCCTAGGCTCCTCACATGCATCACACGCGGGGACCTGGGTAAATTGCACAAAAAAACCCGTATGTTTTGGGTAATTGCATATTGGTCCCCAAGCACGTGTGTGTCTGGGTAAATTACAGGTATGCCCTCGTGGTTTTGAAGATTTGTAGAAAAGTCTCTGTGCGCATGGAAAAAATACAAAGGACCCCAGGTCGTTTTTGGTATTGTTTTTAAATCCCTCCAGGGAACTAAATGTAATATTTATCTTTTTATTTTCTTGCAGTTTATTACAATTATGTCCCTGCACCATTTTCTTCATAACTTGAGCAACGTAGGTCCAAATTGCATGATTTTAGTGTCGTTTTGATCCTTGTTTCCTCGTCTACATTATGGCATATCTGATTTTCTCATCTACCACCATTTTAAATGAAGTGAATTTTTTTGTTAGATGATGTCTCTGCTCTGCTTGTCCTTGCTATGATTTGATGACTAATTTTAATGTTGTGATCAATTTGACCATGATTTCAATCTCTATTATGTTGCTCAGTTTCAGTGATACTTTAGGGTATATTTGTAATCTTTTATTCTACATATAAGTTCCCTTGCATTATTCTCATGCATCATCCTATAATTGCATAAAAATTAACTAAAAATTGCACGCTCCCTTTTATTACATTGTAACCTGCATAGTGCATCTGCATGAAGGCCTAAAATTGAGAATTTATTCACACTTCCCTGAATTGATCAAAAATCAATAGATAACTAGAGTAGCTCGTGTCCCTGTGTTCGACCTTGTAGACTTGCCAAGTATAAATACTCCACAACATTCAAACGATTGTGGTATTTTGATCAACCGATTTTTGCCTCCTATGCTACAAGTACAGATTATTAAAGAGATGAATTTGACGTTCATCAATGGTGCAACATATATACATAAGGATTTTTTCTTCTTGAGCCAGTAGACCATCCCTCTTTTGAAGCATTATTGCAACCCACAACTCCTGTCTTTAGACCTCAATCGCCCGACCAAGTTGAGACATACTTCCCTCCCTAAAGGAAGACGAGGGGTTCTGCCTAGAAGTACTACCCTTGTATGCACCCCAAGCCAGAGGAAACTGTCTCCTCACTACCTTATCCATGTGGAGTTGAGTGTAAAGTGTTGGTCTAAGTAAAGCCATTGTCTGTGAGAGTCATGTGTGCGTTGTTAAGTGCTCTACTTAGGTTGGCTCATCAAGATGACATGTGATCATAGCCTAGTGGACTTAAAGAAGTAAGTCACCAATGGACCTGGAAAGTCTTAACCCCAAGATCCTATAAGGTTCCTCTTATAATTAGATGGATTAAGGTCTTAACCAAGCTCTATTTCCCAATTTAATTCCATACTAGTTTAAATGGCAACTATGGTTCATAATAATATAAAAAAATACAAAAATCTCTTTATGCAAAGTTTTTGAAAACGTGTAAAATTTTTTAAAATGTCTGATGCATGCATGAATGCAGAAGTTTGGCAAACTACTTACAAACAGTTACACATGGGTTTTTGCAAACTTTTATTTTTCAAACTTTTTACAAAAATTTTGTACTATATATATAGTTTGAATACACAAATATTTACGAACTTTTCACAAGCAAATCATTTTTACAAACATTTGTACAAAAAGCATTTTTATAAATAGCTATGTATGTGCAAGAAAGAATTTTATGTATAAGAAAAATTTTGAAATTTTGTGATTTTTAATAGGTGATTTTGGCCATTTTATTTATTAACACATTCACACAAAGTACGAGTTATGGCTAAAATATATATACAATATATATGACACCCCCCATATACGTAGCTCGATCGATGTCCTCATAGTGAACAAAGAGCGACGAAGAAGACATAACTCGTGCTTAGTATAGGGAAGTGAAACGAAAGGATATACTACAACGACGAATAAAAGAATATAAAGAAGATAGCTCGGTGCTTTCCCCTATATTTAGGATCAAGCAATCCTAAGTATAACAAACTGCACACAAAGGGAAAACCGAGTGAGAGAATGTACATAGTCTACCTCCCCTACACTTAGGGTACGATCTCCCTAAGTATAGGCAGCAAAACATAGGTAAAACAGATCAAAAGAATAATCGGAAATATGACACTCCCCTGTACTCAGGGTAAAGTACACCCTAAGTATAACATAATCACAAGATGCATACGGGGTGTTAGACTAAAGAATGAGACGATATGGACATCTGGATCTATACATGGCAGAAGAACAATGATAATCAGGCATGAGATGCAAAATGATGTGAGTCAAAGACTACATCTCATGCAAAATGAATAGGGGTGACGTCAACGATCAACGGCTCATGATCTAGATATGATTTGAGGCGATGGCCATTAACACGAAAGGTGGACTCAGATGACATTTCAGATATTTAATACTACCACTGTCACGCACCTTTCGGACCAGGTATGGTCCCTTCCACTTGCTCTGCAACTTCCCTGGAAATAGTATAAGCCTGGCATCAAACAACCATACTCCTGATCTGGCTCAAGCTGCTTATGGCTAATATGAGAATCATGCCATATCTTTACTCGCTCCTTATACTGTAGGCAGGTTTGTGAAGGTTGTATCTCTAAGATCCTCCAAAGCTGTCAATTCTGCATTCCTTTGATCACCTACACTCTCCGGATCCAATAATATATCGGTGATAGCCCAAAGTGACTTATGCTTAATCTCAATAGGTAAATGGTAGGGCTTGCCATAAACAAGATGAAAGGGAGACGTACCCAAAGGATCCTTGAAGGAAGTCTGATATCCCCATAAGATTGAGTCCAAAAGTTGTGACCAATCCTTTCGATATGGGCAGACTACTTTCAGTGATATCGTCTTTATCTCCCTGTTCGATACTTCAGCAAGACTATTAGTATGGGGATGATATGGAGTGGAAACTCGATGGTCTATGCTGAACTCATTAGCAAAGGGTCGTTACCTTATCGTTGATAAAGTGAGCCCCCCCGTCAGATATCAGTACTCTAGGCACCCCAAACCATGAAATGATATTCTTCTACACAAATCTGAAAACAGTTTTAGCCTTTGTGGTTCGAGAGATTATGGCCTCGACCCAACGACTCACATAATCGAAAACCAACAGAATGTACTCAAATCTTTAATTTTTGAGGGATGAACCCATGAAATTAATGCCCCATTCATAAAAAATCTCACATAAGTGAATGGGTTGCATCAGCATCATATCACGCAGTCCACAAGTGGCCATCCTCTAACAATCAGTACACCTATTCACGAATTCATCAGAATATTTGAAGAGGGTAGGCCACCAATAGTCCGGATTGAAGCACTTTATGTGTTCTTCTCCTCCTAGAATGATGCCATCCTGCCTCAAGCTTGTGGCAATATGTGAGGACGTTGTGGTGCTCTTCATAATAAATGCACTGATGCCAGACGTTATCCCCTCCTTCGTGATAAAGGATGGGATCATCCAAATGGTATGACTTGGCCTTCGTAAAGAAAGTCTCAAGTCGCTACCTGGGCCAACCTTGTGGAACTTTCTTGGCAACAAGATAGTTCACAATGTCGGTGTACCATGGGAGAGAGGTGATAGCAAGGATCGCCTCATCTGGGAAGGTCTCTATAATAGGATTAGTCTACTCAGATTCCTCGAGATTTTCTAATCAAGAGAGATGATCCGCCACCACATTGTTGACTCCAGGTTTATCCTTAATCTAAATATCAAATTCTGGAGTAGAAGGATCTATCTAGTCAGTCTCACTTCAGCATCCTTCTTTGCCATGAGGTACATGATGGCAGTATGATCAGTAAAGATAGTCACTTTGGATCCCATAATATATAATCAAAATTTGTCCAAGCTAAAAACCACGTCTAGCATCTCTTTCTCCACAATAGTATTGTTCCACTGCGTGGCATCCAATGTACGGCTAGTGTAGTGAATGGAAAATCGTACTCCATCCCTCCTTTATCCTAACACCGCCCCTACGGTAAAATTGGAGGCATCCATCAAGATCTCGAATGGGAGAGACCAAATCAGGCAACTGAAGGACATAAGCCTCGACAACTGAGCTTTTGAGAGTCTCAAATGATGCAAGACTCTCTTATCGTCTATAATGAACTCGATGTCTTTTGTCAGCAGATCAGTCAACAGTCAGACAATCCTGCTGAAGTCATGAATAAAACATCGGTAGAAATAGATATGCCCTAGAAAAGACCGTAATTATCGCAAGTTAGATGGTGGATTGAGTTTCCTGATGATATCCACCTTGGCCGGATCGACCTCCACGCCCCAATTGGAGATGATATGATCAAACACCGTCCCCTGAGTCATCATGAAGTGACTCTTCTCTCGAAATAAGACAAGATGAATGACGTGTCGCTAAATACGATAAATAATTCGATCACGTTGTAGCACGTGTACTTAGCGATTCGGACAGAACCGAGAGAAGATCTCCGTGAAGAGTGTCTCGGCTTAATTTATATCCCGGGCAAGTCCGGGGTCGAACTCAGGGAGGCAAAGGAACAACTTCAGGGATAATTTGAAAACTTAGGTCTAGATTTTCAAACGGTATTTTTTTTAGATTTTTTTTAATGCAAAATCAAATGCCAATGCAAATGCGGGTGAGTTATGACACTTAGAAAACACAAACAAGGCCAAATTAATTTTAATGGAAAAGAAGTCCAATTTAGCCAATTTGTATTTTTCATAGAATCTTAATCTAGTGATGAATGCAAAACACATTTTTTTAGAATTTTATGGATTAAAATGCAATAATGAAAAATACACACTTTTTATGGGTTTTTTTGCAATTTATTACACAAACAATAAGCAAAAAATATGAAAAAAATTACTGGAACGAAAACATGATGCAAAGAGACTACAGTAATATTTTTGGAATTTTTTGACAAATGAATTTTTTATGGATTTTTTAGTGAAAACAGAGTGACAGTGAGTAAATATTTTCTAATAAATCCACATTATCAAATTAATCAGAGATCAAATTATCTCAAATAGAGATTTTCATGTAGAATCCAGGAAATTTGAAATTTTGCAAAAAGGATATACGAGGATTTAATTAAAAATCAAATACTTAATTCACTCTACAAATTATTCCAGGCATAAGACAACTCCATTTTTGATGAAATTTGGACAGTAAGTAATCATTCTTCAAGGCATCACATATATTTTTTGTGGAATTTTTAGAGCAATCGTGTGTGAGATATAATTTTAAGAGTCCAGATTGGGTAAAATACACATAATTTCAATTAACTATTTTAATTAATTACTCATGACTCTCAAAAATACAAATAAATAGTTAAAATGTAGACAATTAGTTGCTCATCACAGAAGAATTTTTCATTGAACAAAAAGATGCATAAACAAGGTCCAAATTAAAGTGCGAACACAGGGGTGTCTTTGCAAATATAAAAACTTAAATTACAAAAGAAAACATGCACATGGACTAAATGGTAATTACAAAAACTTAACAAGAAATATATACAATTTTTACATAAAAAATAAAAAAAATTAACCTTTCTTCTTCCTTGGTGCATGGGGGAAGAACCCAAAGGTGGATGGGTGTCGGCGGCGGCCCGCGGCCGCTAGAGCTGGAGGTCGGCCGTGCGGATGAGGGAAGGAGCAAAGAGCGGTCGGCGGCTGGCGAGGGGCCACGCGGCGGAGGCGGGGGGGGGGGGGGGGCTGGAGGGTTGGCGGTTGTCGGCGGAGGGCTGGGCGGCAGCGAACTCGGCTGGGGGCGGGGGCGTCGGGTCCGCCGGCTGTAGCGGCGGTGTGAGGCGCGGCGGCCCGCGCTGGTGGGCACGGCGGAGGCGCGCCGGTGGCCGACGGAGGGTCCGCCAACGGTTGAAGGAAGGGGCGGTGGCGGTGGGTGCTCCCACCGCTGCTGCTTGCTGCATTTTTTTATTTTTTTTTGAATTTTTTTTGTTGTAATAAAATCTTTTTTTGTTTTAAAATTTTTTATTTTTTTTATTTTTTTAAACAGTGAATAAGATTAAAAACAAATAATATGGATTGGAGGATGATGATGAACTAAGCAAATGGGAAAAAATGGCGTTATAATGGTGGTGATGGATGGGATGATATGTGTTATGCTAAAAAAATTGCAAAAAATGACAAGATAATAAAATGAAGGAAAAATTTACCTATGATGATATGGTCGCCTATGGAGTACTCTTGAGAGCACGGTCTTCGCTCGAATCGCCGGCGAGCGATGAGCTCAAGCAACGCGCGGATGCGGCTGCGATGTTGGCCAAAATGCCAACGGATCTCACCGGAGAGAGGGCTGTCGTCGCTCGACCGTTGTTGCGTCGCTGTCACCGATTCAACTCAGGGAACTAGGCTCTCCTCACATAAAGATAGATCAAAGGCAAAAATGAGGAGAATGACATGTATATAAAGATGATGGAATGAGAGGCTATTAAAGTGGTGGAGTTGAATGGGAGGTTGTATTATTAATGGAGTTGAATGAGAAGTTGGGAAAAATGGTGGAATAATGGAGTTGAATTGGTGATTATTGTAGAGTATGGAAATTAAAAAAAATAAATAAATAAATGAAGTTGGCTACTTTAAATACAATAAAATAAAAAGAGAAGAGAAATAGTGGAGAATTTACAAGGGAAGACAAACAACATGTACACATTTTTTTTTACTTTTCTAATATGTAATTTTTTTATCATTTTAATAAGAGATATTTACAACAAAAAAATACAATAAAATAGGATAATTAAAATACAACACAAGCTTGATTTTTTTTGTATTTTTAGTAATTAAGAAAGATAAATAAAAATTAAAGAAAGAATGAATATAAACAAGGTATACAATGTACATCTAGGTCCCAAAGTCCAACTTTTGCAAACGACCTCCGATTTTAATGAAACTACTTCCATTGGATAGATAATTTTTTAACTTGAACTTTAAAAGTGAGTTTGGTGAATTTGGAGTTCATACGGAGCGGGAATTTAGCTTGGAAGTTGGACTTTACGGCTTTTTCTCTTTGGGATCTAGGAGCATTTATTTAAGATGAAATTTGTTTTGTATTTTTGTATTTTTATATATATTTTTATAAACAAGTTAGAGAAAGAATTAGGCAAAAAGGAGTTGAAATGAAATTATTAAAAATCCATGAAGTTTTGGGCTATTTACAGGAGAAAAAACTCCTTTAATTTGCGGCTTTTTAGTGTTAATTTATTTTATACAATATAATATACAATAATTAATGTATTTTATTTACAAGAGTCATTTTGTTAATTTATGGATTTTATGGACATTTATTTGGGATTTTACTTGGAGATTTTGCTAAGATCAAGATATTGCGACGATGAATCGCGGATTCATCACCCCCTATACTTAAACTTTGCTAGTCCTCGAGCAAATAAAGAATGAATAAGTTGGGTTAACCCCTGACTGTGCATGTGAATACAAGACTTGATCCGTTCAAGAACTCTCGGTTTTGGATATCCTAAAATTCTAAGCTGAACCAAGCTCTAGTCAAAAGGTACCCAATTCCCCTAATCATCAGACTCTCTTTGTATACGTATATATAAGGGATATGACTTTAAGTGTGGACTGTAGTTACAAGAGTAGAGTCGCAACGTCTCCCAAGGTTCCAGTCCAAGAGACTCTCCTATGGACCCGATCCTCAACACTAGAGAATAAATCATTTCTTGCATCCAATCCACCGTCTCTTTAGTTGTCAGACTTGAAAGTGTAGATGGATTGATGGAGGGAATAGGATTGTGTCATTTCTTCTCTCCCTCTCATTGGAACAAGGATCCTCTCAAGTGCCTTATTACGCAACGCATATTTTTGTTGTTGATCAGTGCGTCCGTCAAGAGAAGTTGGAGCCGTCTGCACTTGTTTTCCTGGGAGTACACCGAGGTGTGCCTTTTTTGAGTACCTATCGTACCTTCTACACCCAGACTTGTAGCATTTACGATGCAGAGCCCTTTTTTGGTGCAAGCCCGACTCCTGGTCCTAATAGCGGTGGTCCAAGTGGACACTTTAAAATGGTTGGGAGTGCTCACCTTTGGTGGAAGCTCTTTTGATAATTGACTTTGTGGAATGAGAGCTTTTCTTTGACATTTCATTGCTTTGTAGTATTTTTGGCTAGCTCCACTGCTTTTACCAAGAGTTGGCGCACACTGATCAACATTTTTTTATTTTATCACACCCTGGCACATAGGTAAATATCAAGAGATAGTACAAGAACCATGTTCTCATACTGGCTAAATGTGCTGACACTCAGGTTTCATGAAGCCTTCATTGATTTTATCCCATCCTCGAGCATCATCAAATTAAGTCCAAACTCAAATCCCTCATCCCAGTTCCTCAAGTGAAATTTCAACTCATCTCATCATAACTGCAGTCGTGTATGTGAGGTGCTGATCATATTCTTTAAGGTAGAGACTAAGCATGCAATATAGCACACAAATCTTTCAAACTAGGGAAATGTGAATAATTAAGTCAAAGACCCTAATGACTAAGGCTAGTTAACTCAAAATCTCAAGACCTCATAAACCAAGTGTTCTTGATCATCACTAGTCTTGTGTGAGAGTGAATTGTGTCAGGGATTAAACCAACTTATTAGTTAGTTTTTTTAGTTAGTTTTTTTATGATTGATTGATTTTTTTAAAAGTTTTAGAAAAAGTTTTTTTTGTTTTTTTAACCCACCCCATAATTATTGTATAATATATACGAAAATACGTGAAAGTACGAGCTATGGGTAAAGTATATATGTAATATATACACGCCCCCCTATACTTAGCATGCGCTATGTCCTCATGGCACTAGGTGACAAAAAGACATAGCTCGTACTAAGCGTAGGAAAGCTAAAATAATAAATAGTATAGAAGTCGATCCGCCTCCCCATACTTAGGCTCTGGACAGCCTTAGTGTAGAAGAAGAGCAAAAATGGGACGGACGAGGTCAAGAGGAGAAATGATGAGTAAATACACACGGCGGGCATCTGTCCCCCCTATACTTAGGCTTTGGTCAGCCTAAGTATAGGACAAGAGTAAGTGTGAGAACCGATGTGATCTCGAGAATATACAAAGAAAGGAGAATATGTACAAGAGTAATTGAATCTTCTAAGATGTTGAATCTTGATGTTGCATCTTCATGAAGAGTAATAAGATGTATATGCTCTGTGCTCACTCTGTATGAAGTTGATGACCTCGACTTGGACTAACTGCTCTTTCGAATCAACAAAATGCTTCAACAGTTGTCCATTCACCACATGAGATTGTGCACCATCTGTGAGATCAGCTATCTCTACACTTCCATTCTCGTGCACTTTCTTAACCACAAAGGGACCCGTCCATTTAGATTTGAGCTTCCCATGGAACATCTTCAACCTGGCATTGAACAACCATACCTTTTGCCCAGGGACAAAGTCTTTGCACCTAATGTGTTGATCATGCCATCTCTTTACTTTGTCCTTATAAATCAAACTGTTGTCATATGCCCTGTTTCGGATTTCCACGAGCTCGTTCAAGTTCAAGTCTTTGCAAAGCTTCCCTAGGTGACAACTCCAATTAATCTTCTTAATTGCCCATTCGGATTTATGAATCAATTCTGCGGGAAAATGGCATGGCTTGCCATAGATCATTCTAAATGGTGAAGTACCCAATGGTGTCTTGTAGGTTGTCCTATAGACCCACAGAACTTGGTCCAAGAGTTGAGACCAGTTCTTCCTATCGAGACGAACCAATTTCTGCAAAATACTCTTCACCTCTCTATTCAAAACCTCTGCCATGCCGTTGGACTGTGGGTGGTAAGGACTAGTAACTCTATGCTCAAATCCATAGTCCTTAGCTAAAGATCTCATATCTCGATTAACGAAGTGGCTACCCCCATCAGATATCAGAACTTTTGGTACCCCGAACCTAGCAATAATATGGTCTCTCACAAACTTACAGACAGTCTTGCTGTCTGCGGTTCGGGTTGTTATAGCCTCCACCCACCTAGATAGATAATCAACCGCCAACAATATGTACTCATGTCCATGGCTGTTGGGAAAGGGGCCCATAAAATCTATGCCCCATGCATCAAAAACATCACAAATAATCATCAGTTGCATGGGCATCTCATCTCTCTGTCCAACTGTCCCTCCCATCCTTTGACAAATCGGGCACGACCGTACAAAATCAATGGCATCTCTAAATAAGGTCGGCCAATACAATCCACATTGAAGTACTTTGTGAGCGGTTCTCTTTCCCGAATGGTGTCCTCCAGCCTCAAGTGAATGACAATATGTGAGGACACTCTGGTATTCCTCCTGAGGAATACACCTTCTCCAAACACAATCTGGTCCTTCACAGAAAAGGAAAGGATCGTCCCAGTGATATCTCCTCGAATCCGACTTCAGTCGATCAATGCTGCTCCTAGTCCAACCATGGGGAACCTGCTTGGAGACAAGATAGTTCACCATGTTGGCATACCACGGGAGTGAGTCAATAACACAAATTGACTCATCTGGGAAGGTCTCTCTAATTCGCTCATGATCAGGAGAATCCTTAAGTTCAATCCGAGAAAGATGATCAGCCACAACATTCTTCACTCCAGGTTTATCTTTGATCTCCAAATCAAATTACTGAAGGAGTAAAATCCACCTAAGAAGACGCGCCTTCGCGTCCTTCTTTTCCATTAAGTATCGAATGGTTGTGCGATCAGTATAAATTGTCACCTTAGAGCCCAAAATATATGATCTGAACTTCTTGAGGGCCCATACTACCACGAGCATTTCCTTTTCAGTCACTGTATAATTTTTCTGTGTAGGATCTAAAACTTTGCTCGCATAATGAATCGCAAACGGAATCCCCTCTCGCCGTTGTTCTAACACAGCTCCTATAGCGAAATCTGAAGTGTCAGTCATGATCTCAAAGGGGAGAGACCAGTCAGGAGCTTGTAGGATAGGCGGGGCACAAATCTTCCCTTTCAAGAGCTCAAAGGCCTCCATACACCTGTGATCTACAACGAACTCTATGTCTTTCCCTAAGAGCTCAGTCAGTGGGCGGGCGATCTTTGAAAAATCTTGAATGAATCTCCTATAGAATCCAACATGCCCTAAGAATGACTGCACTGACTTCACGTTGGTAGGTGGATCGAGTTTCTTGATCACCTCCACCTTGGCAGGGTCAACCTCCATTCCCCTTTTGGAGATGACATGCCCCAACACGATACCCTCCGTCACCATAAAGTGACTCTTCTCCCATGAGAGTACCAGATTCACCTCTCTACACCTCGTGAGGACTCGATCCAAGTGCGCTAAACATGCATCAAAAGAATCACCATGGACCGAGAAGTCATCCATGAACACTTCCAGGAAATCTCCCACCATCTCGGCAAATATGGCTATCATGCACCGTTGAAATGTGCATGGGGCATTGCAGAGCCCGAATGGCATGCGCCTGAAAGCATAAGTGCCGAATGGACATGTGAATGTGGTCTTTTCCTGGTCCTCAGGGGCTATGGCCACCTGGTTGTAGCCTGAGTACCCATCAAGAAAATAGAAGAACTCTTTCCCTGCAAGTCTCTCCAAGATCTGATCAATAAAAGGCAAGGGAAAGTGATCTTTCTTGGTCGCAGCATTCAGGCACCTGTAGTCGACACAGACGCGCCACGACGTGGGTACTCATGTCACGATCTCTACCCCCTCCTTGTTGGTGACCATCTAAATTCCCGACTTCTTCGGGACAACATGAAGCGGGGCCACCCACTTGGAGTCAGAAATAGGGTATATAAACCCTGCTTTGCACCATTTCTCAATTTCTTTCTTCACCACTTCCCGTAGATTGGGGTTAAGTCTCCTCTGAAACTCACGGGAAGGTCTCACGTTATCCTCAGTAAAAATGTGGTGCGAGCAGAGAGCGGGGTTGATGCCCACGAGATCCGACACCGTCCAGCCTATTGCTTTGCGGTTCCTCTCTAAGACCTCTAACAACCTAGACTCCTGTTCTAAAGTCAAGTCTGAGCTAATGATGACAGGATATCTCTCTTTGGGTCCCGCAAGAAAGGCATACTTAAGTATAGGAGGTAGTGATTTCAGTTCTGGCAATGTGGTATCATCAAGCAGATCTGGCTGAACTGAATCTGAATCTGGTTCTGTGCTGTATGAAGGTGGGCTAAGGTGAGTAGTACTCGCCACCAAATCAGAAGTATCGGGAGTCGGATCATCAAAAATATCCAAACAATCGGCAAAAGCCACGTCCGACTCGTCATCTATGTCCCATGATTGTTCCGAAGAGGATGGAACTGACAGATCCGGATGGATCTCTAAGTCATCATGAGAATAGGTTGATGCATCTCTAATAAGATCAGACAACACCTGGCAAACTGCATCATGCACTATATCCTCTCCAGATGAAAGGGTCTCGCTCTGTCCTGAAGGAATCTGTCCCCAAATCCCAACTGTGCTAATAAAACTGCAGTCTGCCTATGAAGATGAGTACTATGTGCTACTCTCTGAATCAGGTCGCTGACACTTGGTTTGCTTCATCTCAAGGTTCACTTCTCCGCCTGGAGAACGGAACTTCATCATTCCCGTACCATAATCGAAAGCTGCGCCTGCGGTCCTAAGGAAGGGTCGCCCGAGAATGATCTGAGATTCTCTCCAATGATTGGGGGTCTCCATGTCCAAGACTGTGAAGTCCACCTGATAGTTCTGCCCCTCAATCGAGATAACTACATTCTTCACTTCTCCCTTAGGTCTCTTCACTGAACGATCTGCGAATTGGAGTAAAGCTCTAGATTTGCGAAGTGGCCCCAACTCCAATTTATGATATAATACTAAAGGAAGTAAGTTGATCAAAGAACCGTTATCTAAGAGTGTGCGTGCAAACGCAATGTCGTCAATACGACTCTCCACATAGTGAGCACCCATGTCTCTCTTTTTCTTTGGCAAAGTCTGATTCTTGAGACAATAGGTTGTGGCTACTGATAAGACATGTGTCTTTATATTTCGGTTATCTTTCTTCCTGCTAACCCTTGTAGGTGTGCATCTCACCTTAAGGTATTTTTGGAATGCAGGATGGTTAGCCACATATTCATCAAATGGCACCTTAACTGTGATGTTTTCTTTACAAAATCGTGCCATATCGGGGTCATCTTTCTGAATCTTTTTTATGCTCTTTCCTGCCGTAAGAGCACGGGGGAAAGGGATTGAAGCTAGGGAAACAGAGGATGAAGAGTCTGAATCATGAACTGAAAGATCATTCTTTGCATTAACGGAAACAGAGTTCTTCATACAAGAATCTTTATGATGCAACATGGACTCAAAATCTAAACTATCTACTATAGGTTGTAGAATAGAAGATGGAGTGGTATCCGCCACAACCGAAGATGCAAGGTCCTCTGTAGACTCAGAAGAATATCCATGCTGACGATGCTGCATACGTGCCCTCCTCCTCCTCTCGGCTCCCTGAGTGGAAATCCTCGAATGGTGCTGATGGGGCTCTGAAATATGATGCCTCTCCTCTTCGTCCTCTGAAGACTCCTCAGGTAGAGCTCCAGAGATGCCCCTCCTCGTGTCTCTCGCCTAGTTAGGTACGACAACGGTCCTTCCGCTCCTGAGTGACATGTAGTTAGCCTCGTCACACGAAAGAATCTCATGTTCAGATTTAGGAGATGCTGAATAGTATACCTGACCAAAGTGCTATTGATAACTAGAACGGTTCAGGCTATTGGGGTTGCCTGAACTTGGGCTGGGATCGAGGTAGAGGGTGCAGTCTGCTCGTCTCGCTATCTGGACAGGCGGTTGACATCCACCCGTAGGTCCTGAATCTCGTTCCTGTAGGAACGTAGCTCGTCGAGTATCTGCTGCTGAATATCCACGGGACTAGACGATGAAGGAAGTGGATAAGACTGGGAAGAAGAACGGGAAGACTGGCCCTGTTGGCCAGTGTACTGCCTCTGCTGCTGCTGCTGGGGTTGCGGGCCCTGCTGGCCCGTCTGGTAATGGCCCTGTCGGCCATACTGCTAGTACTGTTGCCTCTGCTGCTGGGGTGGATGGAATCCAGGGCTCTGCTGTGAAGGAGGTGGTGCGGAGGTGAATGCGGTGCTGTGAAAGGTCGGGGGATGCTGATAGGTATGTCGGTCTCCCGTACTTCCCTTCCTGGCAGGGTCCTGAGTATACCATATCCCATTCACATCCCAAACTGGTGGAGGCTCCTCCTGGACTGTCTCTGCTACTGGAGGTGGCTGCTGGAAAGAGTGGGTGTAGGATTGGTCCTGCTCCCACGGCTGGGGTTGCCCTGACACCAACTGCTCCTGAACATGGTGAACTCGGTATACGGGAGCAGAGGGTGCAGTCACGGCGGGTATCCGTATCTTAGATACCTTCTCACTCAACTCCTCCATCTGTTTTGGAAGTTTGGAGACGCTCCGGTCTAACTCATCAATCCTCCTGTCGATCCTCTCGACTACAGTAAGCTTGTCAGCAAGGAGTCCCATGCTAGGGATCATGTCCTGAGAGAGATCGACTACAGCTGATTTTCCCCCTCCAGATGAGAGTGGACTGGGGGATAGTGTATAGGCCCTGCTGGCCATCTGTGAGCGACTAGTTTCAGCCATCTGCTCGAATACCCTCCAGACGGTATCCGCTTCTCATGATGTATAGCTGCCTCCACAGGCAGCGCTCACTAAACCCTGCATCTCAGGGTTAAGACCAGTGAAGAAGGATTGGACCAAGATGTTGTCATCTAATCCATGACAAGGGCACTTTTGCAGGATGTTCTTGAATCTTTCCCAAGCATCAAAGAAGGCTTCATGGGGTAACTGAGAAAAACTTGTAATTCGCATCCTCATCATGTTAGTTCTGTTGGACATGCGAGCCCACGACGAGCTATTATGCAATAAATGTTATTGCAATTCACTCCTTAATCTGAAATAAAGAGTACATAGTTTGCATAATAGGTCCCTTAGTACAATTAGGGTTATGTACCATGGCCATCTTAATGATCATACAGTTGTTGACTCAATTATTGAACCATAGAGGCAGGTGCTTAGATGAATATCTAATGAGTTAGATTGAGGACTCATCAAGCACCGTCAAATGATTATTAAGAGATGATCTCCAGCCTGAGTAGGAAATGGAAATCCTATCTCATTTAGGCTGATATCTGACCGGCCTCTTGATGCAGGTCCTCTGCATAGGAATAGAGATTCGGAGGTGTCGGATGAGTTAGGTCAAAGAGTTGACTTAACAAGATCGAGATAACCTAAGTCCTATATCATAAGCTGTCATGATATAGGCACACATCCTCTGACCGGAGACAGATGTGTTACTATATGTCTGAGTATGTACATTTGGCAGACCAATAGGTTGATGACCTAATCAAGGTCTATACACCGGCGTGCTGGTGTGCATATAAGGGCATATGAGTAATACGATCTCTCAAAGGGATCATACAGGTTCAGTTACTGAACTGGAAGACATGAGCTCACTCGTGAGATATTGGGAAGAATCAAATTCCATACGCATGGTCGTCTCGCTTTGGAAGCTTGACTGAATTTGTAGGTTTGATATATACTTTTGGAAAGTATATGATCAAGACCTAGGTATGATATATGCTTTTGGAAAGTATATGATCGATACTGACTCCCAATGATCGAATGAGAAACTTACTGATAAAACCCTGAAGTAGACAGTATAAAGTTGATCTAATACTTCGGGTTTATTCTGAGTCTTCCAGTATGCAGGATGTACAGGTATTGGGAATGCCTGAGGGTGATGTGATCATAAATGGTTGTATAACCATGACGCTTCCATTCCTAGGGAGTGATGAAACGGGTATGGATTTTAGTGACTCGTCTCAGTAGAGAAGTAATCTGATCTTAGTTCAAATGTTGGACATTAATCTAAATGTGATTCAGATTCAATGAGAAGATTAGATTTGCGGTCTTGATTCAATCAAGCATCTATGGGAGGCCCAAGATCTGGATTTGAGATGTGATCTCAATATCCATGTCACTATTCATGGAACAATACAATTGCCCTGTCCTTATCTCCAAGTATTCGCGGAGAAAGCACATTATCCTTGAAATAGTTCATGGATAATTCTATTGTTGATATATGTATCCGAGCATTGAGAAAATGGATAATTAAATGTGATTTAATTATCATGAATAATATGAATTTGATTCATATTATAAGGAGAGTTATCTTAGATAATTAAATGTGATTTGATTATCAAAGATGTAAATAATATGAATGTGATTCATATTATTTGAGCACATGAGAATAAGTTATCCAATATAATTAAATGTCATTTAATTATTATGGATAAGAATAATGTGGATAGTAATATCCAATTATTCATAATATATTATAAATGTGATTTATAATGTATTAGAGAGAGTTAAATATAATTTATATTAGTAGATTAATTATCAATGTGTATTGGATACACATTGTCTAATTAATTGAAAATGTAAATTACATTTTGTTTTGGGTTGTGAATATGATTCACAATATTCCAATGCCAAGATTGCAATATTCCCAAATTTAATCGAGAATTATTTTGGTGAATAAAAATTCCAACAAATAGTTGTTGGAAAATAAGTAGAGAGAAAATCAAGGAGATGTGCAATCTCATGGGAATCCACGAGATTGCCCTCTAAAGGGGAAGGTTGATCTCCTTTGTATTTTCTCTCCTTATTTGATTGATTTAATTTGGTATTAATATTTATTTGATTTATCAAATATATTTTATCAAAATTAAATCACAAGTTGTTGGTTTTTACCAACAATAATCTTGACCATTGGATTGACATAAATCAATCTCATCCATTGATTTTATATGTCACATGGATTGAGATCCATGGATCCCAAAACCCTATAAATAGAGAGGCATACCATGCTCTCTATTTTACACACAATGCTTGAGAAGCATCTCTCTCTCTCTCTTTCTCTCTATACATCAGCCCTCTCTCTCCCTCTCATGGCCGTCCACCATGGATGCCATGGAGAGGTTCTCCATCGCGGTGGCATAGTCGTTATGCTGCCCGTTCTTCTGCTCGTGGATCTCCGTCTCCTTCGGTGCGCCTCGCTCATGAAGAAGACGTCGGATCTCGTGTGTCGAGATCAGGAGATCCGCCGCTTGGATCATCAACATGGATTGCGAGAAGCACGCGGTTCATCCCCACGCTCGCAAAGCGTCTCCTCCGTCGGATCGGACTTGAGACAGGAGGTCTCTTCGATTAGATACTCGATCACAACCACGTTTCAAGAGGTAATCCTATTACTTATTTGTGGTTTAGACGAAACGATCCAAGAAGTATTCTTGGATCATGTGGTTTCGTCGTATTAAAATTTTTAGATTCCGCTGCATCGAGCAACTAGTGCGACTAGTCGCTCCTCGTCGTATTCGATGCGACGCTCACACTTCCGTGATGCGCTTGAGGATCTAACCATATCCTTCAAGTGGTATCAGAGCCTTAGGTCGACGGTTTCGAATATGATTCGCTAACCAAGGATGACTTGGGTTCGTTAAGGTCGCGAAATTTTCATCGCATTTAATTTCGTAGATCTGTTTAGTAAATAAATTCGGCACTGTTTAAATTGTTTAAACACGAATTTAATACTTGGATTTTGTTCCTCATTAAATAAGGAAACCACAGGATCTGAGTTTGTGTAAATCGGATTTCGTATGCTCTAGATATGGTAGTTTTAATGAACATGTATTCACTGTTACAGGAACTGCGAATCTTAACGTAATTAAGAAGTTAATTACTGTTTAGAGACGCATCAAAATCGTGCAAAACACATAGATTTTGTTGTAAATCAAGTTAGCAAACTATGGAAACTTACTTTGCTTAATTTGGATTTAAATTGATTGAGATATGCTAATTTTAGTAAGTAGGGGTCACTGCTGAAATTACTTTCCTAATCAAGAACCATGTGATTGTCAATTAGTGAAATTAATTATTAATTTCATGAAATAATTATGGAAAATATTTGAGAAATATTGGAATATGATTATTTCCTTAATTGACTTGGCCCCAATCAATTAATTGATTAGATTTGATCTAAATTATAATTGGAATCACAATCATCAAACTCCTTGCTTGAATAGGATTGGGAATTTGTCTAGCAAATTTCCTTATAATCAAAATTATTTTGATTACTATATGGTATAATTTCGGTTGAAAAACCGATGATCATCTCAAGTACAAATTAATCAATTTGGCATTATCCTTTCCTGAGGTGGATATGGTGTCTAGTCGGGGATCGCTGGGGTAGCGGGTTGCAACGTATGCGGTCCGTCCCACTCCCGTCGGTACTGGCCATGACAGCGGGTAGGGCCGGGATAATGTCCGAGGGATTAAGATGTATTTTTCTAATTATTAAAATACGAATTAATACGTACTTTGAGAATAATACCATATATTCAAGCATAACAATAAAGTTTGATTGATTGCATTGGATTGATAATTAATTTAATATGATTGAATTGATTATGTCCAATTATACTCTAATATGATTAGAGTAAATAATTCCCTTGGAAGAATTAATTATATGAATGTCATTCATAGTAATTAATTAAATTTGAATAAGAGGTGGAGGATCACATAAGTGACATCCATGGTCTCCCGTCAAGGCGAAGGGTTTCCGTCGCCAGGGATTGTATATAGGAGATGCCTGTACGAAGTGACAGCTCCTATATACAAGCGCATCTGGATCAGACTCTTTGCTTCTCGAAAGATTAAGGCCGTATGCGTAGTGGCCCCAATATCGGATCCTCATATTATTGGGGCGATATTGGATTGCGCATAGCGAGTTCTATTCCTGTTGACGGTTGGTTCAATTGATGACGGGTCAACATCACCTTAGGGGTGGTGGGCCCAGGCATTAAAGACCGAATTGGGAAATGCAAGTTGGACTTGCAAGGCGGAATGTGTTCCCGCTTCTCTTCATTGGAGTTGCAGTTTCTCATATTATTGGGATGTAATAAAGATAAAGAGGAGATCCCAAATCTTGCTGAGATATAATGGTAAGTATATCTCTTACATTGAAAGTGATTAAGGGAATGAACTTTCAGTGTCTTTGACAAGGCAAGACAACTTTGATATAAAAATTCCTAAATCAAAGTATAATATGTATATATAAATATATACACTCATGCAAATCGTAATTATCAAATAATCCTTATAAAATTCTAAGAAGATGTTCTAGCATACATATGTGCTCTCGACATTTAATCATGAATGATGTGGTTCTCTACACCATGCAGAATGGCCGCTCTATAAGAGATGATGTATTCAAATTGTTTGAGTACGTACCTGAACTAATTTTTTAAAAGTCTAGATGGATGTAGATACGATGAAAGTCATCATTCTACTACCTATACTCTAGTCATTCATGAAGCTTCATAATATTCATATTGTATGAACTTAAATGAAGCTTGTATAAATGTTGAAATACTCATATATTGAAATTTTTATTTTAACATAAGAGATCCTTGGTCTTGAGCAATGGTTGCTTATAGACAAAGGGAGCGCAGTGGAAGCATGGGTTGAACCCAAGTTAGAAGTACAGTCAAAGAGTTGATTGTACTTCTGTGACTTCCATATGACATCCGAAGAGTTGGATGTATGCCAATACTGCAATAAGTTGATGTGTTGATATTATGGCTATCAAATCTATCTAGAATCCTTAGAGAAGGAATCGGATAGTACATCAGAATAATCTACAAATAATCATTGAAATTTACTTACTTATTTGATAAGATAAAGTCTAATAGTTGTATCTCAATCTTCTAAAGACACTTGCAATTGGTTGCATATGTATTAGAATATTGGAAATCTGATCTTAAGGTTTATTGGTCATCCATGTTGAAAGTGATGCAAGTGTTGCAACAATTTCCATTGGATCAATGAACTTCATATTTTCAGTGGGAGCCCTTAGTCTTAGAGAATGTCTCTATGACCAAGATATTAGAATACACTCATTGTTTATTTCTAATTGTCGGATATAAACATGAATTCTGTAATAAATCTATCATAAAGAGCTATGGTGGAGATATTTCAGATAGTAATATAAAATCTAGTGGACTCTATTAAACTAGAAAATTAATGAATGGTTCATTAAGATTTCTAATACTGAAAATTAAACCTTTAAAGATCAATAGGAGGATAAGGATCATTTGATAATGATCTGGCATCAAGTTTTGGACACATGTCTGTTGATCAGATCAATGGACTAGTAAGACATGAAAATTTAGATTGTCTAAAGATTCAAATTTCACATACTTGTATTCAAAGTAAAAATGTCCAATACACCCTTCTTTGGGAAAGGTGTAAGATGTTAAGGTATTCAAGATCTCGTACATATTGATGTATGTGAATCATCTATATCAGAATAAACATTATGGATATGTGATATCTATTAGTGATTATTTGTGATATGAGATTTCTTCTCTTCACTTAGAAAACTTTGAAATGTTCAAAGATTTCACAATTTTGGTTTAGAACCAAAGTTTGAAGGAAGATGAAATGAATTTGATCTAACCAAGGTAGCATGTACCTATTAGATGAATTCAAGGAATACCTTATGGAAATGTGAATATCATTCCTTTCTCAATCCTCCTAATGAACCTTATCTCAATAGAGTTGTAGGGAGATACAATTGATCATGTATGACATGATTTGATCAATGATTAATCTTAGCATAATTATCTCTTAGTTTCCAAGATATATATGTAGTAGAGACTACATTATATATTTAATAAGCTTCCATGCATGTAAGCTGGACTCTATCACTAGAGAGTGCTACTTCATCTAGAAAATAAAGGATGGTATTGTATACCTACTTTATGACCTTGAGATTCTTAAAGGATCTCATCTTTGAGAATATGATTCTTATAGGATGACTCTCTTGAGAATCAAGATGAAAATGAAGTAAAGGAACTCATTTAATCTTGAAAAGATAATGAGGCTCCTGAAATCGGAAACTAAAATAGATAATTAAAGATGAAACATTAATACCTCTTCAAATAAGTTTGAGGATGGATTCCATGTGTCAGTTAAATCTGATGATGATCGGATTTCATGTGATGAAGCTCCTGAGGATCGTGGCATGGAAAGATAGATGTTAGCAATAAAAGTCTAATGTAGACTTCATATACAAGTGTTGTATATGGACCCTCGAGGATCCACCTATATGGGTCAGACCCATTAAGGTGTAAATGGATCTTCAAGAGAAAGAGGGAACCTGATGAGAAGGTATAGATCTTCAAAGCACAGTTCGTAGCCATGAGCTACACATCGAAGAGAAGGCATCGCTTGCGATAAGACTTGCTCTCCAGTGACCTTGCTTTAACCCATCAGAATATTGCTAACTATAGCTACACAACTTGTCTATGACATCTTCATGGTGTGAGTCAAGATTGCATTCCTCTATGAATACCTCTCTGAGGATATTCATATGAAGTAGCCCCAGGGCTTCATGGTTGAGGAAAGCAAGGTGTGCTAGCTGAAGAACTCCATCTTTGGACTCCAATAAGTTTCTTGTAGTTGGAACATAAGATTTGATGAAATTATAAATGTTGTGATTTCAGATAAAATCTTGGTGAACCATGTGAAGCTTAGATGGAGTACCATTGTGTTCATCGTGCTTAATGTAGATATTATTCTAATCATTTAGAATGATATAAGAATAAATAATAAGTGATTGATAATTTGGTTGTTCCATACCTTGAGATACGATCTCGAGGACACCTCTTAGATCTTAGTTCTGAAGTAGCTCAGAAGCAAAGAGAAGAGGATATTGGGATCGTCACATTAGTAATATACCTTGGACTTAATCCATTTTCTGAAAAATTCCAAGAGAGGCTTCCTTCCCTTGAGATGTGGTAGGGACATGTCTAAAGGGATAGCACCTCAAAGAGTTGAGGAAGTAAAAGCCAGAACTGCTTGCACTTGTGCATCAGTTACGCGAAGCTGAAGTGTATGCAATATGTGTACAAAAGCCATATGTCTGCCATGCAGTGGGAATAGTAAACTGTTACTAATCCTACTCTGGAAATAAAACACTTGGTTGCAGTAATAACAATATCTTCAAAGATGATAAAACTTAGAGATAGTGATCTCAAAGTCTTATCTTCAAAAGTTTAAGATCTTGTAGATAGTGATCTATAAGGGTCTTGACTGTAGATACCTTAGGAGATAGAGATCTCCAGGAATGAAGGTATTCTAAAAGGATTATGGGAATACTGGTTATGATAATTAATAAGATGTAGTGTCAAGGACACTATAACCGAAAAAAAATTGAGTATCGGTTGCATAAGATGCAACATTCGCATTGGATGCGAGCACTATTACTAAGAGATATGCAGGTGTCGTAAAAGGACTTGGCCTAGTCTCTTGGGAACGGAGTGACTGATCAGCTTACCTAGCTATTTTCTAAATAGCCTATGATTGTCACAAGAGTGAGGGTTTAAATGATTAGCCCATTAATGGCTCTTTGGGCTAGTGGGAGATTGTTGGACATGCGAGCCCACGACGAGCCATTATGCAATAAATGTTATTGCAATTCACTCCTTAATCTGAAATAAAGAGTACATAATTTGCATAATAGGTCCCTTAGTACAATTAGGGTTATGTAGCATGGCCATCTTAATGATCATACAGCTGTTGATTCAATTATTGAACCATAGAGGCTGGTGCTTAGATGAATATCTAATGAGTTAGATTGAGGACTCATCAAGCACCATCAAATGATTATTAAGAAATGATCTCCAGCCTGAGTAAGAAATGGCAATCCTATCTCATTTAGGCTGATATCTGACCGACCTCTTGATGCAGGTCCTCTGCATAGGAATAGAGATTCGGAGGTGTCGGATGAGTTAGGTCAAAGAGTTGACTTAACGAGATCGAGATAACCTAAGTCCTATATCATAAGTTGTCATGATATAGGCACACATCCTCTGACCGGAGACAGATGTGTTACTATATGTCTGAGTATGTACATTTGGCAGACCAATAGGTTGATGACCTAATCAAGGTCTATACACCGGCGCGCTGGTGTGCATATAAGGGCATATGAGTAATATGATCTCTCAAAGGGATCATACAGGTTCAGTTATTGAACCGGAAGACATGAGCTCACTCATGAGATATTGGGAAGAATCAAATTCCATGCGCATGGTCGTCTCGCTTTGGAAGCTTGACTGAATTTGTAGGTTTGATATATACTTTTGGAAAGTATATGATCAAGACCTAGGTATGATATATGCTTTTGGAAAGTATATGATCGATACCGACTCCCAATGATTGAATGAGAAACTTACTGATAAAACCCTGAAGTAGACAGTATAAAGTTGATCTAATACTTCGGGTTTATTCTGAGTCTTCCAGTATGCAGGATGTACAGGTATTGGGAATGTCTGAGGGTGATGTGATCATAAACGGTTGTATAACCATGACGCTTCCATTCCTAGGGAGTGATGAAACGGGTCTGCATTTTAGTGACTCCTCTCAGTAGAGAAGTAATCTAATCTTAGTTCAAATGTTGGACATTAATCTGAATGTGATTCAGATTCAATGAGAAGATTAGATTTGCGGTCTTGATTTAAAGCATCTATGGGAGGCCCGAGATCTGGATTTGAGATGTGATCTCAATGTCCATGTCACTATACGTGGAACAATACAATCGCCCTGTCCTTATCTCCAAGTATTCGCGGAGAAAGCGCATTATCCTTGAAAGAGTTCATGGATAATTCTATTGTTGATATATGTATCTGAGCATTGAGAAAATGGATAATTAAATGTGATTTAATTATCATTAATAATATGAATTTGATTCATATTATAAGGAGAGTTATCTTAGATAATTAAATGTGATTTGATTATCAAAGATGTAAATAATATGAATGTGATTCATATTATTTGAGCACATGAGAATAAGTTATCCAATATAATTAAATGTCATTTAATTATTATGGATAAGAATAATGTGGATAGTAATATCCAATTATTCATAATATATTATAAATGTGATTTATAATGTATTAGAGAGAGTTAAATATAATTTATATTAGTAGATTAATTATTAATGTGTATTGGATACACATTGTCTAATTAATTGAAAATGTAAATTACATTTTGTTTTGGGTTGTGAATATGATTCACAATATTCCAATGTCAAGATTGCAATATTCCCAAATTTAATTGAGAATTATTTTGGTGAATAAAAATCCCAACAAATAGTTGTTGGAAAATAAGTAGAGAGAAAATAAAGGAGATGTGCAATCTCATGGGAATCCATGAGATTGCCCTCTAAAGGGGAAGGTTGATCTCTTTTGTATTTTCTCTCCTTATTTGATTGATTTAATTTGGTTTAATATTTATTTGATTTATCAAATATATTTTATCAAAATTAAATCACAAGTTGTTGGTTTTTACCAACAATAATCTTGACCATTGGATTGACATAAATCAATCTCATCCATTGATTTTATATGTCACATGGATTGAGATCCATGGATCCCAAAACCCTATAAATAGAGAGGCATACCATGCTCTCTATTTTACACACAATGCTTGAGAAGCATCTCTCTCTCTTTCTCTCTAGACGCCAGCCCTCTCTCTCTCCCTCTCATGGCCGTCCACCATGGATGCCATGGAGAGGTTCTCCATCGCCGCGGCATCGTCGTTATGCTGCCCGTTCTTCTGCTCGTGGATCTCCGTCTCCTTCGGTGCGCCTCGCTCGTGAAGAAGACGTCGGATCTCGTGTGTCGAGATCAGGAGATCCGCAGCTTGGATCATCAACATGGATTGCGAGAAGCACGCAGTTCATCCTCGCGCTCGCAAGCGTCTCCTCCGTCGGATCGGACTTGAGACAGAAGGTCTCTTCGATTAGAGACTCGATCACAACCACGCTTCAAGAGGTAATCCTATTACTTATTTGTGGTTTAGACGAAACGATCCGAGAAGTATTCTTGGATCATGTGGTTTCGTCGTATTAAAATTTTTAAATTCCGCTGCATCGAGCAACTAGTGCGACTAGTCGCTCCTCGTCGTATTCGATGCGACGCTCACGCTTCCGTGATGCGCTTGAGGATCTAACCATATCCTTCAAGTTCTACTCAACATGTAGAACTTCTTTAGGAATAGGTCCTTGAACTGGGCATAAGTGGTGATGATGATTCCAAGATTCTTCACCCAGTAATCAGCTTTTCCACCCAATGCAAATGGAAGGGCTTTGAGCCTAATATAATCCTGGATAATATTATTATGTTTGAGGTTAGCATAAATGAGCTCAAAGTCCCTTAGGAATGCATATGGATCCTCAGAAGCATTCCCATCAAAATGTGGCAGCAAGTTCAGAAAATGCGGCTTCAATTCAAAGTCAACAGTGGGTTCAGCCGGACTCAAGTTGTTATGAATTTGATATTTATACGCCGCATCCATTGGTAGTTGGACCCCAACATTTAACTATCCTAACTGAGCTCTCAGTAATGCATGTTGCTGCTCAGATGCAGTAATCGGGCCAGTATCATTCTCATCGGGTCTTCATGGTTCTCTTCTTCCTCTTCTTTCTTCTTTGGCATTTTACTCGAATCTTCTTTATGTCCTGAATCAGCAATGTGTTCTTGATTTGAAGAGGATTTATGAATCAAGATATTCTCACCAAGGCGATGGTCTTCCTCAGTGAGGTAGGAAGAGAGAAAGGGAATGGTTTGAGAGTAACCATCCTGAGAGTGAGTGATCCTGGGCTCAAGAGGGTCATGAGTCCAGGGTGGTCCAAGTTGCGCTTGGACCTTTGAAGACGTACTTTTTGAGGGGTTCAACGAGAGATTTGCAAAGTCCGAATAAATATCCCCCCAATCAGTCATCTTCGATGTCAAAAGAACCGATTAGATCACGATAGTCAATGAGGCACTAGTTCTACGGTGCACGTAAATGTACGGAGTGAACTCACACGATACAAACATAATTCAAACCCTCAATTTCACTAACTCAACATGTGATGGCCGTAAGAGTTCGGCCGAATTATCTGGTCAATTTTAGTTGGTGAGAATACAATCTTGGAAAGATTAACGAGCTGTTAGGTGCCCGTATTTTCCTACAGACTAGCCCGGTTCTTACGACTAGTTTGACCTACTTTTAGCCAGTATAGGAGTAAGTACGGACCGTATAAATACGGCTACCCATTCCTTGAGGACAAACGCGTCCTCTAAACCTCCCACTCTGCTAAGGAAGTCCGGAACGTTTACCGGCTACCCGTAAATCCTCACTGAAAAGTAGCTAATCGCCTAAAAATAAAGAACCAGTAGTAAGTAAGAAATCCATACTTGGCTCTATCCTAGGGTCGTCTCTCTCTCACTTGCAAGTAAAACAAACAATGAGGGCTTTATGCACCCGAGAACAAGGGTTCTTTTTATTCCAATTAATTAGATCAACCTGCTCAATTCAGTCCCAATTTTAGAGTTAGGTTATCACTTGAAATTTATGTGAACACACAAGCACGTCTACCGTTCAGTCCCAATTTCCTTTTGACCTTAAGTTGTAAAACAAGAGGGGAATCGGAAATCAGAATGCAAACGAGAAACTATGATGCATGCTCAGAAGAAGGTATACTTACAGTGAATCCCAGCACTCTTCGTGCATTATGCAGAACAGAATTTATAAATATTACACTAAATGCATGCAGATCGAGAAAACCACACCTAAACAATATACTATTAGCGGGGAAGAATTGATTTGATTTTTGAGCTAAGTAGTACGTGTCTATGAATCTTATCAGATAAGTGAATCTTCTAAGATATGTGTAGCCTAATTTACGATGGGCACAAACAAGTTTGAATCTAAACTACCGTGTGCCTAATCCTTAAGTTCGCCGCTCAAGTCGAGCCCCACCCTCACCGGAGAGTGAAACAGGCTCGACACACCACAAATAATGTCCAAGTCTTTTTACACACGTGAGCTCTCAAACAAGAGCCTCTATAAAGAGCAAGCTAAATAATTACAAAAAATTACAAAAGCTCTCTCAAAAATAAATAAATTATCCTCGCACTTCAGCAGTCGGCGCTCCTCGCGTCCGTCGACCTCTGATGCACTCCAAGTCCACCGGACCCTCACAAGGAAAATGAGATTTATATTAGAGAGATAAACAACAAGATATATATAAAAATATGAAGAGAAATAATGGAAACAAAAATGGATAAATTACAAGTGGCTCGGGGGTCAGACTACCCGAGTAGAGAAATTCTAAATCTAAATCTTTAAATTAATCCCTAAGCCGTTTGCCTCCCCGGCAATGGCTCCATCTGACGTGTCGCTAAATACGATAAATAATTCGATCAAGTTGTAGCACGTGTACTTAGCGATTCGGTCAGAACCGAGAGAAGATCTCCGTGAAGAGTGTCTCGGCTTAATTTATATCCCAGGCAAGTCCGGGGTCGAACTCAGGGAGGCAACGGAACAACTTCAGGGATAATTTGAAAACTTAGGTCTAGATTTTCAAACGGTATTTCTTTTAGATTTTTTTTAATGCAAAATGAAATGCCAATGCAAATGCGGGTGAATTATGACACTCAGAAAACACAAACAAGGCCAAATTAATTTTAATGGAAAAGAAGTCCAATTTAGCCAATTTGTATTTTTCCTATAATCTTAATCCAATGATGAATGCAAAACATATTTTTTTAGAATTTTATGGGTTAAAATGCAATAATGAAAAATACACACTTTTTACAGGTTTTTTCGCAATTTATCACACAAACAGTGAGCAAAAATTATGAAAAAAATACTGGAATGAAAACATGATGCAAAGAGACTACAATAATATTTTTGGATTTTTTTTGACAAACTATGAATTTTTTATGGATTTTTTAGTGAAAACAGAGTGACGGTGAGTAAATAATTTCTAATAAATCCACATTATCAAATTAATCAGAGATCAAATTATCTCAAATAGAGATTTTCATGTAGAATTTAGGAGATTTGAAATTTCATAAAAAGGATATACGAGGATTTAATTAAAAATCAAATACTAAATTCACTCTACAAATTATTCCAGGCACAAGACAACTCCATTTTTGATGAAATTTGGATAGTAAGGTAATCACTCTTCAAGGCATCACATATATTTTTTGTGGAATTTTTAGAGCAACCATGTGTGAGATATAATTTTAAGAGTCCAGATTAGGTAAAATACACAGAATTTCAATTAACTATTTTAATTAATTACTCATGACTCACAAAAATACAAATAAATAGTTAAAATGTAGACAATTAGTTGCTCATCACAGAAGAATTTTTCATTGAACAAAAAATGCATAAACAAGGTCCAAATTAAAGTGCGAACATAGGGGTGTCTTTGCAAATATAAAAACTTAAATTACAAAAGAAAACATGCACAGGGACTAAATGGTAATTACAATAACTTAACAAGAAATATATATAATTTTTACATAAAAAATAAAAAAAATAACCTTTCTTCTTCCTTGGTGCACGGGGGAAGAACCCAAAGGTGGATGGGTGTCGGCGGCGGCCCGCGACCGCTAGAGCTGGAGGTCGGTCGCGCGAATGAGGGAAGGAGCGAAGAGCGGTCGGCGGCCGGCGAGGGGCCACACGGCGGAGGCGGGGGGGGGGGGGGGGGGGGCTGGAGGGTTGGCGGTTGTCGGCGGAGGGCTAGGCGGCAGCGAACTCGGCTGGGGGCGGGGGCGTCGGGTCCGCCGGCTGTAGCGGCGGTGTGAAGCGCGGCGGCCCGCGCTGGTGGGCATGGCGGAGGCGCGCCGGTGGCCGGCGGAGGGTCCGCCAACCGTTGAAGGAAGGGGCGGCGGCGGTGGGTGCTCCCACTGCTGCTGCTTGCTGCGTTTTTTTTTTTTGATTTTTTGATTTTTTTTGCTGTAATAAAATCTCTTTTTTGTTTTAAAATTTTTTATTTTTTTTTAATTTTTTTAAACAAGGAATAAGATTAAAAACAAATAAGATGGATTGGAGGATGATGATGAACTAAGCAAATGGAAAAAAATGGTGTTATAATGGTGGTGATGGATGGGATGATATGTGTTATGCTAAAAAAATTGCAAAAAATGACAAGATAATAAAATGAAGGGAAAATTTACCTACGATGATACGGTCGCCTATGGAGTACTCTTGAGAGCATGGTCTTCGCTCGATCGCCGGCGAGCGATGAGCTCAAGCAAC
The DNA here is from genome assembly GCA_037367405.1 of Ottelia alismoides. Taxonomy (NCBI): domain Eukaryota; kingdom Viridiplantae; phylum Streptophyta; class Magnoliopsida; order Alismatales; family Hydrocharitaceae; genus Ottelia; species Ottelia alismoides. Next base: position 381,818 of record JAZKJV010003238.1, on the reverse strand, counting down.
GCGCGGATGCGGCTGCGATGTTGGCCAAAATGCCAACGGATCTCACCGGAGAGAGGGATGTCGTCGCTCGACCGTTGTTGCGTCGCTGTCACCGATTCAACTCAGGGAACTAGGCTCTCCTCACATAAAGATGGATCAAAGGCAAAAATGAGGAGAATGACATGTATATAAAGATGATGGAATGAGAGGTTATTAAAGTGGTGGAGTTGAATGGGAGGTTGTATTATTAATGGAGTTGAATGGGAAGTTGGGAAAAATGGTGGAATAATGGAGTTGAATTGGTGGTTATTGTAGAGAATGGAAATAAATAAATAAATAAATAAAGTTGGCTACTTTAAATACAATAAAATAAAAAGAGAAGAGAAATAGTGGAGAATTTACAAGGGAAGACAAACAACATGTACACATTTTTTACTTTTCTAATATGTATTTTTTTACCTTTTTAATAAGAGATATTTACAACGAAAAAATACAATAAAATAGGATAATTAAAATACAACACAAGCTTGATTTTCTTGTATTTTTGGTAATTAAGAAAGATAAATAAAAATTAAAGAAAGAATGAATATATACAAGGTATACAATGTACATCTAGGTCCCAAAACCCAATTTTTGCAAACGAGCTCCGATTTTAATGAAACCACTTCCATTGGATAGATAATTTTCTAACTTGAACTTTAAAAGTGAGTTTGGTGAATTTGGAGTTCATACGGAGCGGGAATTTAGCTTGGAAGTTGGACTTTACGACTTTTTCTCTTTGGGATCTAGGAGCATTTATTTGAGATGAAATTTGTTTTGTATTTTTGTATTTTTATATACATTTTTATAAAGAATTAGGCAAAAAGGAGTTGAAATGAAATTATTAAAAATCCATGAAGTTTTGGGCTATTTACAGGAGAAAAAACTCCTTTAATTTGCGGCTTTTTATTTTATACAATATAATATACAATAATTAATGTATTTTATTTACAAGAGTCATTTTGTTAATTTGTGGATTTTATGGACATTTATTTGGGATTTTACTTGGGAATTTTGCTAAGATCAAGATATTGCGATGATGAATCGCGGATTCATCAATGAACCTCTATGCAGTGCTGCAGAACGCGGTCTATGCAATCAAGACAAGCATCAAAACCCATCATCGTAGATCGAAAAATCATCCATGAAGACCTCTAAATAGTCACCCACCATGTCCGAGAAAATGGGCAACATACACATTTAGAATTTCGTCGGGGCATTACATAGACCAAAGGGCATCCGTCTGAAAGAATAAGTCCCAAACAGACATGTGAATATCGTTTTCTCATGGTCTTTGGACGCTATGGCTACCTGTTTGTAGCCAGAGAACCCATCAAGAAAACAATAGTGACTCTTCCCAGCTAGCCTCTCTATAACCTGATCAATAAAAGGCAATGGGAAATGATCCTTCTTGGTGGCCTGATTCAATTGTTTGTAGTCCACACAGACCCTTCAAGAAGTGGGTACTCTGGTAACTATCTCCTCTCCAGACTCGCTCACAACGGTAGTGATGCATGTCTTCTTGGGCACCACATGTAATGGACTAACACACCTGGAGTCGGAGACGGGGTAGATAAAATCGGCACTCCACCATTTCGATATTTCCTTCATGACTACCTCTCAAAGATTCGGGTTTAACTGTCGTTGGAACTCACGCGATGGCTTTACGTCCTCCTCGAGACATATATGGTGGGAGCACAGGTCCAGACTTATTTGATGGAGATCAGCTGCACTCCATCCTATCTCCTTGTGGTTCCTTTCAAGAACCTCCATCAAACGAGATTTTTGTTCTCTAGTCAAATCCGTTGATATAATGACTGGGTGCATCTCATGCTCACCCGCAACAATTCTATACTTCAGCGATTGCGGCAAGGACTTCAATTCAGGACAACTGGGAGCTAGAAAATATGGCCTCTAAAAGGTCTGAGTGAATGCAACCAGATCTGAATGAGAGAATTCTCGTTGATCATGCAAAACTGGTGAAGACAACACTGCTAGTGTATCTGTACTCGGTGTTTACACTATCTCCACCCTAGATGTTGGATCTGTGGAAATCAGACAAGGTAATAGATCATCAAACTCTGCCCAATCTATGTATGAATCCGAGGTATCTGAATCGGAATCACATGATACAAAATCTGCTTTGTTGTCCTGAGTGCGATCATCAGCCTCAAAAGTGTCCTTGGCTAAGAGCGTGCTCTCCGAACTCTCCTCTGCTGGAAACTGTGAATCTATAGCATATGAAGGTGAGAGAAGGGCTCGTGAAGTGGGATCGGATCAAGCAGCTTCATCATCAGTGATCACAAAGTCGCACTCCTGGTGGACATCTCCGCTCTGCCTCTGTTATCTGCTCTGCATCACTAGACTGCTCGAAGCAAGCTGAGTCTCGCGCTCTGGTCTCATCATCGTCTCTATTTGTATATTCTTGCCCTCGACGTGAAAGTACACCTTCCCACTATCATGGTTGTACAACGCCTTATCTGTGGCCAAGAATGGGCGTCCTAGAATGATGGGGGGATCAGTCACAGACTCAGGGATCTCCACGTCCAACATATTGAAGTCCACAGGGAATTTCAGGCCCTGAATTGTGACGACTACGCCCTTCAACAATCCCTTTCAACCTTTTGACAAATCTATCATCAAACTAAAAGACTGTCCCGCTCTGTCGAAGAGGGCCAAACTCGAATCAATCGAGTAAGGCTGCCGGAAGGAGGTTGATGAAGAGCCACTGTCTAATAGAGTTCAATCGAATCTCTGCTCATGAATGTGACATCTAACATAGGGAGCTCCTACATCCGGCCTCTTGGCTGGCAGACGGTTCTGGATAGCTAAGTAAGTGGCATGGGTTAGCACATGGATTTCTGCCTGATGGTTCCTATTCTTCCTGCGGATAGTGGTCTTCTCTCTCAAGTTCTTCTGGAAGAGAGGGATGTGCTCAAATGCCTCCTGTAGAGTCAATTGGATATGGAATCTATCAATCATCTGCTGGTTGAACGCTAGCTGCTGATCTTTTTTTGGATTTTCTTTTTTATTCCCCTTCGCCAGTTGAAGTGCTTGAGGGAAGGGGATGGCTGAGCCCTCCTCAGATAGAGGCTAGGAAGAGGTTCCTAATGCTGAGAAGGCATGGAATCCATAAAAATATCATCATGCATCATATATGGACTCGAAGATGAAGAAACATTTCCTTTATTTTTTTGTTCTTTTTCAAATAGCCCTGAGATACAGAAACTGGAGGTGACACATCTAGAATAGAAGGGGTGGCCTCAGTACCACCCACGACGTCAGAAGTTGCGGCATCAACACCGTACTCTAGCTTAGCATCTGTAAATCTGGTGGCGTCAGTACTACCCTCTACGTTTGGAGAAACGACAGCCTCAGTACCATCGGCTGGATCAACGTCCTTGGTGGCATCAGCACTACCGTCATCATCATCCTTAGTGGCATCAGTAACGCTATCCTCCTCTTCTGGCGCTCCTGCATCCTCGTGGTACCGTCGCTCAGACGAGGCACTGCCGACTGGCATCCTACTGCTCCTAAGTGACACAAAATCAACATCAAATGTATACGAAGCAATGTCACCCAATAAATCACTCGGAGTGGTGGTTTCTGTAAACTGTATATGCTCAAATTTCCTTTTAAGTTTATTCGGGTTGGTCTTGATCTGAGCGGGTATGGCGACCTTTCCTGTGATGATCTCCCTCATCTCCTGGAGAAACGCATCCATCTCCTACCTAAAGTATGCATGTTGGTCGGAGAGTAGGCAGACTAGATTATCAAGGGTTGGGTTCTCATATGATGGCCCATGAGAACTGGACGGGTTGCCTCGCTGAAAGGGAGGCTGCTGTTGGAACTGATGTGGGGGAGTCTGAGAATACTGTTGCTGAGGCTGTTGCTGGTGCTGCCTCAACTACTGTCCCTAACGGTAAGGACGAGGACCCGACTGGTATTGGTGGGATGGCTGCTGGTGTGGCTGGTGAGGGAATTGGGGTTGTTGTGGTTGGCCAAACTGTCCACCCTGAGCTGGAGGCTGTTGCTGGGATGAGGCAAATTCAGTCGACCACCTGAATCCAGGATGATCTCGATGAATCCCGGGCTGTTGTCGGTCGTACCAAATCCCGTTGACTTCCATCAATGGCTCCTGCTTGTAGGGAGATGGAGGAAGAACTACCAGTGACTAATCATGTTGATACACTATCATCTGAGTGTCCTGAGATGGCGATGGTTGAGGGTACTGGTGCTGCAGCTGCTGGAACGGCTCTGCCTGGATGTGCGAACCTGTCTGTACTGTGCGGAGTGTTGGGTCGAGCCGCTACTGCTAGGATCAGCTCATGACATGAGACTGATGAATAACCATTCATCACTCTTTATTCTTCTATTTTAGCTACAAAAACCTTTGCAAATACATGTAGATATGTGTAAATACAAATAAATACCAAAATCATGCATTGTGTAAAAACCTATAATTAGCATGTTTTTGTGCACAAAATAAAAGAATAAAGAGCAAAAAGAAAAAGAGGGAAATATTTAGAATAAATATTGAGCAACCTAACCCAAGGGAGGGCTCAGCATGGGCCTGACCGCATAAAAGCCAAGTAGAGAGAGATAGGGGCTCACATTTATATATATATTTGTAAATACATAAAACTTTATATTTTCCTCACCCAAAAATATACTTGTACATATGTGTGTATATTCTATTAAAAACAAAATAAAAAGATAAAAATCAAAATTCAAAAATATCACTCCTTCACCATGTGTATAAACCACACCCTTGTATTTATTTAACCTTGTAAATAAATTCATTTATTTTCCAAACTTTTTGTGAATATTCTATGGCTTATTTTGTAAATAAAATAAATAAAAAGAAACAAAACAAAAATCAAATAAAAATTACAAAAATTGGAAAATACAAAAATACATTGTATTTATACCATGTATATTAATGTATTTATTTATTTATTTCACCCTTGTATATAAGTAATAAAAATAAAATAAAAATATTCTTTTATTCTATATTTCATGTTGTAAATAAATAAAATACAAAATGAGCATAAAAACACATAAAAATAACAAATAAAAAATCAAAAATAAAAATCCATGTAGTGTACATATACCTATATATAGAGCTAACCTATTTTTATTTCCAAAAATTAATTAAAAATCACCAAAAAATAGAAAAAAATAAAAGAAAAATATTTCATGTTTTAAGTTTTCTTTAATTCGACCTATTTTTGCCCTAAAATAAATGGTCAAAGTTCGGGCACACGTGGCCGCTCCTGATTGGGCCACGGGGGAATGTTGACCCCGGTCAACTCCCCGCGCCTCTTTCCTTTTCTGGCCGTCGCGCGCCGCGCCTTCTTCCCCGATTTTTCCCACGCGACTCCAGCTGTCTCCCACTCAACCCCCGCGCCCAAATTCTTCGCCGCACATCCCTCTCCCTCGCCGGATCCTCCGCCATCAAATCAAAGCTTTCCTTCGCCGTCCCCCACTCAACCCTAGACGCCCCTGTCACCAATATAGCCATCACCTCCGCCGCCTCCGCGCCGCATCTTTGGACCCTCTCTTCCTTCCCCGTGACCTCCATTGGCTCCGCCTGAGTGACAGCGAGCGTCAGCCTTTGTTGCAGTGAGGCGAGGAGGCGATTCCTCTGATCCGGCGTAACCTCGCCGTCCTTGCTCCGCCGCCGCGTCGAGCACCGAGCTTCAGGCCTTGACGCCCTTCGAAGCTACGACCCGGGGATAGCCCATCTCCAGCCCAGTCTACTTCAGCCATCAGGTACCCGATTCGACCTTCCATTTAGCATAATTTTCGATTACGCCCAAATCTACCCTCCGACGTACATCTCCGATTCCGGCCACCTCACGTATCATCTCGACCATCCGACTCGATTTTCACCTTCGCCGTACCCTCACGCACCTTCTACGCACCTTCACTCAACCCAGATCGCACAGGATCTGGGATTCGAGCTCCCTCACCGTCGCTTCGCCGGAGCTCGTTCGCCACGCCGCACAGACCACCTTCACCCCGCCTTCTTGGGTCGAGGCACTTTGCCCTCGACCCGCGAAGCTTCTGAACTGTTTTGCAGGTCAAAAGGAGGCCGTCTGAGGCTTCCCAACTTCGAGCCAGGAGCTTCTTCTCCGACGACCTCGCCGGAGCCTTCCAGGGCTCGGCCGGGGTATTGGAGACCTGTAGCAGCTGCGCAACCTCACGCCGGAGCTTCTCCGACCTTCAGGCGCAGCAGAGGAGGACCGGAGCGCACGCAGGAGGTCGGCGAAGTTCGCCGGCCATCAGTTCTTCGAGGACCTTCCAGAGCCGTCCGATGCACCCTCTGCTCCAGATCTGATCGTGACCGTCCATTCGTTGAGGAGCAGCAGCCGTCGATCCATCTGAGGATCGCATCTGGACCCTTGATAGCAGAGGAGAGAGGCCAAGACCCCAGCACCGTTAGATCAGCCACGTGGACCTCCCTCCGCCGTCGATCGAGCCCAAGAGCCGAAGCGTTAAAGGCGCATTTGATCTCCGCCGTCCGATCATCCACGCGTCATCATCTGGGCCGTCGCTATTAATAAAGGGGTAAATATCATAGGCCCCCCTCTGTTTGTTTTATTTCGTTTAAGTCCTGTAATTTTGAATTCTAGTTGTTTATTTTCTGGGTTATTTGCATCAAGGACCTCGCGCTTAATTTTAATTACATTTATACCCCCGCCAGTAGAGACCCACGTGCCTCATCACGTGTATTCTGGGTTATTTGCAATACATGCCCTGTATGTTCTGGATGTTAATGAATGCATGAAATGTTTTGTTAAATTGCAATTATACCCCTGTGAAGGCTGAATTGGCGCATGTGCTTTTATTTCTTGGACTTTTTGCAACCTTGCCCCTGGGGTTTTGATACGTGTTATCAAAAACCCCTAGGACTTGGTTTTTATTACAAATCAGTCCCTGTGTGCCCCAATCACGTGCTTGGCACGTGATTTCTTGGGTAAATTGCACCAGGACCCCAGAACTTTTGGGTATTTGCACTTAGGTCCCTGTGCACAGTGCCCTAACTTTATTTTTGAATAAAATATCAAACGAACTCCAAATCCAATGAAATTTTGACACATGGCTCCTGCCATGGTGTAGGAATTTCTATGATTTTTGGGGACATTTTGGATTTCATTTATTATTTTTAAAAATTCAAAAACCCCTATTTTCGCCACTGTTTGACTTTAAAAATACCAAAAAAATATAAAATCACCTTTAAAAATTCTAAAAAAAATTAGGTAATGTTGTTTACTGGTTGATTGATTTTCGAGCCAATTTTGGCCACTTTTCATCCATTAAAAACCATAAAAATTGAAAAACCCCTAAAAACTCATAAAAATTGTAATAAAAAAATTAAAATTCCAAAAATAATAATTAGGGTGCCTAAATTTTCCTTATTCTTCATAGTTTTTAGGAAAATTACCTTCAGGGCTGTTTGAGATCCAAAATTATTTTATTTTGTGGTCTTAAGCCTTGCTGGACAGTACCCTACATTCTTTGCATTGTTTGATTTTTAATAATTATTTTATTCATTAGAAAAATTCCAAAAATTCACCAAAAACAGTAAAAAACATTTAAAACATAAAAACCAATTTTCTGGAATTTTTGCATCATTTTTGTGTGTTGTATAAATCGTTGAAGTCCAGTGTTTGTGTGATTTCTTTCATTTTCTCACTCATTAAAAAATCTAAAAAAAAATCTAAAAACAAATAAAAAAAAAAAGACTCTCTTGGACTCCGACTACATCGTAGGCTTCTTAAGCCAATCTGTGCTCCTTGAGTTCGACCCTGGGAGCTATACCAGGTTAATCCTATAGCAGGATCACTTCTCTGAATTTTATTGATTTATCTTATTTGAGTGGTTCATTTTTCTTGATTGACACGTGCTTAGTGACTGAGGTCGCAACGACCTATTTATTTACACCTTTACCTCTGTCATTTTTTCGGTCATCAATACCTTCCTTGACTCCAAAATCTCCTTCAGCTCGAACTTGGGTCTCGAGACATGCACAGGAAGAACGAAGGGCCAAGGACAAACTACATCGACCCGTTAGGGAGGAACAACAACGAGATGCAGTGGGGTGGACGTCTTCGATGAAGTGGTGATGTGAAGATGTTGATCTCTAGATGCACTAAGGATCCAGCCAAGCGAAGTGGTCTAGGGTGTGGAAGAAGCGTAGGCGAGTGAAAATGAGATGGAAGGGAGTGGTCGGAACATTGTGTCACAGTGGAACAGAGGTGGTCAGCGCTCTAGAGCTCTGGCAATGATTAACTCCTAAATTAATCTAATGCAATAATGAAAATAAGAAATAAAATGCATAAACCAAAACCTAAAACTACATGCCACCTAAAAGGCGAAGAAAAATGAACCTCAGGCAGTCGAGGCTGTGAGATAGAACCTCAAGGTCGCAAACTGCCGGAGAAGGTGGGTACACCTACTACACTACTCCTTCCTTGCTACGATCCATGGCGGAGTGCTCCTGTCACCAAACTCGTTGCCAAGAAGGTGATCCGCGGGGCTGAAACAAGGTAGAAGGGATCCAAAAAATGGAGTAAGAGGCAGGGTAGGTTTTGCACAGGTGAAGATCTCGGGCATAGGAGGAAGAGATGGAGAAAGGATTCAGGTCGGCATGATTCTTGGATAAATATGGATGATAAGTCATGAAAGATGTACAGGCCCTCGAGCGACATATCAAGAGGGAAAAAATCGAGAAGAGAGGGGGTGCAAGTATTCTGGCAGGTCAATGTCCTAGGTTAGATAGTTAACCCAAGTCAACGGGAGGTGTGCCATGATTAGGCCACGTCACCTGCAAAAAGACAAATCAAAACAAATAAATCTTATAAATTGAGTTTAGGATAATAAATGATTTTATTAATTTTCATTAAACATAAAAAATATTTATTATTTTATATAGTATTTTAATCCGATTTTTATTTGTTTTTATCAATTAATTTATTACAAGTCACTTTTTACAAGTGTATTTATAGGTAAATTGATCTATGCTTTGTATATTTTATTTTTACTCTATAATGTATATTTTATTATTTTATTTACATAAGTTATATATTTATAACTTATTTAAAGATATCTAGATATATTTTTATTGTTTTTTTCTGATATATTTTGTACACTTAAATAAATAAAAAAATATATTATATATATAAGCATAGGTAATACATCTATGTATTTTTATATGCTATTTTATTTTATTTTTTATGGTTTTATTGTATTCTAAGTATGTACATACACTATAAATAATATTAAGAAATTATAAAAATATAAAAGTGAAAAATTATGAAGAATAAAGTGAATATTTTATTCAGATATATTTTACAATAGGGATCCAAAACCTAACTTTTGAATCTTAACTCCAAATTGAATGAAATCACCTTCCTTAAATAGCTAATAAAAGTTATATACAATTTAAAGGGTGATTTTGGAGCACTTTGAGTTCGTATGGAGAAGATATGGATATCAGATGTTTGGGTTTTGGATTTTTATTCTGAGTACAAAATGTACATTGTGTATTTTTTGTGAAATCAATTTTCTATTTTTAATGCATTTTTATCTACAACGTTCAAGTACAAAGTTTCTTCATTTGAGATATAAATAATAAAGAATAAAATGGGTCTTAAAAATGCAATATTGAATGCTAAAAAATAGTGTTTTTATTGAGTTTTTGACCCTTATCTCCACCTACTTTATTTCTTGTCGACCCAGTCATCATGATGCCTATCTCGAGGTTAGGGTCATAAAATACTTTTGGCATTCTATTTCTTTTTTTTCTTTATTATTTTATTTTAACTTTAAATAGTGTAATTTTATACAATATTTATACAATAACTAATGAATGTTAATTATTGCAAAATAAACATATTTGCATGCAATTAGCTTGGGTTCAAAGTCCAAAATGAAAGTATAAAGGTGATGAAATGGAGATTCATCACTGTCGTAACATCCTCCCATGTTCTTATTAATCCCTCCTCCCACAGGATCACTCCTCTATTTAGCCATCCATCTCATCCCTTTATTTTTAACCACACAGTTGGATTTTATGGTGAATTAATTAAATTAACGTTATGGTTAAAAGCCCCATTTTAGTTATTTCGTCTGTGACAACTATTTGACATAATCTCTCTCACGATTGATCTATGGCAGGGTGTTGGACGTATGTGCCCTTGGCAAACCATTTCCACAATAAATGTTATTGTAATAAATTTATTTATATCAATAGAAGTTATTAAGTTTCACTCCCTATTTGAGACTAATGAGTGCATGCACTCATTGGGTCCCTCCATACAATTATTGTTATGTACTTTGACCATCTTCGTAATCATATAGTTGTTGATATAATGGTTGGATAATAAAGGCTAGTGCTGAGTTGATAATTTAAAGAGTTAGATTGGAGATTCAACTGGCATTGTCAAATGACTGTCAAGAGAGGATCTCCAACCCCTAAGAAGGAGATGGCAATCCTTACTCCAAAGACTGGTATTCGACTGACCTCTTGATATAGGTCCTCTACATAGGAGAAGATATTCAGAGGTGTCGTATGTGTTAAGTCAAATAGTTGACTTAGCGAGATCGAGAATGTTAAGACCTATGTTGTATGTTGTCAAAATATAGGCACACATCCTTTAACCAGAGATACATGTATCACTATATTTTCAAGTATGTACATTAGGCAGTCCATTAGGTTGATGACCTAATCTAGGTCTATACACTGATGAGCATGGGTGCATATAAGGGCATATGAGTAATATAATCTCTCAAATAGACCATATAGGTGCACTACCAAACCGAAAGACATGAGCACACTGATGAGATATTGGGACCAACTAAATTTCATCGATGGTCATATTGCCTTGGAGGAAAGTTTGTATTTGTGGGTATGATATATGATTTTGGAAATCATGTGATCGATACTAACTCCCAATGATCAAATGAGAAACATAATAGTGATACCCTAAAGGAGACCGTCCAAATGAGATCAGAACTTTGGATTTGATCATGGTCTTCTATATGCAAGATGCATGGGTACTAGAAATACTCGAGGGTGATGTGATATTAAATGATTGTATACCATGATGCTTCCATTCGAAGGGAGTGTGAGACATGTTTGGATTTTAGTGACTCCTCTTAGTGGATTGGATATCCAATCTTGATCCAATTGTTTTACATTGATTCGAATGATTCGGATGCAATAAGAAGATGGGATCTTATGTGTGACATAATCAGACACCTCTAAGTGGTCTTCTAGATATGGATTTGAGATTAGACCTCACAATCTAAATCACTATACATGGCATATACAATTTCCCTGAACTTATCTCCAAGTATTAGAGGAAAATGTATACAATTATTGAAAGAGTTTGAGAATCGTTCCATGACCAATATTATCTGATAGTTGGAGAATTAGATAAGTAAATAAGATTTAATTATCACAAATAATGTGGAATGATTCACATCATTTTTATATGTGTAGAGATACATCTTGGATAATTGAATTGGATTTATGTATCATAGATATGATTAATATGGATAACACTATCAACAATAATCATGAATAATGTGGATATGATCAAAAATATCTTGGAGAGAGTTAATTGTGAATGAGGTTCATAATTTGTAAGTTAATGTGAATCAGATTCACATTATACAATTTAATGTAAATATGATTTACATTGAATTTGTGATGGAAGGATATAAATCTTAATAATCAATTGTCTAATTACAATTATCACTAATAATTTGGAATTATTTTTTTATTAATTTATTTAGAAAATAATTAATTATTATTGAAGTAGAATTTTAGGAAATAATATAATTGACTCCTTCCACTCATCTATGGGAGTGCACGACCATGGTTGTTACACCATGGTGGTAGTCCACCCCAATAAGGAAAGTCGGTGGAAGCAACGCCTATTCAAATGCTACTTCTTGATTAATTTATTTAGTTAAAGAAATAATTTTGAAATTGTTTTCAACTTATTTCTTTGAGATTTTGTGATTTAGAAGAAGCACAAATAAATATCAAATATTGATTCGATCCGATCACATTTTTGTGATGCTTGAGGCTAAACCCTCACCTTTCAAGTGGTATCCGAGCCAGGTTTAAGGTCTTGTATATGATCCAAATCATAGAAAACAAGGCTTTGGATATCAGGATGCGCGAGAACTTGTTATTTTTCGCGTTGTTAAAATTTAAAATTGATTTTGATATATGTCTCCTATTTTGACTTGTTATGAATAAATTTTTGGGACACCTAAGAATGTTAGATGGTTTGGACATGACCGTAGAAAGTTTTCATAAGTGATGAAAATCGGAGGTTGTTTTCAATGCAGAAAGCTCCTGTAGTGTGTTGTGCTTGCATGAATCCTAAATCTGTAAATTAATAATTTTTAGTAATTATTTTCCTATGATGAAATCAAATAATAAATATTAATTATGTCACAAATAAAGCTAGAAAACCATTCAAATTTATTTCACGTGATTCTGAGTTCACGTGCTCTAGATATGTGATATTTAGTGCATACATGTAGGATGATGATTAGATCATCAAAATAGACATCTTTAATTATGTTAATCATTCAAATATAGCCATGAAAATTTGTAATTCACCCTGATTAATTGTTGTACTATTTATTTAGGGAAATACATGACAAACAACAACCTTGAATGATTGCTTCATGACATGAAAACCATATATTCCAAACTACAGAAGTTGTAGTTCAACTTTTACATACAAAACCAACTTGTTTGCTTTATATAGACAAGAAATTTAGCATCAATAATTTTTTTAAGATGCTTAGATTTTTGAGTGATTATTATATAGTGTCACATACGGTTGAAAGATCGATAAAATCTCCTAGTACAATTTATACCAATTGTGTTGTCTTGAATCGAATCGGTGATGGTGTCGAATCTCACTCCTTATTTGACCAAGGTGAGGAGTATCTCTCAGAAGAATAAAGGAATACCTTAAATAGAGGATAATTGTGTCCAATCTCACTCCTCCTGGAACTCCCCAACTAAATGGTGTTGCTGAAAGATGCAACAAGACCATATGGATATGATCAGATCAATGATGAGTAAAGCACATTTACCTCTTAGTTTATGCGGATATGCAAAGAGACTACAATATATATCCTTAGTAAGATCCCTAGCAAGTATGTACCCAAAACCCTTCACGCGATTTGGTTTGGAACCAAGCACAATGCTGGACACTTGAGGATTTGTGGTTGCTTGGTCCATACCAAGAACGTGACGCAAGTAAGGTAGAATCTCGTTCTAGTGAGTGGTACTTCATTCGTCATGGAAAGAACGGTATTTGATAACAACTTTGTGACCCTAAGACTCAAAAGGTTTTTGTCACCATGGATGTAAAATTCTTGGACGATGACTTCCTTAGCCAAGACAAAATGAAGAAAAAAACTCATTGAATCCTCCTAGGATATTGAAATTCTTGAACCAGACATAAAAGAGATAAATGAAGATGACATACATGTACCTCTTCGAAAGATTCGAGGGTGGTATGGCCACCTGAAAGGTACGTATTCCATGTGTCAAAAGAGTCTGACAATGATCCTTCTTCATATGATGAAGAATTATCGGATCATGACATGGATAGATGGATGCTAGCCATGAAGTCAGAAATAGACCTCATGCACATTAATGGTGTGTGAACCCTAGAGGATCCACCTGAAGGGGCAAAACCCATTGGATGTAAATGAATGTTCAAGAGAAAGAGTGGACCTGATTGGATTGTAGAGACCTTCAAGGCACTCCTCGTAGCCAAGGTATACAAAGAGAGAGAAAGCCACAACTATTATGAGACATTCTCTCATGTGGTCAGGTTCAAGTCCATCAGAGCATTGCTAGTTATAGTTGCACATCTTGACTATGACATATGGTAGATGGATGTCAAGATGTGTTCCTCAATGGATATCACGAGGAGGATATCTATATGGAGCATCCCTATGGCTTCATAGTTGAGGAAGGCAAAGTGTGCAAGATAAAGAAGTCATATGTGGGATCAAACAAGCTTCTCGTAGTGGGAACATCATATTCGATGAAACCATAGAGTTATGATTCCATTCAAAATCATGATGAGTCATGTGTATACAAGGAGCTTAGCGGGAGCATCATTATGTTAATTGTGCTATATGTAGATGGCTACCTTATCATTAAGAATGATACATGATTGATGAATAGTGTTAAGATCTAGTTGTCGCACACCTTTGAGATGGAAGATCTTGGAGAAGCCCCTTATATCTTGGGTTTGAAGATATTCAGAAATAGTGAAAATAGGACTTTGGAATTGTTCCTACATGGTACAATAAGAAAAACTTGGAACGATTTCATATGGAAATTCTAAGAAAAGCTTTCTTCCCATTAGACAATGTATTCACCTGTCCAAAGGTATCTCTCCTCAAAGTGTTGAGGAAAAGAAGGTCGTGGTTGGATACCCATATGTTTCGGTTGTGAGAAGCCTGATGTATGACACGATGTGCACGAGGGTGGATATCTTCCATGCAGTAGGAGTTGTAAGCCATTACCAATCTTTCCATGGAGAACAACACTGGAATGTAGTGTAGAACATCTTAAAGTTTCTAAGATGAAGGCAAGATTACATGAGCAATATTATCTAAGAATCAAAAAGTTGGATAATTAAATAAGATTTAATTATCATAAATAATGTGGATATGATTCACTGTATTTATACATGTGTAGAGAGACATCTTGGATACTTAAATTGGATTTATATATAATGGATAGGATTAGTGTGAATAACAATATATATGATAATCATGGATAATTTGGATGTAATCCACAATATCATATAGAGAGTTAATAGTGAATGAGATTCATTAATTGTGAATGAGATTCATAATTTAAAAGTTTATATGAATCGAATTCACATTATACAATTTAATGTAGATATGATTTACCATGAATTTCGAATGATGGATATAATTCTTAATAATCAATGGTCTAACTGCAATTGTAATAAATAATTTAGAATTATTTGGTGTTTATTAAATTGGTAAAGTAATTAATTAGTTAAACAGATTTCTGGGAAATAATGGAATTTAATCATAATCCTCTTTGGAAGAGGACGACCATGGTTAATACACCATGATGGCCGTCCAACCCAAATACGGAAAGTGGGTGGAAGCAAACATTATTCAAATGCTATTTGTTGATTAATTGTTTTAAATAAATAAATAATTTGGAAATTATTTTTATCTTATCATCTTGAGATTTAATGACTTAGAAGAAGTGCAAATTAATATCAAACCTTAGAGACAAATTACAAATACAATTGTTGCCTAATTAAAACTCTCTCTCTCTCTCTCGCTCATTCTCTCCGCATGTCATTGCCATCTCCCTCCACAACCCTAGGTTGTCCCTTATCCTAGGTTGGTGGAGATCGTGATTGTTGTCAAGTTGTCGTTGTGTTGTCGGACCATATGCTTGATAAAAATGGCATTCTTCAGCACCTCGTGCTCATGAAGAAGACAACAATTTTTGTGAGATGAAATTAGGAGGTTCCACATTCAGATTATCGCTCAGGGTTACATGAAGCACGTATCTTATAAATGCACCTGCAAGTACACTCTAGTCAGATCGAACATGAGTCAGGAGGCCTCTTTGCTTAGAGGCTTCGAGATCACAACTACGTTTCAATAGGTAAGCCTAAACTTATGTGATCATGATGAGATGGCACAGAAGGGTTCCCAGCAATGTGGTTTTTAATTTAAAATTTTTTTATTATTTTGCTGCCATACCAACTAGTACGACTACTTAACCTAGATTGGATTTGATCCGATCTCTACACTTCATTTATGTTCGACGTTGAACCCTTTCACATCACTGTCCCCCTACCCCCCCCCCCCCCCCACCACTCTCTTTAGATTCATTGGTGGTGACGTCAACATCCTCCTCCACGCAAAGCATCTGGACCACGAAGGAGGAAGTCATAGAGGAGGCAACCCATAAGATGAAGGATCTATCAGAGATGATCTTGCGAACACGAAGACTTAGAGAGAACAACTCACAGATCAGGATAGACGTATCAAGCATGCAAAAAAAAAGGATTGACACATAATCTTACATATACATTGCAAGAACAAAGGTATAACATCCTCATATACTATTTTCCACTAAATGTATCGATGCTCTTCTGTAATTTCATTAACATGTATCCAATGGAATCTTTTGCAAAAGTGTAAAGGGTATGCAAGTTAATCCAACAAGGAGGAAGGCGCACATGAGGGGGCATGACGGAGGAGGGGTGGGGGCAGAGGAGGGGCCACTTACTTTTTTACAAATCACAATTTTTTTTACAAATTTTAGAATGGTTTATGATCTCTGATTATTTTACAATCCCATAACATATTTACCAATTTCTAACAGTTTACTTATTGTTGCAGAACTCCACATGAATATAACAAAGCGATCGAAAACTTCTACAAAGGATGCGTAAAAATTACAAGGGTTTGCATAACAATTACAACATTTACATAAGAAGACCTACAATGGCTGCTCAAATTTTACAAAAGGGACGTGGAAAAAATACGAAGACCTACATATGTTGCTATTACACAATTCATTTTAAAGGAGCAAATCTCAATTAAAATAAATGATATATTACAATTATGAATACATTTTTTAAAATGGAAACTATAAATTTACAAAGGAAAGGAATCATATTACTTCAAAACTATTGAATGGTAATGCAAATCCATATAATAACCAACTCACAAAGAGAAGTATAAATTCTACATTATCGCATTGGAATTTACAAATATATGTAAAGGAACCCCAATCTATCGGGAATGTTAATCACAATTGATAAATGAATTTGTAAGTGAAGTATAAATGAAATATTTGTCTGGCTTGGCTGGATCTGTTTCAAGGAAGGGTAGCATGAGAAGTCTATGCGTACTTTAGACAACTAATTGCAATAATAAAAATGTACTATGTGATAGTGTATACTATACAATAATATAAAGAAAAATTAAGTACCCATTCGTGCACCTTTATTCCTTTATTTTATCTTTAAAACCATAGCCAAATACAAGTAAATATATTTGACTTGTACAAATTAACTTACTGACTATTGACTGTAAATAGTGCTTAAATACATATATTTTAATAAAAAATAAAAGAATATAAAAGGAAAGAAAAGTAAAGGAAATATTGAAAATATCGACTAACCCTAAAACTCGAGACTAAGTTAATATTGACTTGGTTGAAAAGGAATGAAGATGGAGGAGATAAGGGCAAATAAATACAGTTAAATTGGCACAAACACCTAGAAACCCCAGGTGCCAAATACACTACACATATAGTTGAAATTCACAATAATTTATACACACTCTCATATACACCAAATAAAGATATTTCAACACAAAACATGTACATAATAATACATAGAAAAATACAAAAATAAGTGTGCATAAAAGTAACACACCATGTAGCTGAGACACACAAATGAAATATTAAAAAATGATATTGTTAAGAAAACATCGACCTAATTGTTGAGCAAGATAGATATGGGGTTTTAATTAAGAATAAATATTTGCAATGGCATTGCAACCCTAAATCCCTCAACAAAAATTATTTGATTATTCACAGCTCAAACTAACAAGCAAGAAAAGAATATAATCAAGTAAAAGTGATTGCTATTTAATCTACTTGAATAGCGTACATGATCAAACTCAGGGGACCACAAAAATTCTGAGGGTTATTCAATTCTGTGAAAAATCAAATAGAAATAGGAATTTCAAAACAACTATACTTAGATTTTTGTTATTTTTTTCCTTTTTAATTTTCTATGGTATTTTAAAGTTTTTTATATCTTTTATGTGGTTTTCTGATTTCATGTATTATTATGAATTTTAAATTCTGCAAATGTGTTTATTTTTTTAATAAATGAATATAAAAAAAATCAAAGGAATACATACAAAGGAAGAAGAAGACACTTTTTGGAATTTTAGAATATAGAAGAAATAAACCGAAAATTCAAAAAAAAATATTTTTTATTTATGATATTTTTCTAATGTTTATTTTTATAATTTCTCCAGAATTTTCCGATTTTTTAAAAGATTTCAAATAAATGAAAATAAGAAAAAACGATAAATATGAAATCATATTGATGGTTTTGGATTTTTAAAATAATAAAATGAAGTTAAAATAGATGAAAAATACGGTAACAGAATATCATTTTTTAAAATTTCCAGAAAATGATTTTTTGATTTTTTGGATTTTTTTGATTTAAAAAGATTTTTTTAGTGTTTTCAAAGTTTTTTATATTTTCTAGTTTTTTGTAGAATTAGTGAATCAAAATTGGGCAGAAAAAAATTAAAAGAAACAATTATGATTTTGTTAGAATTTATAGAGAATTTTTTATAATTTTTATTGATTTTTATGCAAATAGGGAATATTTTGGTGATTTTTGGTTTATTATAAATAATAAAAATGAGAAAAAAAATACAAATTACAAATTACCATGATTAAATGAGATTAGCAGGTAGTTAAGATATTTATATGGTATTTTGATGAAGTTTTGCTATTTTTAATACATTTAACATTCAAAATAAATGGAGAAGCACTAGGACCAATATGCAAAGGAAAATAGTTCCAGGACTAGATGAGTAACAAATAAATGATTGTAAAGCCATTTATGCATAATTTCCACAATCTACATGCTAACGCACGCGAGGTGCGTTGGATTAGACCAAAATGTAAATAATGTATTTTCAAGCGACAATGAATAACACAAAAGTATGTTGGATTTTATTGCAATTTTTCCATGAAAATCACATGCAAGGCACATGTGTAGTTCAAATAGGACTATAATGCGAATAAAAAAAGCAAGGAAAGAAATGAAATTGTTCAATAAATCAAAGTTTAACATGTTTCCTAAGGGTACTTATTTGCAAAATAAAAACAAGTAGGGGCTTTAGCACAAAATTTTACCCGATCCATGTGGCAGAGTCAACAGCTAAGATTACTCTAGAGGCTAATCTAACATCAGAGAATGAAACTTGCTCAGCAGTATATATCTGATCTAATGCTCTGATCTAACGATCTGGAATCAGGCGTAGTTGGATGGCGTTGATCTAATCTGGAGACAAGGTTCTTGATCGGATGATGTAGAAACCTCTTGGAAGAACTGGGAAGAAGGTCTACTTCGACGGTCTTCAATCGAGTAGAACTCATTCGATATTAGGCTAAATATCCTTCCGAGTGGTGCTATGGCTTCCTTCGATGTTCCTCCATCGTCTTGATGGATCAATGGCGGTCGGCAGTGAAGCACAAAAAAATGGGAAACGGTGAAGTAATGGATACCTCTAGTGAAGGTGGTCGGGGAGGAGGTCATACCTCGGATCTGGAGTGATATGAGGGTGTATGGTGTGGTAGAAGGTGGAGAAAGGCGAGGCAAAGGTGAAGGTCGAGTTAGGTGTTCGTGATACTGGTCGGAATGCTTCA
Source organism: Ottelia alismoides (assembly GCA_037367405.1). Taxonomy (NCBI): domain Eukaryota; kingdom Viridiplantae; phylum Streptophyta; class Magnoliopsida; order Alismatales; family Hydrocharitaceae; genus Ottelia; species Ottelia alismoides. The sequence continues at coordinate 362,272 of JAZKJV010003238.1, read as the reverse complement.
ATCACTCAGATCGGAGCAAGGATGCTAAATGATCTGATCTTGCTAAAGCGATGAGTAAAACACAAAATTGAAAAGCACAAATCAAATAGAAATTATCGACTATTACGTACACTAAAGAACTGTATAAGATTCACCTTGATCTGCTGCTGATGGTGGAGAGGCGAGACTATGCCAGCAAAGGTCTGACGAGTTGATTGGATCGTTATTTAAGCTCTCAACTAACGCTCCTGATTGGAGGTACACTCCTCTATCACTAGCGTGCACTATCTATCACTTAATCGCGGGTAAGTAAGGCCAAAATCGGATCAAACCATGACATCCGACGATCTAGACGTATAAATAGGAATAGGGTCTGGCCAGATTTGAATTTCAGATTGCGAGGGAATCGAGGCATTATTGAAGGATCGGCTGAGGTGGCGAAGGAGTTAGTTGATTTTGTTGAAGGTTAGGAGAAGAAGGCGGAAGACATTAAGGATTAGAGCGCATGGGGAAATTAGGAGAAGAGAGGGAGGCGCGCGGAAATGAAACAAATTAAAAATAAGAATAAGTTTTAAAAAAAGGTTAGTAAATTAATAAACTTAATTATGGTGATTTTTAATTAATTAAATAAAATATATACAGAGGTATAAATAAATAAAATGTATTGTTTATATGTATATATACCTATATTTACAATACCTTGATTCTTAATTTAGTATTTTTATAATTATATACATAATTAAATAATTTAATTAATTTACAATATTTTACAAGGGTGGTAATGATATTTATTTTATTTTATGAGGTGATTTATTAGGTTAAATAAGTAGGTATATTTACAATATATGCATAGTGCTACAAATACAATATATACAATATTTTATTTCTGTTGATTTTTTATTTTGTAATTTTTATTTATATTTTATATAAGTTAAATATAATATTTACAAATAATTAAAAATACAATATGTACAAATATATATAGAAAGATGGAAAAAATAAATAATGTACATATGTATAATATACAATAGTACCCCAAAGAGCGACATTTCACACCTTAACTCTATTTTTAATGAAATCACCTCCATTTTAAAATTATTTAATTTGGTGTGCAATGAAAGTGAGTTTGGTTAATTTTGATTTTTTGTAGAGAGGATATTGATCTTACAACTTGAGGTTTGTGGCTTTTTCAGAGTGTTATTATTTATACAATGTACATTGGTTGTTTTTGCAATTATTTTGATTATTTACAAAAGATTTTTATGTACAATTTTCATGCAGAAAATAATTGTGTTTGAGTTGAATTTGGGTATAAATAAATCATTGAAAAGAATGCGTAACAATAATATACAAGTGATGAATGTACACAAATGGAACTTGATTTTTGATATTTTTTTAGGCCTTATCTCCCCCTACTTTATTCATTGTCTATCAGGTCAAGCTTTGACCTTCTCTCGGGGTCAGAGTCCGCCTGTATCTATTACATATATACGGTCTTTTATTTTCTTTATTTTTCTTTTATTTAATTAATTATTTATTTTATGTTAAAATAGTGAAATATATACAATATTTACACAAGAAGAAGGGTTAGTTAAAGAATAGATTTATTGATATTTATTGGTGTTTTATAAGAGATTTTAAGCTAACATAAATGAATAAGGATGATGAAATACAAATTCATTATCCCCCTTTGCAAGTCCCTTAGCAAACACTTATTTAAAGAATTAGTGACTAATCGATAAAGAAAAAGAATAAAGTAAAAAAATAAAGAACCAAGAACAAATCTTTATATAATCTAAGTACGGAGCTCAGTCAGACCTTTGGATTATTAGTTTGGAAGGAACCTTAGTAGGAAACGGACTTACCATTCGATAATCTCTAGAAACCACACAACTCTGCTCTAGTCTCCTCAATAGCTAGTTCAGAATAAGTCAACTCATACGCAAACCCTTATGTCTATGAATGTTTCTTGTACAGTCTAAGTGATATGTATCTCTCCTCGGTTAAAGCTGTAAAAGTCAGTCTTCTCCAACATGGTGACCCTAATCTCCAATCCAATAACTCTTTCCTCGAGAAGAGGGTATTCCCTTCTAAGTTCAAGTGCAACTAGCTCAAGAAGAGGAGGTGGAGAGAAGAACTGATGGTATGCTATGTAGCTACCTATCCTAGGATGTGAGGCTAGTGTAGCCTAGTCATCAAGCTAGAAGCTCACAAATATCTGACTTTGAAGCTCAAGCTTGCTTATTGACTATACATCTATATACATACTCCAACATGCATTTTATTTTCATTCATGCCTGTCCACTTTTTTTGGAGTTTTTTTTAAGAAAGAAAAGGGTTAGTATATTGAAAGTGTATACAAGGAATATATACAATTATACATACAAGGATTTTACAAATTTTATAATGGGTTTTACAAGAGAATTTTATTCACAAGTTTTAGACACTAGTTTTTAAAAGAATTTTATATACAACATAGAATTTTATCTATAGGAGGACAAGTGATTAAGGTTTTTATACACACATAGATTTTAAAAATGTATATACATCCTATAATCTATATCCCACGTGACATAATAGATTTACAATTTTTTTGCAAACCTTTTAAAAACATTTTGCAAAAGAATTTACAAACATTTTACAAAATCGTTTACAAATTTTTTGCAAAAGTTTTACAAATGTTTTTGCAAACTATTTTTCAACCATTTTCACTAATCATTTTGCAAGCAAATTTACAAACTGGTTTTTGCAAACATTTTGCTGTCAACAATTTTACAAATATTTTCAACAATATAAATAATTTTGATACAGAAGATAATTTACAATTTTTTTCAAACCAAATTATTTGTTCAAATAGTTTTGCAAATATGACAAAAATAGTTTTACAAAAAAATTATAAATATTTTACAAATAGTTTACAAACAATTTTACAAAAGTTTTTAAAAAATCTTTTACAAAACAAATTTTACAAACAATTTTACAAAAGAATTTTACAAATCATTTTACAACTCATTTTTCAAAACACATTTTTAAGTAGTGGCCATATTATTAATAAATATAAATACAAGTTATGGCTGGAGTATATATACAATATACATGAAAACCACATTTACATAGCTTGAACTATGTCCGCATAGTGACCAAAGACCTACAAAGGAAGATATAATTCGTGATAAGTATAGAAAAGTGAAAAGAATACTATGCTACAATGAATCAAAGAGTATGCGAAAATAATAGAAGTCGTTGATCCCCCCTATACTTCGAATCATGTAATCTTTAGTATAGAAGACTGTACAAAAGGGGAAAACTGAGGAAAATAATGAATAAACTAAACTACTAGACTTATCTTCCCCTATACGTAGGGTAAACGATCCCTAAGTATAGAAAAAGAATATCAACAATTGAAGGGAAAGTGAGAAAACATAAGAAATAAAATAAAATAAAAACATGAAAGATAAAGCAATGAACGACATCACTCCCCCTATAGTTAGGGTAAAAGATCCCTTAGTATAAGCGGCAACAGAAGTGATGAAATAGAATGAAAATGAAAAAACTAAAGTTATTCGCCTCCCCTATACTTAGAATAAAGTACATCTTTAGTATAACACACACACACACATAGAATAGAAGTGGATGATAAAAACAGATGAAGAGAGAATAAAATAAAAGGATGTATACAAGCTAAAATCAGCTCATGTATCATAGGCGAAAGATGTAAAAAAGTCATTGTCTGATACCACATATATGGAATCAACCACGGACATGAATATGTCATGATCTAGATATGGCTTCAGCGACTGTTCATTCACACCAATTTGTTGTGTGTTAGATGGCAACCCAGATATGAAAATACTACCATTATCACAAACAACTCTAACAATAAACGGTCCTGACCATTTGCTTTTTAATTTGTCGGGAAACAACTTCAATTTCGCATCAAACAACCAAACTTTCTGATCAGGAAAGAAAGTATTCCTTCTAATGTATTTATCATGCTAATACTTGACTTTCACCTTATACATGAGTGAGTTGTCGTATGAAAAATCTCGAAATTCAAACAATCTATTCAGATTCAACTTCATATTCTATCGTGCTTTCTCATAGTCTAAATTGCATACACAAAGTGCCCATAGTGATATATGAATTAATTCAATTGGCAAGTGGCAAGACTTTCCATAAATAAATCTATAGGAAGACATTCCCAATGAAGACTTGTACGCCATCAGATAAGCCCATAGAATAGAGTCAACCATCTGGGACAAGTTCTTCCTATCTTGATGTGCAAGATTATGCAATATCATCTTTATCTCCCTATTTGAAATCTCAACAAAGCCATTAGTCTATGGGTTGTAAGGAGATGTAAATATATGCTCAATGGCATACTTTGTCACATGATTCTAGACCTCTCAATACCCCTCTCTAAAATGAGTATCACAAGAATCCTGAACTGCACAATAATATGGTCCTTGAGAAAGGAACAAAGTGTACGACTATCAGCGGCTCAGGTGGGAATATCCTCCACCCAATGACTAACTTAATCTATGGCAAGCAGAATGTACTGAAATCCCTGATTGACAGGAAATGTCCCATGAAGTCTATGCCCCAAGCATCGAAAAAATCTGATATCTAGATATATCTCAAGGGCATGGTATCTTTGGAACCAACGGATCCTGCCAATTTCTGATAATAAGTACAACCTCGAGCATAATGTGTAGCATCCTTAAATAAAGTTGGCCACCATAGGACGCTCTGTAAAACCTTTGGTGTCGAGCACTTCCCTGAATGATGCCCACAAGACTCTAATTTGTGATAAAGCTCAAGTACGATGGTGTATTCCTCATGAGTTATGTAACTTCTCAAGATACAATTTGCACCCTCTCAAAATAGGTAAGGATCATCCCATTTCTAAAAATGTATCTCTTTGACAAGAATCTGTCTACCTCATGCTTCGACCAATCTTGTGGAACTTTCTTGGAGACAAGATAGTTCATAACATCAACATACAATGGGAGAGAGTCCATAGAACAAGTTATGTGTCACATCTTGACTATGACATATAGTAGATGGATGTCAAAATTGTGTTCCTCAATGGATATCACGAGGAGGATATCTATATGGTGTAGCCCTATGGCTTCATAGTTGAGGAAGGCAAAGTGTACAAGATAAAGAAGTCATCTACGGGATCAAACAAGATTCTCGTAGTGGGAACATCTTATTCGATGAAACCATAAAGAGTTATGATTTCATTCAAAATTGTGATGAGTCATGTGTATACAAGGAGCTTAGACGGAGCATCATTGTGTTCATTGTGCTTTATGTAGATGGCAACTTTATCGTTAATAATGATACATGATTGATGAATAATGTTAAGATCTTGTTGTCGCACACCTTTGATATGGAAGATATTGGAGAAGCCCCTTATATCTTGGGTTTGAAGATATTTTGAAATAGTGAAAATAGGACTTTGGGATTGTTCCTACATGGTACAATTAGAAAATCTTGGAACGATTCCATATGGAAATTCTAAGAAAGGCTTTCTACCCTTAAGACAACGTATCCACCTTTGTAAAAGTATCTCTCCTCTAAGTGTTGAGGAAAAGAAGGTCGTGGTTGGATGCCAATATGTTTCAGTTGTGGGAAGCCTGATGTTTGACATGATGTACTCGAGGGCGGATATCTTCCATGCAGTAGGAGATGTAAGCCATTACCAATCTTGCTATGGAGAACAACACTGGAATGTAGTGAAGAACATCTCCAAGTATCTAAGATGGAGGCAAGATTACATGAGTAATATTATTTAAGAATCAAAAAGTTGGATAATTAAATAAGATTTAATTATCACAAATAATGTGGATATGATAGACTGTATTTATACATGTGTAGAGAGACATCTTGGATAATTAAATTGGATTTAATTATCATGGATAGGATTATTGTGAATAACAACATCTATGATAATCATGGATAATTTGGATATAATCCACAATATCATATAGAGAGTTAACAATGAATGAGATTCATTAACTGTGAATGAGATTCATAATTTAAAAGTTTATATGAATCGAATTCACATTATACAATTTAATGTAGATATGATTTACAATGAATTTCGGATGATAGATATAATTCTTAATAATCAATGGTCTAACTGCAATTGTAATAAATAATTTAGAATTATTTGGTGTTTATTAAATTGGTAAAGTAATTAATTAGTTAAACAGATTTCTAGAAAATAATGTAATTTACTCCTAATCCTCTTTGGAAGAGGAGGAGCATGGTTAATACACCATGATGGCAGTCCTACCCAAATATGGAAAGTGGGTGGAAGCAAACCTTATTCAAATGCTATTTGTTGATAAATTGTTTTAAATAAATAAATAATTTGGAAATTCTTTTCTACTTATTTTCTTGAGATTTTATGACTTAGAAGAAGTACAAATTAATATCAAACCTAAGAGAACACATTCACAAATACAATTGTTGCCTAATTAAAACTCTCTCTCTCTCTGTTTCATTCTCTCCACATGTTACTGCCATCTCCCTCCAGAACCCTAGGTTGTCCCCTTTCCCTTGGTTGGTGGAGATCATGATTGTTGTCATGTTGTCGTTGTGTTGTCAGACCATATGCTTGATAAAAATGGCATTCTTCAGTGCCTTGTGCTCATTAAGATGACAACAAATTTCGTGAGATAAAATTAGGAGGTTCCACATTCAGATTATCGCTTAGGATTACAGGAAGCATGTATCTCATCAATGCGCCTGCAAGTACACTCTAGTCGGATCGAACTTGAGTTAGGAGGCCTCTTTGCTTGGAGGCTTCGAGATCACAACCACGTTTCAATAGGTAAGCCTAAACTTATGTGATCATGATGAAATGGCATGGAAGGGTTCCCGAGAAATGTGATTTCATCTATAAATTTTTTTTATTGTGCTGCCATACCAACTAATACGACTACTTGACCTAGATCGGATTTGATACGATCTCCACACCTCATTTATTTTGACGCTGAACCCTTTCACATCAAGGTCCCCCTACCCCCCCTACCACTCTCTTTAGATTCACTAGTGGTAATGTCAATATCCTCCTCCACGCAAAGCATCTCGACTACGAAGGAGGCAACCCATAAGTGGAAGGAGCTATCAGAGACGATCTTGTGAAAACGAAGTCTTAGGGAGAGCACCTCATAGATCAGGATTGACGTTTCAAGCATGAAAAGAAAAAAGGAATGACACAGAATCTTACATATACATTGCAAGAACAAAGGTATATAACATCCTCATGTACTATTTTCCACTAAATGTATCGATGCTCTGATGTAGTTTCATTAACATGCATCCAATGAAATCTTCTGCAAAAGTGTAAAGGGTATGCAAATGAATCCAACAAGGAGGAAGGCACACATGAGGGGGCACAACGGAGGAGGGGTGGGGGCAGAGGAGGGGCCACTTAGTTTTTTTGCAAATCTCAATTTTTTTACAAATTTAGAATGCTTTATAAAGATCTCTGATTATTTTACAATCTCATAACATTTTTACATGTTACTAATTTCTAACAATATACATATTGTTGCGGAAATCCACATGAATATAACAAAGCGATCAGAAACTTCTACAAAGGATGTGTAAAAATTACAAGGGATTGCATAACAATTACAACATTTACAAAAGAAGACCTATAAAGGCGGTTCAAATTTTACAAAGGGATGTGGAAAAAATATGAAGACCTACAAATGTTGCTATTACACAATTCATTTTAATGGAGCAAATCTCAATTAAATAAAGTGATGTATTACAATTATGAATCCATTTATTTATAATGGAAACTATAAATTGACAAAGGAAAGGGATCATATTACTTCAAAACTATTGAATGGTAATGCAAATCAATATAATAACAAACTTACAAAAAGAAGTATAAATTCTACATTATCGCATTGGAATTTACAAATAAATGTAAAGGAACCCCAATCAATCGGGAATGTTAATGACAATTAATAAATGAATTTGTAAGTGAAGTATAAATGAAATATTTGTCTGGCTTGGTTGGATCTGTTTCATGGAAGGGTAGCATGAGAAGTCTATGCGCACTTTAAACAACCAATTGCAATAATAAAAATGTACTATGTGATAGTGTATACTATATAATAATATCAAGAAAAAATAAGTTCCCATTCATGCACCTTTATTCCTTTTATTTTATATTTAAAACCCTAGCCAGATACAAGTAAATATATCTGACTTTTACAAATTAACTTACTGACTGTAAATAGTGCTTAAATACATATATTTAAATACAAAATAAAAGAATAGAAAAGTAAAGGAAGTATTGAAAATACTGACTAACCCTAATCCTCGAGACTAAGTTAATATTGACTTGGTCGAAAAGGAATGAAGTAGGAGTAGATAAGGGCAAATAAATAAAGATAAATTAGCACAAACACCTAGAAACCCTAGGTGCCAAATACACTACACATATAGTTGAAATTTACACTAATTTGTACACACTCTCACATACACCAAATAAAGATATTTCAACACAAAACATGTACATAATAAGACATAGAAAAATACAAAAATAAGTGTGCATAAAAGTAACACGCCATGTAGCCGGGACACACAAATGAAAAATTAAAAAAGGGATTGATAATAAAACATCGACCCTATTGTTGAGCAAGAAAGGTCCGAGTTTTCTATTAAGAATAAATATTTGCAATGTCGTTGAAACCCTAAAATCCCTCAATAAAAAAATATTTGATTATTCACAGCTCAAACTAACAAGCAAGAAAAGAATATAATCAAGGAAAAGTGATTGCTATTTAATCTACTTGAATAGCGTATAGGATCAAACTCAGGGGACGATAAAAATTCCGAGGGTTATTCAGTTCTGTGAAAAATCAAAGAGAAAAAAGAATTTCAAAACAACTATGCTTAGTTTTTTGTTATTTTTTTGCTTTTTTAATTTTCCATGGAATTTTAAAGTTTTTTATATCTTTTATGTGGTTTCCTGATTTCATGTATTTTTATTAATTTTAAATTTTCCAAAATTTTTTATTTTTCTTTAAAAAATGAAAATAAAAATAAATCAAAGGAATTAAACAAAAGGAAGAAGAAGGCATTTTTGCAATTTTAGAATATAGCAAAAATAAACAGAAAATTCGGAAAATTTATTTTTTATTTATGAAATTTCTATAATGTTTATTTTGCTAATGTTTTTTATAATTTCTCCATAATTTTATGATTTTTTAAAGATTTCAAATAAATGAAAACAAGAAAATACGATAAATAGAAAGTAATATTGATGTTTTTGGATTTTAAAATAATAAAATGAAGTTAAAATAGATGAAAAATACGGTAACAGAAAGATAAATTTTCCAATTTCCAGAAAATGATTTTGTGGTTTTTTTGATTTTTTTATCTAAAAAGAATTTTTAGTGTTTTCAAAGTTTTTTTCTATTTTTTTTGTTTTTTGTAGAATTCGCTAATGAAAATTGGTCAGAAAATAAAAAAATTAAAAGAAACAATTATTATTTTTTTAGAATTTATAGAGAATGTTTTATAGGTTTTATTGACTTTTATGCAAATAGGGAATATTTTGGTGATTTTTGATTTATTATAAATAATAAAAATGAGAAAAAATTACAAAATAAAAATTAACGTGATTAAATGAGATTAGCAAGTAGTTAAGATATTTTTTATGGAATTTTGATGATGTTTTGCTATTTCTAATACATTTAACATGCAAAACAAATAGAGATGCACTAGGAGTAATTTGCAAAGAAAAATAGTTTCAGGACTAGATGAGTAACAAACAAATGATTGCAAAGCCTTTTATGCAAAATTTCCACAATCTGCATGCTAGTGCATGCGAGCTGCGTTGGATTTGACCAAAATGTAAAAAATATATTTTCAGGTGACAATGAATAACACAAAAGTATGTTGGCTTTTATTGCATTTTTTCCATGAAAATCACGTGCAAGGCACATGCTTAGTTCAAATAAGACTATGATGAGAATAAAAAAGCAAGGAAAGAAATGAAATTATTCAATAAATCAAAATTTGACACGTGTCCTAAGGGGACTTATTTGCAAAATAAAAACAATTAGAAGCTTTAGCACAAAATTTTTATCAATCCATATGGCAGAATTAACAGCTAAGATTACTCTGGAGGCTAATATAACATTAGAGAATGAAACTTGCTCGGCAGTCTGGATCTGATCTAATTCTCTGATCTAACAATCTGGAATCGGGAGTAGTTGGATGGCGTTTATCTAATCTAGAGACGAGGTTCTTGATCAGATGATGTAGAAACCTTCTGGAAGAAATGGGAAGAAGGTCTACTTCGACGGTCTTCAATCGAGAAAAACTCATTCGATATTAGGCTAAATCTCCTTCCGAGTGGTGCTATAGGTTCCTTCGATTCTCCTCCATCATCTTGATTGATCAACAGTGGTCAGCAGTGAAGCACAAAAAAATGGGAAATGGTGAAGGAATGGAGACCTCTGGTGAAGGTGGCCGGAGAGGAGGTCATACCTCGGATCTGGAGTGATCTGAGTTGGGTAAGATGTGGTAGAAGGTGGAGAAAGTCGAGGCGAAGGTGAAGGTCGAGTTGGGTGTTCATGAAACTGGTCGGAATGCTCCGATCACTCAGATCGGAGCTAGGATGCCGAATGATCAGATTTTGCTAAAGCGACGAGTAAAATGCAAAATTGAAAAGCACAAATCAAATAGAAATTATCGACTGTTACATGCACTAAATAACTGGACGAGATTCACCTTGATCTGTTGCTGATGGTGGAGAGGCGGGAATATGCTAGCAAAGGTCACACGAGTTGATTGGATCGTTATTTAAGCTATCAACTAACGCTCTTGATCGGAGGTACACTCCTCTATCACCAGCGCGCACTCTCTATCACTTAATCGCGGGTATGTAAGGCCAAAATCGGATCAAATGATGACATGCGATGATCTACAAGTATAAATAGTAATAGGGTCCAGGCAGATTTGAATTTCAGATTGTGCGGGAATCGGGGCATTATTGAAGGATCGGGTAAGGTTGTGAAGGAGTTAGTTGATTAGGTTGAAGGTTAGGAGAAGAAGGCGGAAGACATTAAGGATTAGAGCGCATGGGGAAATTTGGAGATGAGAGGGAGGCATGCGGAAATTGCGGAATCAGACGTGGACTGGAGAGTTGGCCCGGGTTAGCAGAACTGGGTCCAACCAATGGGAAGGCGCGGAGAATAGGACAAAACAAGGATATAAAAAAATGAAAATAAATTAGGAAACAAATTAATAATAAAAATATTTTTTTAAAAAGGTTAGTAAATTAATAAACTTAATTATGGTGATTTTTAATTAAATAAATAAAATATATACAAAGGTATAAATAAATGAAATGTACTGTTTATTTGTATACATACCTATATTTACAACACCTTGATTCTTAATTTATTAATTTTATAATTATATACATAATTTATTAATTTATTAGTAAACAATGTTTTACAAGGGTGGTAAAGATATTTATTTTATTTTTATGAGGTGATTTATAAGGTTAAATAAGTAGGTATATTTACAATATATGCATATTGCTACAAAGACAATATATACAATATTTTATTACTGTAGATTTTTTATTTTGTAATTTTTATTTATCTTTTATATAAGTTAAATACAATATTTACAATTAACTAAAAATACAATATGTACACATATATATAGAAAAATGGAAAAAAATAAATAATGTACATTGGTATAATATACAATAGTACCCCAAAGAGCCACATTTCACACCTTAACTCTAATTTTAATGAAATCACCGCCATTTTAAAATTATTTAATTTGGTGTACAATGAAAGTGAGTTTGGTTTATTTTGATTTTTTATAGAGAAGATATTGATCTTACAACTTGAGCTTTGTGGCTTTTTTAGAGTGTTTTATTTATACATTGTACATTAGTTATTTTTGCAATTATTTTGATTATTTACAAAAGATTTTTACGTACAATTTCATGTAGAAAATAATTGTGTTTGAGTTGAATTTGGGTATAAATAAATCAGTGAAAAGAAAGAATGCGTAACAATAATATACAAATGATGAATGTACACGAATGGAACTTGATTTTTGACATTTTTTGGTTTTAGGCCTTATCTCCCCCTACTTTATTCATTGTCTATCAGGTCATGCTTTGACATTCTCTCGGGGTCAGAGTCCGCCTGTATCTATTGCATATATAGGGTCTTTTATTTACTTTATTTTTCTTTTATTTAATAATTATTTTTTTATGTTAAAATAGTGAAAATATACAATATTTACAGAAGAAGAAGGGTTAGTAAGAGAATAGATTTATTGATATTTATATGTGTTTTATAGGTGATTTTAAGCTAAAATAAATGAATGAAGATGATGAAATACAGATTCATCATCCCCCTTTGCTAGTCCCTTAGCAAACACTTATTTGAAGAATTAGTGACTAATAGAAAAAGAAAAGAATAAAGTAAAAAATAAAGAACTTAGAACAATATTGAGTATTAAGCTTATCTTTATAAATTTAAGTACGGAGCTCAGTCGGACCTTTGGATTATTAGTTTGGATGGATCCTTAGTAGGAAACGGACTTACCATTCGACAATCTCTAGAAACCACACAACTCTGCTCAAGTCTCCTCAATAGCCAGGTCAGAATAAGTCAACTCATACGCAAACCCTTATGACTATGAATGTTTCTTGTACAGTCTAAGTGATATGTATCTCTCCTCGGTTGAAATTGTAAAAGTTTGTCTTATCCAACATGGTGACCCTAATTTCCAATCCAATAACTCTTTCCTCGAGAAGAGGGTATTCCCTTCTAAGTTCAAGTGCAACCAGCTCAAGAAGAGGAGGTGGAGAGAAGAACTGATGGTATCCAATGTAGCTACCTATCTTAGGATGTGAGGCTAGTGTAGCCTAGTCATCCAGCTACAAGCTCACAAATATCTGACTTTGAAGCTCAAGCTTGCTCATTGACTATACATCTATATACATACTCCAACATGCATTTTATTTTTTTTCATGTCTGTCCACATTTTTGGAGTCTTTTAAGAAAGAAAAGGGTTAGTAGATTGAATGTGTTTACGAGGAATATATACAAGTATACATAAAAGGATTATACAAAATTTATAAAGTATTTTACAAGAGAATTATATTCACAAGTTTTAGATACTAGTTTTTAAAAGAATTTTATATACACCATAGAATTTTATCTACAGGAGGACAAGTGATTAATGTTTTTATACTCACGTAGATATTAAAAATGTATATACATCCCATAATCTATATCCCACGTGACATAATAATTTTACAAAAAATTTGAACACCTTTTCAAAACATTTTATAAAAGAATATACAAACATTTTGCAAAATCGTTTACGAAAATTTTGCAAAAGTTTTACAAATGCATTTGCAAACTATTTTTCAACCATTTTTACTAATCATTTTGCAAGCAAATTTAGAAACTGGTTTTTGCAAACATTTTGCTTTCAACAGTTTTACAAATATTTTCTACAATATAAATAATTTTGATACATAAAATAGTTTACAATTATTTTCAAACCAAAACATTTGTACAAATAGTTTTGCAAATATTACAAAAATAGTTTTACACAAAAAATTATAAACATTTTACAAACAGCTTACAAATAATTTTATAAAAGTTTTTACAAAATATTTTAAAAAACAAATTTTACAAATAATTTTAAAAAAGAATTTTGCAAATCATTTTACAAATCATTTTTCAAAACACATGTTTAAGTAATAGCCATATTTTTAATAATTAAAAATAAAAATTATGGCTGACGTATATACAATATATACCAAAACCCCATTTACTTATTTTGAACTATGTCTTCATAGTGACCAAAGAGCTACAACGAAGATATAACTCATGCTAAGTATTGAAAATTGAAAACAATCCTATGCCACAATGACTCAAAGAATAGACAAAAAGAATAGAAGTCTCTGATCCCCCCTATACTTCAGATCATGTAATCTTAAGTATAGGAGACTGTACAAAAGGGGAAAACTGAGGAAAATAATGAATAAACTCAACTACTAGACTTGTCCTCCCCTATACATAGGGTAAATGATCCCTAGGTATAGAAAAAGAATATCAACAATTTGAAGGGAAGAGAAAAAATAGGAAATAAAAAAAATACAAACGTGAAAGATAACACAATGAACGACATCACTCTTCTATACTTAGGGTAAAAAATCCCTAAGTATAAGCAACAACATAAGTGATGAAATACAACGAAAATGAAAACTAAAGTTATTCGCCACCCCTGTACTTAGGATAAAGTACATACTAAGTATAACACACACACATTGAAAAGAGGTGAATGATAAAAACAGATGAAGAAAGAATAAAATAAAACGATGTATACAAGATAAAATCAGCTCATGTATCAGAGGCGAAAGATGTAAAAAAGTCATCGTCTGATACCACATATATGGAATCAACCACGGACAGGAATATGTCATGATCTAGATATGGCTTCAGCGACTGTTCGTTCACAACACATTGTTGTATGTCAGATGACAACCCAGATATGACAATACTACCATTATCACACACAGCTCTAACAATAAACGATCATGACCATTTTCTTTTTAATTTGTCGGGAAACAACTTCAATTTCGCATCAAACAAGCAAACTTTCTGATCACAGAAGAAAGTATTCCTTCTAATGTGTTTATCGTGCTAACACTTGACTTTCTCTTTATACATGAGTGAGTTGTCGTATGAAAAATCTCGAAATTCCAACAATCTATTCAGATTCAACTTCATATTCTATCGTGCTTTCTCATAGTCTAAATTGCATAAACAAAGGCCCATAATGGTATGTGAATTAATTCAATTGGCAAGTGGCAAGACTTTCCATAAACCAATCTATATGTAGACATTCTCAATGGAGACCTGTACGCCATTAGATAAGCCCATAGAATAGAGTCAAGCATCTGGGACAAGTTCTTCCTATCTTGATGTACAAGATTATGCAATATCATCTTTATCTCCCTATTTGAAATATCAGCAAAGCCATTAGTCTATGGGTGGTAAGGAGATGTAAATATATGGTCAATAGCATACTTTTTCACATGCTTCTAGACCTCTCAACAAACCTCTCTAAAATGAGTATCATCGGAATCCTAAACTGCACGATAATATGGTCCTTGAGAAAGGAACAAAGTTTACGACTATCAATGTCTCAGGTGGGAATATCCTCCACCCAACGGCTAACTTAATCTAAGGCAAGCAGAATGTACTGAAATCCCTGATTGACTGGAAATGGCCCATGATGTCTATGCCCCAAGCATCGAAAACATCTGATATCTGGATATATCTCAAGGGCATGGTATCTTTGGAACCAACGGTTCCTGCAATTTTCTGATAGTAAGTACAACCTCAAGCATAATCTGTAGCATCCTTAAATAAAGTTGGCCAACATAGGCCGCTCTGTAAAACCTTTGGTGTCAAGCACTTCCCCGGATGATGCCCACCAGACTCTAATTTGTGATAATGCTCAAGCATGATGGTGTATTCCTCATGAGGAATGCAACTTCTCCAGATACAATCTGCACCCTTACAAAATAGTTACGGATCATCCCATTTGTAAAAATGTATCTCTTTGACAGGAATCTGTCTACCTCGTGCTTCAACCAATCTTGTGGAACTTTCTTGGAGACAATATAGTTCATGACATCAACATAAAATGGGAGTGAGTCCACAGAACAAGTCACGTGTCACATCTTGACTATGACATATGGTAGATGGATGTCAAGATTGTGTTCCTCAATGGATATCACCAGGAGGATATCTATATGGAGTAGCCCTATGGCTTCATAGTTGGGAAGGCAAAGTGTGCAAGATAAAGAAGTCATCTATGGGATCAAACAAGCTTCTCGTAGTGGGAACATCATATTCAATGAAACGGTAAAGAGTTGTGATTTCATTCAAGATCGTGATGAGTCATGTGTATACAAGGAGCTTAGCGGGAGCATCATTGTGTTCATCGTGCTTTATGTAGATGGCTACCTTATCATTAATAATGATACATGATTGATGAATAGTGTTAAAATCTAATTGTCGCACACCTTTGAGATGGAAGATCTTGGAGAAGCCCCTTATATCTTGGGTTTGAAGATATTCAGAATTAGTGAAAATAGGACTTTGGGATTATTCCTACATGGTGAAATAAGAAAATCTTGGAACGATTCCATATGGAAATTCTAAGAAAGGATTTCTTCCCTTAAGATAACGTATCCACTTGTTTAAAGGTATCTCTCCTCAAAGTGTTGAGGAAAAGAACGTCGTGGTTGGATGCCCATATGTTTCGGTTGTAGGAAGCCTGATGTATGACATGATGTGCTCGAGGGCGGATATCTTCCATGCAGTAGGAGTTGTAAGCCACTACCAATCTTGCTATGGAGAACAACACTGGAATGTAGTGAAGAACATCTTCAAGTATCTAAAATGGAGGCAAGATTATATGAGCAATATTATCTAAGAATCAAAAAGTTGGATAATTAAATAAGATTTCATTATCTTAAATAATGTGTATATGATTCACTGTATTATACATGTGTAGAGAGACATCTTGGATAATTAAATTGGATTTAATTATCATGGATAGGATTAGTGTGAATAACAATATCTATGATAATCATGGATAATTTGGATTAATCCACAATATCATATAGAGAGTTAACAGTGAATGAGATTCATTAATTGTGAATGAGATTCATAACTTAAAAGTTTATATGAATCGAATTCACAGTATACAATTTAATGTATATATGATATACAATGAATTTCAGATGATGGATATAATTCTTAATAATCAATGGTCCAACTGCAATTGTAATAAATAATTTATAATTATTTGGTGTTTATTAAATTGGTAAAGTAACTAATTAGTTAAACAGATTTCTGCGAAATAATGGAAATTACTCCTAATCCTCTTCGGAAGAGGACGACCATGGTTAATACACCATGATGGCCATCCAACCCAAATACGGAAAGTGGGTGGAAGCAAACCTTATTCAAATGTTATTTGTTGATTAATTGTTTTAAATAAATAAATGATTTGGAAATTATTTTCAACCTATTTTCTTGAGATTTTATGACTTAGGAGAAGTACAAATTAATATCAAACCTTAGAGAACACATTTATAAATACAATTGTTGTATAATAAATACTCTCTCTCTCTCTCTCGTTCTCTCCACATGTCACTGCCATCTCCCTCCACAACCCTAGTTTGTCCCCTTGCCCTAGGATGGTGGAGATCGTGATTGTTGTTATGTTGTCATTGTGTTGTCGCACCATATGCTTGATAAAAATGGCATTCTTCAGTGCCTCGTGCTCATGAAGAAGACAACAAATTTCGTGAGATGAAATTAGGAGGTTCCACATTCAGATTATCGCTTAGGATTACAGGAAGCACGTATCTCATCAATGCACCAGCAAGTACACTTTAGTCAGATCGAACTTGAGTCAGGAGGCCTCTTTGCTTAGAGGCTCCGAGATCACAACCACGTTGCAATAGGAAAGCCTAAACTTATGTGATCATGATGAAATGGCACGGAAGGGTTCCCGAGCAATGTGGTTTCATCTATAATTTTTTTATTGTGGTGTCATACCAACTAGTACGACTACTTGACCTAGATCGGATTTGATCTGATATCCACACTTCATTTATGTTTGATGTTGAACCCTTTCACATCACGGCCCCCCTACCCCCCCCCACCACTCTCTTTAGATTCACTGGTGGTGACGTCAACATCCTCCTCCACGCAAAGCATCTCGACCACGAAGGAGGAAGTCACGGAGGAGGCAACCCATAGGAGGAAGGAGCTATCAGAGACGATCTTGTGAACACGAAGACTTAGGGAGAGCAACTCACAGATCAGGATAGACGTATGAAGCATGCAAAAGTAAAAAGGAATGACACATAATCTTACATATACATTGCAATAACAAAGGTATATAAAATCCTCATATACTATTTTCCACTAAATGTATCGTTGCTCTTCTGTAGTTTCATTAACATGCATCCAATGAAATCTTTTGCAAAAGTGTCAAGGGTATGCAAATGAATCCAACAAGGAGGAAGGCACACATGAGGGGGCACAACGGAGGAGGGGTGGGGGCAGAGGAGGGGCCACTTAGTTTTTGCAAATCTCAATTTTTTTACAAATTTTAGAATGGTTTATACAGCTCTCTGATTATTTTACAATCTCATAACATTTTTACATGTTACCAATTTCTAACAGTATACATATTGTTGCGGAAGTCCACATGAATATAACAAAGCGATTAGAAACTTCAACAAAGGATGTGTAAAAATTACAAGGGATTGCATAACAATTACAACACTTACATAAGAAGACCTACAAAGGCTGCTCAAATTTTACAAAGGGACGTGGAAAATATACGAGGACCTATAGATGTTGCTATTACACAATTCATTTTAAAGGAGCAAATCTCAATTAAATAAAATGATGTATTACAATTATGAATCCATTTTTTTATAATGGAAACTATAAATTTACAAAGGAAAGGAATCATATTACTTCAGAACTATTGAATGGTAATGCAAATCAATATAATAACCAACTTACAAAAAGAAGTATAAATTCTACATTATCGCATTGGAATTTACAAATATATGTAAAGGAACCCCAATCTATCGGGAATGTTAATGACAATTAGTAAATGAATTTGTAAGTGAAGTATAACTGAAATATTTGTCTGGCTTGGCTGGATCTGTTTCAAGGAAGGGTAGCATGAGAAGTCTATGCGTACTTTAAACAACTAATTGCAAAAATAAAAATGTATTATGTGATAGTGTATACTATATAATAATAGTAAGAAAAAATAAGTACCCATTCGTGCACCTTTATTCCTTTATTTTATCTTTAAAACCCTATCCAAATACAAGTAAATATATCTGACTTGAACAAATTAACTTACTAAATACTGACAGTAAATAGTGCTTAAATACATATATTTAAATACAAAATAAAAGAATAGAAAAGGAAAGAAAAGTAAAGGAAGTATTGAAAATACTGACTGACCCAAAAACCTCGAGACCAAGTAAATATTGACTTGGTCGAAAAGGAATGAAGTAGGGGGAGATAAGGGCAAATAAATATAGATAAATTGGCACAAACACCTAGAAACCCTAGGTGCCAAATACACTACACATATAGTTGAATTTTACACTTATTTATACACACTATCACATACACCAAACAATGATATTTCAACACAAATTATGTACATAATAATACATAGAAAAATACAAAAATAAGTGTGCATAAAAGTAACACACCATGTAGCCGGGACACACAAATGAAAAATTAAAAAAGAGATTGATAAGAAAACATTGACCTAATTGTTGAGCAAGAAATATCCGGGGTTTTAATTAAGAATAAATATTTGCAATGTAGTTGCAACCCTAAAATCCCTCAACAAAAATTATTTGATTATTCACAGCTCAAACTAACAAGCAAGAAAAGAATATAAGCAAGGAAAACTTATTGCTATTTAATCTACTTGAATATCGTAGATGATCAAACTCAGGGGACCACACTAATTCCGAGGGTTATTCAATTATGTGAAAAATCAAAGAGAAAAAGGAATTTCAAAACAACTATACTTTGTTTTTTTGTTATTTTTTTGCCTCTTTAAATTCTATGGAATTTTATAGTTTTTTATATCTTTTATGTTGTTTTCGGAATTCATGTATTATTATGAATTTTAAATTTTGCAAATGTTTTTATTTTAAAAAAAAATAAAATAAAAATAAATCAAAGTAATACATACAAAAGGAAGAAGTAGACACTTTTTAAATTTTAGAATGTAGCAAAAATAAAAAGAAAATTCAAATAAAATTATTTTTCTATTTATGACATTTCTCTAATATTATTTCTAATGTTTTTAAAAATTTCTCCAGAATTTTCCGATTTTTTAAAGATTTCAAATAAATGAAAACAAGGAAATACGATAAATAGAAAATAATATTGATGTTTTTGGATTTTTAAAATAATAAAATGAAGTTAAAATAAATGAAAAATATGGTAACAGAAAGATAATTTTTTTCTAATTTCCAGAAAATGATTTTGTGATTTTTTGAATTTTTTTTATTTAAAAAGAATTTTTTAGTGTTTTAAAAGTTTTTTCTATTTTTTTGGTTTTTTGCAGAATTAGCTAGTGAAAATTGGTCAGGAAATAAAAAAAATAAATGAAACAATTATGATTTTTTTTAAGATTTCTAAAGAATTTTTTATTAATTTTTTATTGATTTTTATGCAAATAGGGAATATTTTGGTGATTTTTGATTTATTATAAATAATAAAAATGAGAAAAAAATACAAAATAAAAATTAGCGTGATTAAATGAGTTTAGTTGGTAGTAAAGATATTTTTTTATGGAATTTTGATGATGTTTTGCTATTTTTAAAACATTTAACATGCAAAATAAATGGAGATGCACTTGGACCAATATGCAAAGAAAAATAGTTTCAGGACTAGATGAGTAACAAATAAATGATTATAAGGCCTTTTATGCAAAATTTCCACAATCTGCATGCTAGCGTACGCGAGGTGTGTTGGATTGGACCAAAAAGTAAATAATATATTTTCAGGGTACAATGAATAACACAAAATTATGTTGGCTTTTATTGCAATTTTTTCATGAAAATCACGTGCAAGGCACATGCGTAGTTTAAATAGGACTATAATGCGAATAAAAAAAGCAATGAAAGAAATGAATTTGTTCAATAAATCAAAGTTTGACACGTGTCCTGAGGGGACTTATTTGCAAAATAAAAAGAAGTAGGGGCTTTAACACAAAATTTATATCGATCCATGTGGCAAAATCAACAGCTAAGATTACTCTGGAAGCTAATCTAACATCAGAGAATAAAACTTGCTCAGCAGTCTTGATCTGATCTAATGCTCTGATCTAACGATCTGGAATCGGGCATAGTTGTATGGCGTTGATCTAATCTGGAGATGAAGTTCTTGATCGTATGATGTAGAAACCTCTTGGAAGAACTAGGAAGAAGGTGTACTTCGACGGTCTTCAATCGAGCAAAAATCATTCGATATTAGGCTAAATCTCCTTCCGAGTGGTGCTATGGCTTCCTTTGATGCTCTTTCATCATCTTGATGGATCAATGGTGGTCGGTTGTGAAGCACAAAAAAATGGTAAATGGTGAAGGAATGGAGACCTGTGGTGACGGTGGTCGGAAAGGAGGTCATACCTCAGATCTGGAGTGATCTGAGGGGGGTAAGATGTGGTAGAGGGTGGAGAAA
The DNA here is from genome assembly GCA_037367405.1 of Ottelia alismoides. Taxonomy (NCBI): domain Eukaryota; kingdom Viridiplantae; phylum Streptophyta; class Magnoliopsida; order Alismatales; family Hydrocharitaceae; genus Ottelia; species Ottelia alismoides. The sequence goes on along the minus strand of JAZKJV010003238.1, from coordinate 340,943 downwards.
GTTGAGGCGGAGGTGAAGGTCGAGTTGGGTGTTCGTGAAACTGGTGGGAATGCTTCGATCACTCAGTTCAGAGCTGGATGCTGAATGATCTGTTCTTGCTAAAGCGACGAGTAAAATGCAAAATTGAAAAGCACAAATCAAATAGAAATTATCGACTATTACGTACACTAAAGAACTGGACGAGATTCACCTTGATCTGCTGCTAATGGTGGAGAGGCAGGACTATGCCAACAAAGGACTAACGAGTTGATTGGATTGTTATTTAAGCTCTCAGCTAACGCTCCTGATTGGAGGTACACTCCCCTATAACCAACGTGCACTCTCTATCACTTAATCGTGGGTAAGTAAGGCCAAAATCGGATCAAACAATGACATGCGATGATCTAGAGGTATAAATAGGAATAGGATCTGGCCAGATTTGAATTTCAGATTGCGAGGGAATCGAATCATTATTGAAGGATTGGGTGAGGTGGCGAAGGAATTAGTTGATTAGGTTGAAGGTTAGGAGAAGTACGTGTAAGACATTAAGGATTAGAGCGCATGGGGAAATTAGGAGAAGAGAGGGAGGCATGCAGAAATTACGGAATCAGGTGTGGACTGGAGTGTTGGCCCAGATTAGCAGACCTGGGTCCAACCAATGGGAAGGCGTGGAGAATAGGACAAAACGGGGAAATAAAAAAAATGAAAATAAATTAGGAAACTAATAAAAATGAAAATAATTTTTAAAAAAGGTTAGTAAATTAATAAACTTAATTATGGTGATTTTTAATTAATTAAATAAAATATATACAAAGGTATAAATAAATAAAATGTATTGTTTATATGTATATATACCTATATTTACAACACCTTGATTCTTTGTTTGTTATTTTTATAATTATATACATAATTTAATAATTTATTAATTTAAAAAATTTTACAAGGGTGGTAATGATATTTATTTTATTTATATGAGGTGACTTATTATGTTTAATAAGCAGGTATATTTACAATATATGCATAGTGCTACAAATACAATATATACAATATTTTATTTCTGTTGAATTTTTATTTTGTAATTTTTATTTATATTTTTTATAAGTTAAATACAATATTTACAATTAATTAAAAATACAATATGTACAAATATATAGAAAAATGGAAAAAATAAATAATGTACGTAGGTATAATATACAATAGTACCCCAAAGAGCCACATTTCACACCTTAACTCTAATTTTAATGAAATCACCTCGATTTTAAAATTATATAATTTAGTGTACTATGAAAGTTAGTTTGGTTAAATTTGTCTTTTTGTAGAGAATATATTGATCTTACAACTTGAGCTTTGTGGCTTTTTCAGAGTGTTATTATTTATACAATGTACATTGGTTGTTTTTGCAATTATTTTGATTCTTTACAAAAGATTTTTATGTACAATTATCATGCAGAAAATAATTGTGTTTGAGTTGAATTTGGGTATAAATAAATCAATGAAAAGAATGCATAACAATAATATACAAGTGATGAATGTACACGATTGGAACTTGATTTTTGATATTTTTTGGTTTTAGGCCTTATCTCCCTCTACTTTATTCGTTGTCTACTAGGTGAAGCTTTGACCTTCTCTCGAGATCAGAGTCCACATGTATCTATTACATATATACGGTCTTTTATTTTCTTTATTTTTCTTTTATTTAAGTAATTATTTATTTTATGTTAAAATAGCGATAAATAAAAAATATTTACACAAGAAGAAGGGTTAGTAAAAGAATAGATTTATTGATATTTATATGTGTTTTATAAGAGATTTTAAGCTAAAATAAATGAATAAAGATGATGAAATACAGATTCATCATCCCCCTTTGCTAGTCCCCTAACAAACACTTATTTGAAGAACTAGTGACTAATAGAAAAAGAAAAAGAATAAAGTAAAAAATAAAGAACTTAAAACAATATTGAATATTAAACTTATCTTTATAAAATCTAAGTACGGAGCTCAGTCAGACCTTTGGATTATTAGTTTGGATGGAACCTTGTTAGGAAACAAACTTACCATTCGACAATCTCTAGAAACGACACAACTCTACTCAAGTCTCCTCAATAGCCAGGTCAGAATAAGTCAACTCATACGCAAACCCTTATGACTATGAATGTTTCTTGTACAGTCTAAGTGATATGTATCTCTCCTCGGTTGAAGCTGTAAAAGTCCGTCTTCTCCAACATGGTGACCCTAATCTCCAATCCTATAACTCTTTCCTCAAGAAGAGGGTATTCCCTTCTAAGTTCAAGTGCAACCAGCTCAAGAAGAGGAGGTGGAGAGAAGAACTGATGTTATCCAATGTTGCTACCTTTCCTAGGATGTGAGGCTAGTGTAGCCTAGTCATCCAGCTACAAGCTCACAAATATCTGACTTTGAAGCTTAAGCTTGCTTATTGACTATACATCTATATACATACTCCAACATTCATTTTATTTTCATTCATGCCTGTCCACTTTTTTGGAGTTTTTTTAAGAAAGAAGGATTAGTAAATTGAATGTGTTGACAAGGAATATATACAAATATAAATACAAGTATTATACAAATTTTATAAAGGATTTTACAAGAGAATTTTATTCACAAGTTTTAGATAGGTATTCTTACACCCATAACCTTGAGTAATACTGCAATAACATTCATAACCCCACATAATCGTGAATTACATCAGAAACCCTGAGTAATGCTTAACTCTTAAATTGCATAACCCCTTGTTATATTCTATTTGGGAAGACCGTTATAGTTGACGGTTTCTATTGAAAAAGACAAAATTACCCATAAAGTTCATTCTTATTTGCAAAACCTGTCATAGTGCCCAACTCCTCCCTTGCTCGAATGGTGGGAACCTCGTGCCCAACCTCCCTGCTCGGAAGCGCCCACCCCCCTCCGCTCTTCCTGGCCAGCCCCATGAGCTTCGTGCCCAGCGAACCTTGTGCCAGTTTCCTCCCCCCCCCTCCTGCCGATGAAGCTCTTGCGCCCAACCCTCCCTCCCCCCCGGCCAACCAAGTTCCTCCTCCTGGAAGCTCCACTCGCAAGCCACGTGACAAGCTCTCATGCTCGAGCTCCATTCCAAGCCTCCCTGCTCGGTCCCATAGGAACCCAAGTTCCCCCCTCCCCCCAGCGAAGACCTCCTCCTGGCCAGGCTTCCCCGTCCATCCTCGATCCAGGCACACCACCCTCGGCGAAGACCTCCTCCAGCCCGCCACCTCCTCCTGGCGAAGCACGCCTCACTCGCTGAAGACCTCCTCCTGGTCCCTCCTCCAGCCCGACCCCCGCCCACCTCCTCAGCTCCCCCGCCCACTCTCCAGCCCGCCATCTTCTCCTGGCGAGGTACACTGATGAATCTCCATTTCATCACCTTTATTCTATCATTTTGGCCTCAAAAACCCCAGCAAATGCATATAAATAGCATCAAATTGTACATAATAGCATTCATGATTCATTGTATTAAATACACAATAAATAAGGTTCTTAATGCCAAAATTATAGAATAAAGAGAAGAAAAGAAAAAGGAATAAAATATTGTAAATATTTTATGACCCAAACCCCGATACCAAGGCCAGCATGGTATTGGTCGACAAGGAATAAAGTAGGGGGAGATAAGGGCCAGTGTACAATAAATACCTCATTTATAAATTCATTCATTTATGCATTTTTGGCACCTCTTTTGTACATAATTATTTCTTCATCAAATAAAGAAACTTTGTACATTAAAGTTGTAGATAATAATGTAAATAAAAATACAAAATTGAGTTTGTGCAAAAATAATACACAGTGTACATTTTATACACATAATAAAAAGCCAAAATCTCAACTTCGCAGACCCATATCTTGCAAATAAAAACTCCAAATCACCCAAACTCACCTTTAATTGTATATAGCATTCCAAGAACTATTTTATAAAATTGGTTTCATAATTTTTGGAGTCCATATGCAGAAGTTAGGTTTTTGGCCCTCCTTGTATATAGGACTTGTTAAAATATGCATTTTATTCAATATTCATTATTTGTATAAATTCATATTTTTAGAATTTTGTAAATAATGTATATAATGCATACACATAAGAGAAGTTAAAGAAAACCAAAAATAATTTGTAAAATAAAATAAGTCTACAAATTCATAGATAAATTACCTACGCTATATACCTAGATATAAATAAAAAGGATTTTATTCCTTGGTTCTTTTATTCTTTTATATTTTTATAATAATGTATACATTATACATAACTCATTAAAAATGTAAATCCAAAATAAAATTCAAGAAAATACATTAAATAAATTGAGAATACAAAATACATAGGTAAAATACCTATAAGGATACCTACATAAACCTATAGCTATTTATTTAAAATTGTAAATAAACTCCTAAAAATTAAATAAAAATACCTTTATACCCACAAAAATAAACTATAAATTTATAAAATAAGCCAATAAAATAATAAAAGAAAATAAACAAATTAAAAATAAAATACACAAAAATACATGTAAATACATACATGTACACATTATTAAATTAAAACCATAATAAAACACTTTGAAAAATTCAATAAAAATCATAAATAAATACTAGATGAAATAATACACATTTTTTATTTTATAAGAAAAAAATAATAAAATCGTTTAAGGTCTCAAATAAATCAAATTTTAATCAGGTCTCCTATTTTGTCTTCTATTGGATGACTTGGACCAATCCCAGGTCGTCAACAGTTGACCGCCCGGTCAACTACTTCCCCAACCGCCCGATGTGACGCAGCCCGTCTCTTCGCCCATCTTCTCCCATTTTTCCCGGGCACACCATCCATCAATCGAAGATGCTTCCTTCGCAAGAATTACTCCCTAATCATCCATGATGCCCGCCAAAATCCCAGATCAAGTAGATACTCATTGGATCAGCCAATAATCGCCGGTCAATAAGGCTACTCGCCAATGTCTATAAATAAGTAGCTCTGCCCCCTTCCTCGAATTTAGCCATTTTCATTCCACCCAAACGCCTTGATCTTGCTCCTGGACCATTCCTCGTGACAGGGGGAGTCGCCCAGCGCCTCGACTTGGCCGGAGGACGGAGAATTTTGACGCGGCGGAGCTCCGACGTCCGCCCTACTCCCTGGAGGCCCCCAGGTATAAGAGCTGTTCTTTTATGCATTTTTAGTTCGCTTTTAATGTTAGTTTCCCATTCTAGTCATTAGATTAGGTCTTAGTTAACTCCTGTAGTTTATAAACCAAAATTCGAAGTTCGCCGGAGCTCCGCTCCGGCGACTTCTTCACTGTAAACCCCACTGTTTCCGCCCGCCATTCGCATCCCATCTCGTTCCTCGTCGCCTTCTCCATCATTCTATCATCTTGGACCAACCCAGGACCCTAGGTTTTGGCGAATCGGGGCTCCTCCTCCGCCGTTCGCCGAAGTCCCTCCGCCCACCTTCATCTTGCATCGCAGCTTCACAACCCCGGGTCGAGGAGAAAGCTCTCTCGCCCGCGGTTCATCCTGTGCAGGGACATCGAGGAAGAAAGCCCTTCTGGGCTTGCATTGAACCAGGAAGAGGTACCTGGGGGTCCCCTTCTTCTCCGACCTCGCTCCATCGACTCGGACTCCCAGGAGCCATGAAATCACCATCAGTCGAAGCGGGATCCCTCCAGCTATGTGTAGACCACCTCAGACGTGTCAGAGAGCCTTGGAGGAGCCCAAGCTCCTCGATCAAAGCTCGCCAGCCCTGAGCTTCTTCCCCGTTCGTCCAGGGAGCTTTAGCACCGTCGGATCAGGAGGCGAGGCCCAGATCGAAGGAGAGCCGTCCGATGAAGCCATGTACCAACCGTCAGATCAGCCCGGATCGTCTAATCCAGGCCCTTCCTCGCCGAGCCGGTATCCACCGTCGGATGAGTGACGCGTGGATAAGTGGCGCCTCCAGCGCCGTTGGATGACACGCCTTATTTGGGGGTAAATATAACATCTCACCCCCCGCTTTTTGTATTTAGAGTTTAATCCCAAAAATAAAAGTTTTAGTTGTAAATAAGTTGTAAAAATTGCAGAACACCCCCTTATGTTTGGTTATTTACTTTTTAGTCCTTCCGCACCTCACGTGCAGCACCCACGTGAGGCGCGTGAAATTTGCATGTAAACCCTGCCGGTTTTTGGTAATTGTAAAATGGTCCTGAAAATAAAAGTTCACGTGTATTTTTATTGTGATTTTTGCATGTATGCCCCTGAGAGATATTTTATTTGCAAAAATACCCCTGCTAGGCCATTTAATTTTTGAATGCTTTGTCTATTTATTTCGTGCTCCATATTAAATCGAAAAATCTTGCAAAAATAGACTTAAGTTCATGTCTAGTTGTGCTTGAAAGGTATATTTTTAGTTTTGCATTTTGTTGCACTTTTGCATTTATTAAAAATCAAAAATATGTCTTTTATTCATTATCTAACTTATAAAATCCCAAAAAATATGAAAATGCCTTGAAAAATTCCAAACAAATTCCCTATGGTGTATTTTGACCTATCTTAGTGTCAGTCCAACAATCCCTAAAAATCTCAAAAGGAAAACCTTAAAAATTCAAAAATACCCAAAAACTTCAAAAAAATATAAAAAATCAAAGAAAAATCAGAAAATTATAAACTCAGGCTCTATTTATGCTTTTTTTTATTATCTTTATTAGAAAAATAGTGTGGAAAATTTTTGAAGCCGTTAGCTATTTTGAAGGTCTATTTTTGAGACAGCCAGAACCTATTCCACTATTTGCTATTATTTAGCTATTTAGAAATACTAAAAATATTTGCAAAAATGCCCAAAAATCACAAAAATAGTAAAAAACCATGAAAATCCCAAAAAGACTTTATTCCTGAATTTTTGACCATTTTATAGTATTTTTGTAATAGTACCCCTTTATGTATATATATGTATTTCAAAATATATATATATATATATCTAATTATTTATATGTATTCTTATATCTATTTATTAACCTTAATAGAAAAAAAGAAGAAAAAAGTATATTTATTTTATTATATTTATATATATATATATACCTATATATATATTGTATTTATTATAAGCTACATACTAACCCTCTATGGGTATACATATCTTTATATTTATATTATATATATATATTACCTAATTATATTATTATAAAAAGATATATAAAAGTATATATAATAAATAAATAAAAAAATATAATAATAAATAAAAAAAATTTAAAAATCAAAAACCCACACAAGGATGACTCTGAGATACATGTAGGCTATTGCATTTTGGTTTGCTCTCTGTGGTTCGACCTCTGCATGCTTGTTCCCTATACATTTTATGGTAGATTAAATAAAGATTAATTCACATTTATTTTTGAGCTTGATTGTTGTATTCTTTGGATTGTGGGTTAATTGCTGATTGACCCGGGTGTTTTGCGGGTGGTCGCCTCAGTGACACTTTTCAGTTTATTTATGGTGACCTTCGCAATATATCCGTGTTATCAGATGGTGCCATTGCCGGGGAGCAATGAGCATAGCCTATTTCATGTTGTTATTCTTGTATAAAAAATTCTTGATTTATCATTCCTCTTTGTGAGCAGCTATTTTTATTGCTATTAATCACCATGCTTCATTTATTTATTTATTGTGATTATTACATATGCTCCATTTGATTGATTGAGCTCTACTAATGCATTCTTTTTGTGACTTTGATGCGAGGGCCCGCCACGCAAGGATGGCTTCTTAGGAGGCCAATGCAGCCAAGCTTGGAGGAGGATGGTCTTCTTCTCATGACCATCTGAAGAGAGCACCAAGGAAGCAAAGAGATGGGCATTAGTTAGAGCTAGACACTTAGGATTATTTATTATGTAATTTATGGTGAGAGAGAGACATTTTTGGCATGTAATTAAACAGGACTCTACTCTTCACAATGAGGTCCAGTGCCCGGGTGATTGTTCACCTGGGGGCCTCATCGCAGCTTTTTCGAGTTTTCATCGCCTTCTTTTATTTTGTTTTCCGAAGTTTTGAGCTTTCTGCTTTTCTTTTATTTTGTTTTATGTGCTTGGAGCCCCTAGATATAGGTTGCTTGACTCGGTAGCTAGGTCCAAACATTAATTAGAATGCATGTTCCTATAGTCTACTTCGCTTGGATCTAGTCGAACTTAAACAAGCCGTTCATTTATCTCTTAGCCCTTGTGCCGCAGCGAGCCCTGTAAAGCGCTTTCTCCTAAGTTCAAGTGTGTTGATTACAGAGGAGGGGTGAGCCAAGACCGGACCCTTCGAGCTAGAGATGAATGAGTGACTTATGGTTCTTCACGTTAATAGCAGCTCATGTTTAGGACGGTTTTATGCCTTGCATATCGACATCTAGATAGGTTTAAAAATTCTGTTTTGCATACCACATGGAGAGAGCTGGGATGCACTGTAAGTCTTCTAACTCAGCATGCATCATTCGGTTCAATGGTGAGATTTCCATCATGGAACCACTTGCATGGCTTTTCCGCTATCTCCCTCTGATTTTGAGCACCTAGGACTTAAATGAAAATCTACAAAAATGTTAGGCGCTGGTATGAAACAGACTAAAAAAAAAGTGAAAACCCAAAAAATTAAAACAAGGGGACTGCTAAATAAACTTTGACCTTAATTAAAAATCTGTAATGGACTATCATTGTATCGGGTTCATAAAGCCCTCATTGTTTTCAGGTACCTTGGAGGGGGTCCAAAACCCTACTCCCTTGAGTGAGTGCGACCCCTAAGGATTAAAGCCCAAAACCCAGTCTGCAACTGCATTGTGTATCGCCTGGATTACCGAAGTAATGGCGCTTCTATCGTACGTAGGCGAGTAGGACTTGGTCACCAATGGTGACTCTCTATTGTGAGAGCATCGACCCTGTCCGAAGTATTGAGCATAGGCCACGCCTTCACGGGGGTGTCTGTCTCATCGTCCTGCGTCCGAGTAGGTTCTTGCATGCTCACGGGTGATTCCGTTGCGAGCGAGAACCGAAGTATTGGTTTCGCCTATCGGCTTCCTCTCTCTTTTCATTGGCTGAGTAGGGATCCAGGAAGGGTTACAAGGACTCCAAAAAGTACAGACTACAGGTTACACAGGAGGAGGACAAGTACGTGATACTCTTCTGGCAGTACTCTCTCTCCTATAGGGTAGCGTACTAAGGACTTGTTATAAGATATGCCTGAAAATCACAACTCTAAAAATGAAAAGATAATAAATAGCCGAGCTTTCACGGCTTCACATGGCGTGAGTTGGTGAACCCGATTTCGTATTGTGTTTGAATGGATCTAGATTAAGGTTCAAAGATCAAGTCCCGCGCATTTGCGCACATTTTGTTGTTTCTCCCTTTGACCACCCCGCTCAACCGAGCCTTTCTACTGTTTTACACTCCTTTTATTTCTCGTTGACCATCGTATCATTCTTCCAACATCCGACATTCTCTTGTGCTTCGCGAAGTTGATCCATGGATGGCTTTCGTCGGGACCATGCCGATACCTACATCGATTCCATGGACTCAACTCCGCCAATAAGTTCGAGGTGATTCCCGAGAACCCGATCCAGACTTTGCGGATCGATCTCCAGACTCCTCATTTTCTACCTTTCTCTTGGCCACCCAATAAACTGGGATCACTTTTGTCCCACGTCCGCTGTTGTGAATGGGAGTCGATTACAGTCTACATCCTTTTCCGTTCACAACATGCTGGGGTTGACCTGAATTCCAGCTTAATCACGGCAGCTGAAAGTTAATTGCAAGTGATCTGATTCGGACTATCTCATTCTGCAGATAGAAGCCAGTGCGAGCCCTGGAGACTACTCCGGAGTTCATTTCGTCCGACTCAGACCCTGACATGGCACCAGGAGGAAAGGGCAAGGGTCAGCAGCCACCACCAGAGGGACAGGTGCCAGATCAGAACCAAGTCAATGCACAGTTGCTGGCATCCATCCAGGCGATACAGCAGCAGCTGACCGAGCATGCCCTCACACAGACCGCATTCCAGGATATGTTGAATGACATGATGAACCGTGACGATGGAGGAGGAGGCAGAGGCAGAGGAGGCAGGGGAGGAGGAGGTGGAGGTGGAGGTGGTGATCCTCCTGATGATGACCTTGAATTACCACCACCGAAGCCGACACTCAAAGAAACATACAATCCGAGAGACATCCAGATGACCGAGTGGATTCTCATTCCACCGGTACATGCTCACTTTGAGCTGAAGCCCCAGTTCATAGCCCTTCTCCCTGCCTTTCATGGAAACACAAACGAAGAGCCGTACATTCACCTGCAGCAATTCTCCCACATTTGTCGTACCACCCACTATCTGAATGTCCCCCTGGACATTGTCAAGATGATGGCTTTCCCCTTCAGCCTACAGGACAAGGCCCTTTATTGGGTCAATCATTTGGGAAAGGTCATGACGACCTGGAAGGAGTTGAAGTCCGCCTTCCTGCACTAATACTACCCTCTCGGTCGGCTCAACCAGATGCGAGCCCGTATCAGTAATTTCTCCCAAGGAGCACATGAGTCAGTACACGAGGTGTGGGAGAGATTTACTGACCTGCAGGAGAAGTGTCCCCATCATGATATCCCGAAGACCAGCTTGGTCCAGCATTTCTTTGGGGGACTGAACATTGAAAGCCAACGGCTCGTGGACGCAACATGTGGGGGCTCCCATTTCAACAAGGATGAAGATGTTGTCTGGCAGATTTTTGAAGAAATGGCCGAAGGATAGGCCACCCTCTCTTCATCCAAGGCATACCAGAAGCAGCCCCAGATCCTCCAGAAACAAGTTCACATGGCTGCATCCAAGGAAGCAGAGAGAGATGAGAGATCCAACCTCAGCATCATCGGGGGCCATCTCTCTAAAGTAGATATCATTGAGAAGCGATCACAGGACCTCGAGAAACTCGCTGTGATCGAGAAGAGGACCCAGAACCTGGATAAGCTAGATCAGATCAACAAGTACCTCGAACTGTTGGTCGGCACGATCAACTCTGTCCAGTCGGCTACACCATCAGACGCTCCCGCTGAGTAGAAGGACAAGCAGCAACCGCAGCATTAGCCTCAGCCGAGCCAGCAGCCACCGGCAGTCCATCACGTGTACTACGTGCAGGCGCCCGACCAGGGCCCGCCGCAGCAGCAGATGGTCGTATACCAGCCAGAGTTCCTTTCTATTCCTGATCTAGTCTTCCCACCACCACCCCTGATCCAAGAAGTCAATGGGGTATGGAGTAATGATGCACTGCCGACCCGTCCTCAGGGACAACCCCAGGGTCAGCAATTTTCCAACCGGCAGTACCACCAACCTCAGGGTGGTCGTTTTGGTCAAACCTCTCAGCCTCACCAGCAACACCAGCAGCCTCCCCAGTTTACACATCAGTGGAGGCAGAATTTTCTTTATCAGCACCAGCCGCAGTACCGCCACCCACAGCCGTATCACGAGTACGCGGCTGGCCCCTCTCCGCAATATCAGCAGTATCCTCATCCGTCTTACCAACAGCTTCAACTTCCTGCACCACCACAGCAACACCACCAGCAACAGCCTCCCCACCCATCTACCCAACAGCAGCGTGGTCTGCACGCTGAATCTTCGGATATGTCCCCTGCAAATCCCACCATGGAGTGTCTAGCCCAGCTTGTTAAAGGGCTAGCGGAGATGACAAAATGGCTTGATGACCTGACCGCCACCCGAACCACTATTCCGGCACAGGTCGAAGCCAACCCTAACAATTTCAAGAAGAAAGAGCAGGTAGAATGTGATGTCCTGTCCGTGTCTGGTCACGATATTACTGTTTATTCTAATGCTGTTACTCTCAGGAGCGGTAGGGCCTTGCCTCCGCCTGCTACTACCAGTGGGGTGAATAAAGAAACAGGTGGATTGTCATCTTCCGCATCAGCCGTGCCAGCTCCAGGGGCGGGTGAGGAATAAGAAGAAGGAGAAGCCAGTCCAGCCGTCGTGCCTTGCCAGAAGCAACTCCAGCCAAAAACACAAAAAATCAGCAAAAGCAAAAACACCAAAAAGAAGCTTGTAGCAGAAGCGAAGCCGCGCCAGCCTTGGAGGAGCCGCCAGCAGCAACCGATCCCTCACCAGCCGATGGAGCCGACGCTACCCTTTTTGATCGCCCCGCAGCACCAGCATTTTCAGATCCAGCTTGTACTCCTTTTTGTAATCCGGATGTACAACATTCTGTGGGCAATGATTTTGATGTAAATAAGAACTCTCATTTTCCTTCTAGTGGTATAAATATTCCTTTTCCGCATGCAATACAAAAATCCAAAAAAATTGCAAAACGAAAAAAGGCATTGTCTGATCCAGGTGTTGTGGATATTTTGGATAAATTGACTGTTGAGATTCCCTTGTTGAAGGCCGTGGAATACATGCCAGCTGTAAAGAAAGGACTGAAAGAGGCATGTACTAACAGGCGTCGCCCAGCGCAAGACAACAGACGCCGAGAAGTAGAAAAACACGTTCTCTCCAGGGCCACAGTTGCAGCTATCAGCAACCTCCCCCAGAAAAAGCATGATACAGGAGCACCTCTGATCAGTTGTGTGATTTTTGACCAGGTCTTCGAGCGTACTCTTCTTGACAGTGGTTCTTCCATCAACCTTCTGCCCTCATCCATAATGCAAGAATTCGGGCTGGGACCGCTCAAGCAGACACGCATGATCCTTCAGTTCACTGACCGATCCGTCAAGCAGCCCCGAGGACTGTTGGAAGATGTGATAGTTACCGTGCAGGAGATGAAATTCCCAGATGACTTTGTAGTTCTTGATATGGACTCACCTGCACCCCTGCTCCAGACCCCTATCATCCTTGGCAGACCATTCCTCCGTACTTCAGTTGTCGTGGTTGATTACGGATCTGGGAAGATCACTTTCAAATCGAACACCCAGCAAATCACGATAAACATGAACAAAGAGCAGAATGCCACGACTGATGAGAGCCAGGCAGCATCAGAAGCAGACTGTGATTTCATCGCGGAGATCAGAGATTTAGAGTTATCATTGGACGATCCATGGACCCGAGCAATCCTCACTCTTGAGGAGGACTTGGAAAGCGCAGTCAGCATATGCTCCGATGATTCTTGGGAGACAGATTCTCATATGCAGGCGCATCTTCTTGAGCATTCACTCCAGACCGAACATGATCAGCTTAGCGCAGAACCGTTCGATGCATCTTCGGGATCTCAACAGGATGATGAGGATGGTAGCAGCCTCAAAGTGCATTCCACCACCAGCATGGTATCTGAAGTGACAGATAAAGTGGACAGATCAAAGCCAGAACTCAAGCCACTTCCTACAGGCCTGAAGTATGCTTTCCTTGCAGGTGAAGAGCAAATGTATCCGGTCATCATCAGCAGCAGGCTGAATCCGGATCAGGAATCTCGACTTCTCGAGGTTCTAGAAAAGAACCGCAAGGCACTTGGTTGGAGCGTATCGGACCTCGGAGGGATAAATCCAGCCTTGTGTTCACACCATATCTATTTGGAAGAAGATGCCAAGCCGTCCCGCGAATTTTAGAGAAGGTTGAACCCTAACCTTCGGGACGTCGTTATGAAAGAAATCACGAAATGGTGTGACGCAGGCTTTATCTATCCCATCTCCGATTCAAAATGGGTAAGCCCACTGCATTTAGTTCCAAAGAAATCTGCGCTTATCGTGGTCACCAATGATAAAGGAGAGGAAATTTCAACTCGGGTACCGACATCCTGGCAGGTGTGTGTTGACTACCGCCGGCTTAATACAGCAACCAAGAAGGACCACTTCCCCTTGCCATTCATTGATCAAGTTCTGGTGAGATTAGCAGGCAAGGAGTTCTTCTGCTTTCTAGATGGGTACTCCGGGTACAACCAAGTGGCGATCGCCCCTGAGGATCAAGAGAAGACCACCTTCACTTGCCCGTTCGGCACCTACGCCTTCAAGAGAATGCCCTTTGGATTGTGCAATGCACCTTCAACCTTCCAAAGATGCATGTTAGCAGTCTTCGTCGAGATGGTAGGCAGTTTTCTTGAGGTGTTCATGGACGATTTCTCTGTCTATGGTGATAGTTTCGATTCTTGTCTTGGGCACTTAGACAGAGTGCTTCAGAAATGCCGTGAAGTCAATCTAGTTCTCTCATGGGAAAAGAGCCACTTTATGGTCACAGAGGGTATTGTGTTGGGCCACGTCGTTTCCAAACGTGGCATGGAAGTCGACCCGGCGAAGGTGGATGTCATTTCAAATCTTCAGCCACCTCAGTCTGTTAAGAATGTGAGGTCATTCCTGGGGCATGTGGGATTCTACAGATGATTCATCAAGGATTTCAGCCGCATTGCCCGACCTCTGACAGAACTCTTGTGCAAGGAGACTGAATTCATTTTTGATCAGCCGATTCTCCTTGCTTTCAATCAATTGAAGGAGCTTATCACTCAGGCTCCAATATTACAACCTCCCGACTGGACTCTTCCCTTTGAGATAATGACCAATGCGTCAGCTTTTGCGGTCGGAGCTGTTCTTGGGCAGAGGAAAGACAGAGCGCCCTATGCCATTCACTATGCCAGTAGAACATTAGATGAAGCGCAAAGAAATTATACAATGACAGAGAAAGAATTACTGGCAGTGGTTTTTGCCCTAGAGAAGTTCATATCCTAATTGTTGGGATCAAAAGTCTCAATTTTCACGGACCACTCTGCTATCCTGTACCTACAACAGAAGAAGGATGCCAAGCCGAGACTGATTCGTTGGATCCGTCTCCTCCAGGAATTCGATCTGGAAATCAAGGACAAGCCTAGAGTTTAGAATGTGGTAGCAGATCACCTCTCCAGAATTGAACAACCCGAGCCTCCTCTAAGCAATGCACCTATCACAGAATCCTTCCCTGACGAAGCCATCTTAGCCGTGGATTCTCTCCCTTGGTATGCCGATATAGTCAATTACCTCGCCTCTGGGGTAATACCTTCGGATTGGACGAAGAACCAAAAGAACAAATTCATGTCGACCATCCGCTTCTACCAATGGGAGGATCCTCTTTTATTCAGAGAAGGAGCAGATTGTATTTGGCGCAGGTGCATCCCTCAGACGGAGCAATCTAGTGTCCTCGAGCATTGTCATTCGCTCGAATCTCGTGGACACCATTCTGGAGATCGTACGGCAGCGAAAGTATTGCAATGTGGCTTCTGGTGGCCCACATTATTCAAGGATGCAACTGAGTTTATCAAAAGATGCATTGACTGTCAGAGACTGAAAGGAACACTAACTGCCGAAGATTCAATGTCCCTGAAAATCATTCAGATAGCAGATGTTTTCGATGCATGGGGCATTGACTTCATGGGACCTTTCCCTAACAGTCAAGGTTTTGAGCACATCCTTCTTGCCTTCGATTACGTGAGTCGTTGGGTGGAAGCTATTCCCGCCCGAGCCGCCGACAGCAAAATAGTTTGCCAGTTTCTAAAGAAGAATATCATTTCGCGGTTTGGGATACCAAAGATTCTCATTTCCGACGGGGGTAGTCACTTCATCAACAAAGAGGTCAAGAAATTAACGAAGGAGTACGGCATCGATCACCGTGTCGTGTCTCCTTATCATCCCCAGACCAATGGCATGGCAGAGTTATCAAACAGAGAAATCAAGACCATATTACAGAAACTTGTTAGGCCAAACAGAAAAGACTGGTCTCAACTCTTGGACTCTGTTCTATGGGATTACCGAACTGCCTACAAGTCTCCATTGGGCATGTCGCCCTACCGTCTTGTATATGGGAAACCATGCCATCTGCCCGTGGAATTAATTCACAAATCTCTTTGGGCGATCAACAGCTGTAATTTGGACTCACGCAGAAGTGGTCAGAAGAGAAAAGACGATCTGAACAAGCTCTTGGAATTCCGAGACTATGCATACGATAACACCTTAATGTACAAGGAGAAGGTGAAACGCTGGCATGACCGGCACATTAGACGAAAGACCTTCGATGTTGGACAGAAAGTGTGGTTATTTGATGCAAAGTTGCGGATATTCCCAGGCAAATTAAAGAGTAAGTGGACAGGGCCATTCCAAGTATGTGAAGTGCCTGACAATGGAAGCATCGCTATATCAGAATTGTCCCCTGACGCACAGCCCTTCGTCGTCAACGGCCAACAACTGAAGCCTTACCTCGAACCAGATGCATTCTTGGCCGTTGTAGACTCTATTCAGCTAGTGCACCACGATGACATCTCCACAGCACCTGCGGCATCGAAAAATTCAGATGATGTACTCCAACCACTATTTCTCTGATTTTCTTCTTTTCTTCTTTTCTTCTTTTCCTTTTCTATTTTCTTTTACTATCTGAAAGCTGCCACCCTTGTAAACAGTTTTCTATACTTAGGACGTACTTTGTCCTAAGTATAGGGGGGATGTGCACCTAGAGTTTTTCATTTCATTCTGATCTTCTCCATTGTCTCCTCTTCTTGTCTATACTTAGGAGTATCTTACCCTAAGTATAGGGGGAGACAATCTGAGTATGATCAGTATATTCCCACCCTTGACCCTCCCTGCTTTTTGTACAGTCGGCTATACTTAGGATTATTTGATCCTAAGTATAGGGGGAATGGTCAACTTCTCATTCATTCATTTCATTCATATTTATTCTTTAGATCTGTCTATACTCAGTACGAGTTATGTCTTTGCTTTTCCTTTCGATCTATGAGGACATAGCTCAAGCTAAGTATAGGGGGGTCGTATATACCATGTATATACTATAAGCCATAACTCAAACTGAAAAATAAAATATATCATCCCAATATAAATTAAAATGTAATAAGTAACTATATAATAATGAAAGATGATTGTGAGTTCCTTAGACTCTTTATACGTGTACTGATTACTGAGTCAGAAAAGTGTTCTACGCAAAACATTCTCTTTTGAAAAATCTTGTGAAAAATGTTTGAAAAATAGTGTCTACATGTATTCAACGTTTGAAAAATTAGTTTTGTGTGTAAAATTTATTTTCTTTGAGTGAAACCAAAATGTGTGAAAATCAGTGTGCAAATGATTGTGAAAATTTGATTGACAAAATTGTTTTGAAAAATCTATCTATGTTGTGTAAAACATTTGTAAAAGGATTTTCAAATGCGTGAACATGTTTGCAAAATTATCTTGGACTATAGTTTTCAAAATCCTTGTGAAAATGATTCTCGAATCAATCTGAGGAGTCCGCACAAAAATCTCTCATTTGTAAATAATGAATAAGACCAAACAAAGTCTAAAAGAACCAAAACCATATTGTACATCAAATATAATTTTTCTTCTTTTGTATCTACTGATTAATAAATTAGATACCTATACAGTATGATTTGAAAAATAGTGTGACTAGTTTTGAAAAATTTGATGTGAAAGGATTTCAAATGTATGAAAATGTTTTGATAGGAAAAACTTTCTCTTTGTGTGGAAGAAAGGATTTGAAAAACCTATGTGCAAATATTTTGAAAAATGTTTGTCAAAACTATTGTGAAAATTGTATACATAGTGTGAAAATTTTTTGCAAAAATAGTTTTCAAATGTGTGTAAATAATTGCGAAAATTATTGTGTACTATAGTTTGCAAAATTATTTTCAAAAACTAATAAGAACACCATTATAAATATGTGTGAATCCTGAATAAGACACATACAAGTCTTGCAATAAAATTCTAAATAAAACACTTCATTCAAACCTGTAAAGTTTTTAGAAATTCAAACTTTTTGTAAAGAAAGCAGCACGCCCGTGTAAATAATTGTATATACTTTTTGTATATGTCCAGTTCTTAATTTATTTGCAAAAATTCTTTGTGTAAAAATATTCTTCGATTCTTTCAAACTTTTTGTGAAAAATTTGCATCATTCATTTTGCATAGCATAAGCATACCATTCATATTCTTTTTGAGTGAGCTTGATGATTGAATAAGTCTAATAAAGTCTCAAATTGGAGCTTGGTTGGACCTTACCGCACCTAACTGCACTGGAACCTTATGGAAACTAGGTTTAAGGTACTTCAGGTCTATGCAGACTTAATTCTTTGAGAAATCAGGGCTGGGTTCAAGTCACCTCAGTGGACTAACTAGAACTTTTCGAGACACACGGATGACTCTTACCGACCGTGGCCTAACTTGGACACTTGCACCTTTCACTTGGCTCAACTCAGTTGAAGTGGTGAGGGGGTTGGATTTGCCAGTCTGAGACGCACACGGGTGGAAACATCCGTCCTCGTTTAGGGAGGGAAGTGCACCCCAACCTGGTCCAATAGCCATGAGGTCTAAAGACAGGAGACTGTGGGTTGCGATAAAGCTTCAAAAGAGGGATAGTCTACTGGCTCAAGAGGAAAAACTCCTTATGTAAATGCTGTTGTGAATAGTATGTTGAAAAAAAAAATGGTCAGGCCTGTACATAAATAAAATGCCTGCAAAGTATGTACAGAGTCAATAAGCAAGCTTGAGTTCCAAAGACAAATATGTGAGCCTGCAGCTGGATGACTTGACTACACTGGTCTTGCATCCCGGGATATGTAGCTACACTAGCTACCGTCCATTCTTCTCTTCACCCCCTCCTCTTGAGCTGGTTGCCACTTGAACATAGAAGGGAATACCCCGCTCCTCGAGGAAAGAGCTGTTGGATTGGGGAATCATTGGGTTGTCATTCTGGAGAAGTCAGTTCTCTTATCATTTCAGTTGGGAAGAGCCACTATCACTTACACCGTACAAGTCAGCTTCATAGTTATAAGGGTTTGCGTACGATGTAGACTAGTTCTAACCCGGCTACTGAGGTGGGTTGAACCGAGTTCTGTGACTATCGAAGGCTGTTGTATTTTAGAGCTGGTTCCCGACTAGGTTCCACACACATTCACACCCAAGGTCTGACAGGAGCTCCAAATTCAGATTTTTTAAAGACATGCATTGCACTGAAAGCACCCCTATTCACTCTACCATTCTTTCATTTTCCTTCTTCTTTTCTTCATTCTTTTTGTAATTATTGCATAAGTGTTTGCTAGGGGCTAGCAAAGGCAAGTATAGGGGGGTGATGAATCTCCATTTCATCACCTTTATTCTATCATTTTGGCTTCAAAAACCCCAGAAAATGCATATAAATAGCATCAAATTGTACATAATAGCATTCATGATTCATTGTATTAAATACACAATAAATAAGATTCTTAATACCAAAATTATAGAATAAAGAGAAGAAAAGAAAAAGGAATAAAATATTGTAAATATTTTATGACCCAAACCCCGAGACCAAGGCCAGCATGGTATTGGTTGACAAGGAATAAAGTAGGGGGAGATAAGGGCCAGTGTATAATAAATACCTCATTTATTAATTCATTCATTTATGCATTTTTGGCACCTATTTTGTACATAATTATTTCTTAATCAAATAAAGAAACTTTGTACATGAAAGTTGTAGATAATAATGTAAATAAAAATACAAAATTGAGTTTGTGCAAAAATAATACCCAGTGTACATTTTATACACAGAATAAAAAGTCAAAATCTCAACTTCACAGACCCATATCTTGCAAATAAAAACTCCAAATCACCCAAACCTACCTTTAATTGTATATAGCATTCCAAGAACTATTTTATAAAATTAGTTTCATAATTTTTGGAGTCCATATGCAGAAGTTAGGTTTTTGGCCCTCCTTGTATATAGGACTGATTAAAATATGCATTTTATTCAATATTCATTATTTGTATAAATTCATATTTTTAGAATTTTGTAAATAATGTATATAATGCATATACATAAGAGAAGTTAAAGAAAACCAAAAATAATTTGTAAAATAAAATAAGTCTACAAATTCATAGACAAATTACCTATGCTATATACCTAGATATAAATAAAAAGGAATTTATTCCTTGGTTCTTTTATTCTTTTATATTTTTATAATGATGTATACATTATACATAACTCATTAAAAATGTAAATCCAAAATAAAATTCAAGAAAATACATTAAATAAGTTGACAATACAAAATACATAGGTAAAATACCTATAAGGATACCTACATAAACCTATACCTATTTATTTAAAATTGTAAATAAACTCCTAAAAATTAAATAAAAATACCTTTATACCCACAAAAATAAACTATAAATTTATTAAATAAGCCAATAAAATAATAAAAGAAAATAAATAAATTAAAAAAAATACACAAAAATACATGTAAATACATACATATACACATTATTAAATTAAAACCATAATAAAACACTTCAAAAAATTCAATAAAAATCATAAATAAATACAAGATGAAATAATACACATTTTTTTTATAAGAAAAAATTAATAAAATCGTTTAAGGTCTCAAATAAATCAAATTTTAATCAGGTCTCCTATTTTGTCTTCTAGCGGATGACTTGGACCCAATCCCAGGCCGTCAACAGTTGACCGCCCGGTCAACTATTTCCCCAGCCGCCCAATGTGACGCAGCCCGTCTCTTCGCCCGTCTTCTCCCATTTTTCCCGGGCTCACCATCCATCAATCGAAGATGCTTCCTTCGCAAGAATTACTCCCTAATCATCCATGATGCCCGCCAAAATCCCAGATCAAGTAGATACTCATTGGATCAGCCAATAATCGCCGGTCAATAAGGCTACTCGCCAATGTCTATAAATAAGTAGCTCCGCCTCCTTCCTCGAATTTGGCCATTTTCATTCCACCCAAACGCCTTGATCTTGCTCCTGGACCATTCCTCGTGACAGGGGGAGTCGCCCAGCGCCTCGACTTGGCCGGAGGACGGAGAATTTTGACACGGCGGAGCTCCGGCGTCCGCCCTGCTCCTTGAAGGCCCCCAGGTATAAGAGTTGTTCTTTTATGCATTTTTAGTTCGCTTTTAATGTTAGTTTCCCATTCTAGTCATTAGATTAAGTCTTAGTTAACTCCTGTAGTGTAAAAACCAAAATTCGAAGTTCGCCGGAGCTCCGCTCCGCCGACTTCTTCACTGTAAACCCCACTGTTTCCGCCCGCCATTCGCATCCCATCTCGTTCCTCGTCGCCTTCTCCATCGTTCTATCATCTTGGACCAACCCAGGACCCTAGGTCTTGGCGAATCGGGGCTCCTCCTCCGCCGTTCGCCGGAGCCCCTCCGCCCACCTTCATCTTGCATCGCAGCTTCACAACCCCGGGTCGAGGAGAAAGCTCTCTCGCCCGCGGTTCTTCCTGTGCAGGGACATCGAGGAAGAAAGCCCTTCTGGGCTTGCATTGAACCAGGAAGAGGTTCCTGGGGGTCCCCTTCTTCTCCGACCTCGCTCCATCGACTCGGACTCCCAGGAGCCATGAAATCACCATCAGTCGAAGCGGGATCCCTCTAGCTACGTGTAGACCACCTCAGACGTGCCGGAGAGCCTTGGAGGAGCCCAAGCTCCTCGATAAAAGCTCGCCAGCCCTGAGCTTCTTCCCCGTTCGTCCAGGGAGCATTAGCACCGTCGGATCAGGAGTCGAGGCCCAGATCGAAGGAGAGCCGTCCGATGAAGCCATGTGCCAACCGTCAGATCAGCCCGAATCGTCTAATCAAGGCCCTTCATCGCCGAACCGGTATCCACCGTCGGATGCGTGACGTGTGGATAAGTGGCGTCTCCAGCGCCGTTGGATGACACGCCTTATTTGGGGGTAAATTTCACATCTCACCCCCCCCCCCCGCTTTTTGTATTTAAAGTTTAATCCCAAAAATAAAAGTTTTAGTTGTAAATAAGTTGTAAAAATTGCAGAACACCCCCTTATGTTTGGTTATTTACTTTTTAGTCCTTCCGCACCTCACGTGCAGCACCCACGTGAGGCGCGTGAAATTTGCATGTAAACCCTGCCGGTTTTTGGTATTTGTAAAATGGTCCTGAAAATAAAAGTTCACGTGTATTTTTATTGTGATTTTTGCATGTATGCCCCTGAGAGATATTTTATTTTCAAAAATACCCCTGCTATGCCATTTAATTTTTAATGCTTTGTCTATTTATTTTGTGCTCCATATTAAATCGAAAAATCTTGCAAAAATAGACTTAAGTTCCTGTCTAGTTGTGCTTGAACGCTATATTTTTAGTTTTGCATTTTGTTGCACTTTTGCATTTATTAAAAATAAAAAAATGTCTTTTATTCACTGTCTAACTTATAAAATCCCAAAAAAATATGAAAATGCGTTGAAAAATTCCAAAAACAATCCCTATGGTGTATTTTGACCTATCTTAGTGTCAGTCCAAAAATCCCTAAAAATCTCAGAAGGAAAACCTTAAAAATTCAAAAATACCCAAAAAATTCAAAAAAATATAAAAAATCAAAGAAAAATCAGAAAATTATAAACTCAGGCCCAATTTATGCTTTGTTTTATTATCTTTATTAGAAAAATAGTGTGGAAAATTTTTGAGGCCGTTAGCTATTTTTAAGGTCTATTTTTGTGACAGCCATAACCTATTCCACTGTTTTCTATTATTTAGCTATTTAAAAATACTAAAAATATTTGCAAAAATGCCCAAAAATCACAAAAACAGTAAAAAACCATGAAAATCCTAAAAAGACTTTATTCCTGAATTTTTGACCATTTTTGAGTATTTTTGTAATAGTACCCCTTTATGTATATATATATGTATTTCAAATATATATATATATATATCTAATTATTTATATGTATTCTTATATCTATTTATTAACCTTAATATAAAAAAAAAGAAGAAAAAAATATATTTATTTTATTATATTTATATATATACCTATATATATATTGTATTTATTATAAGCTACATACTAACCCTCTATGGGTATACATATCTTTATATTTATATTATATATATATATATTTCCTAATTATATTATTACAAAAAGATATATAAAAATATATATAATAAATAAATAAATAAATAAAATATAATAATAAATAAAAAAATTTAAAAATCAAAAACCCACACAAGGATGACTCTGAGATACATGTAGGCTATTGCATTTTGGTTTGCTCTCTGTGGTTCGACCTCTACATGCTTGTTCCCTATACATTTTATGGTAGAGTAAATAAAGATTAATTCACATTTATTTTTGAGCTTGATTGTTGTATTCTTTGGATTGTGGGTTAATTGCTGATTGACCCGGGTGTTTTGCGGGTGGTCGCCTCAGCGACACTTTTCATTTTATTTATGGTGACCCTCGCAATATATCCGTGTTATCACACACCCCACTCGCTGAAGACCTTTTCCTGGTCCCCCCCCCCACCCACCGTAGATCTCCTCCAGCCAAAACACCAAGGTCGACCCCCAGCAACGTCCTCCTGGCCAGGTTGCCCCGCCCACCCTCCAACCCAGGCAGATAATCCCGCCCCGCTAAGCCCCTCCCCCATGCACCTCCTCCTGGTAGCCTCCCCTCTACGAAGACCTCCTCCAACCAACTATTCGTTGTTGTTTATTTTATTCATAATTCATTGTCTTTTTCCGCAACATTTCTCCTTTATGGGTCTGCTAATGTACAAGTATTTTGGTTGATTTTCAGCTTTATGTTTGGATCTTCGATCTTTTATAACATCGATATTAATCCATACGGGATTTGGCTTTCGATGGAGGAGAGATGAGAGAAGAGATGGAAGAAGATGGCGTTGGAGGGGAATCTGCTAGAGGAGGAAGGAGGAAGTATCCAACCGTCTAATCACAGAATGATTAGATTAACTCAATTCTTAGGTCAAGTTAACGAACTAAAGTAACGGAAGGTTATGGGTGTAAGAAGGCGTATTTATTTAGGGTCCTAGATGTAATTCTTGATTATACAGGGTTATGAATGTTATTGCAGAATTACTCAAGGTTATGGGTGTAAAACTCCCTTTTAGATACTAGTTTTTAAAAGAATTTTATATACAACATAGAATTTTATCTACAGGAGGATAAGTGATTAAGGTTTTTATACACACGTAGATTTTAAAATTTTATATACATCCCATAATCTATATCCCACGTGATATAATAATTTTACAAAAAAATTACGAACCTTTTCAATACATTTTACAAAATAATTTACAAACATTTTACAAAATCGTTTACAAAAATTTTGCAAAAGTTTTACAAATGTTTTTGCAAACTATTTTTCAACCATTTTTACTAATCATTTTGCAAGAAAATATACAAACTGGTTTTTGAAAACATTTTGCTTTCAACAATTTTACAAATATTTTCTACAATATAAATAATTTTAATACAGAAGATAGTTTACAATTTTTTCCAAACCAAAACATTTGTACAAATAGTTTTGCGAATATTACAAAAATAGTTTTACAAAAAAATTATAACAAACAGTTTACAAATAATTTTACAATAGTTTTTACAACATATTTTATAAAACAAATTTTACAAAAGAATTTTGCAAATAATTTTACAAATCATTTCTCAAAACACATTTTTACGTAATAGCCATAATATTAATAAATAAAAGGGATATTTACACCTATAACCCTGATTAATATGGTAATTACCCCAGAAACCCTCTATAAATATGAATTACATCGAGGACCCTGAATAAATACTCCGTTTTACACTCATAACCTTCCGTTAGTTTTATGCATTAACTCAACCATATGGGTGAGTTAATCTAACTGATCTGCGAACTAACAGCTACGATTAATCAAAATTTAAAATAAATAAAATGACTTGTATGCGGTGCTCCTAGCACTGAGGAGGTCTTGCAGGAGGGGTTGACAATGGTGAGGATAACGGTGGGGATCGGGGGAGGCCTCCATGATGGTGAAGGCCGCAGGAAGGGGATTGCAGGAGGGAGCAGGGGCGGGGGTCAATGTGGAAACCGGAAAGGGGGAGGTGCTGCTTGCGGGCTCGGATGGAGGTGGAGTTTGAGGTCGCAGGCAGAGACACAGGGAGGCGGAGGGGATGTGATGCAGGCGGATACAGGGGGTGTTGGGTTACAGGCTCGGCTGGGTTGCGGACACAGATGCGGGGAGGTGGAGGGGGTGTATGTGCCGCAGGCGGAGCCAGGGGGAGGGGAGGGGGAATGCTCACGGGCTCGGAGGGGGGTGGGTTTGGGGTTGCGGGCGGAGGCTACAGGCGGGGATGCGGCCGGGGGGAGGGGGGGAGCTGCTTGCGGGCTCGGAGGGGGGGGTTTGGGGTTGCGGGCGGAGGCTGTACGCGGGGATGCGGTCGGGGGGAGGAGGGCTGCTTGCGGGCTTAGTGGGGGGGGTGGGTTTGGGGTTGCGGGCGAAGGCTGCAGGCGGGGATGCGTCCGGGGGTGGGGGGGTGCTGCTTGCGGGCTCGGGGGGGGTTGGTATTGCAGGCGGAGGATGCAGGCGGGGATGCGGCTGGGGGGAGGGGGGGAGCTGTTTGCGGGCTCGGAGGGGGGGTGGGTTTGGCGTTGTGGGCGGAGGCTGCAGGCGGGGATGCGGCCGGGGGGGGACTCGACGTGGCGGGGATCTTGCAGGCAGAAGGGGAGGAGGGGGTGTTGGCGAGGGGTTGAACGGGAGGTCGGCGGAGGACGTCGAGGGGGGTTCCTGACTGGAGGAGGAGGTAGGAGAGGGGCCAGAGGAGAAGGGTACAAA
This sequence comes from Ottelia alismoides, assembly GCA_037367405.1. NCBI lineage: Eukaryota > Viridiplantae > Streptophyta > Magnoliopsida > Alismatales > Hydrocharitaceae > Ottelia > Ottelia alismoides. The sequence goes on along the minus strand of JAZKJV010003238.1, from coordinate 315,475 downwards.
ATATCAAATAACAGAAACTTTAAGGGTATAGAATGTAAAATAATATAAACTTAAAGGGTATAAATATAAAATACATAACGAATACCGTCAATAGTTAACGGTAAATTGGATGGAAGATAACACAGGGTTATGAGCGTAAGAGTTAATTTCTATTCAAGATCCTCGGTGTAATTCGTGTTTATAGAGGGTTTCTAGGGTAATTACCATATTACTCAGTGTTATGGATGTAAATATCCCTAAATAAAAATACAAGTTATGGCTGAAGTATAAATACAATATATACGAAAACGCCATTTACTTAGCTTGAACTATGTCCTCATAGTGACCAAAGAGCTACAAAGGAAGATATAACTCGTGCTAAGTATAGAAAAGTGAAAATAATTCTATTCTACAATGACTCAAAGAATAGACGAAAAGAATAGAAGTCGCTGATCCCCCCTATACTCCGGATCATGTAATCTCAAGTATAGAAGACTATACAAAAGGGGAAAACTGAGGAAAATAATGAATGAACTCAACTACTAGACTTGTCCACCCCTATACGTAGGGTAAACGATCCCTAAGTATAGAAAATGAATATCAACAATTTGAAGGGAAAGCGAGAAAACATAAGAAATAAAATAAAATAAAAACGTGAAAGATAACACAATGAACGACATCACTCCCCCTATACATTGGGTAAAAGATCCCTAAGTATAATCAACAACAGAAGTGATGAAATAGAACGAAAATGAAAAAACTGAAGTTATTCGCCTCCCCTACACTTAGGATAAAGTACATCCTAAGTATAGCACACACACATAGAAAAGAGGTGAATCATAAAAACAAATGAAGAAAGAATAAAATAAAAGGATGTATACAAGATAAAATCAGCTCAAGTATCAGACGCGAAAGATGTAAAAAAGTCATCGTCTGATACCACATATATGGAATCTACCACGGATAGGAATATGTCATTATCTAGATATGGCTTCAGTGACTGTTCGTTCACAACAAATTGTTGTGTGTCAGATGACAACCGCGATATGACAATACTACCATTATCACACACAGCTCGAACAATAAACAGTCCTGGCCATTTTCTTTTTAATTTGTCAGGAAACAACTTCAATTTCGTATCAAACAACCAAACTTTCTGATCAGGGAAGAATGTATTCCTTCTAATGTGCTTATCATGATAACACTTGACTTTCTCCTTATACATGAGTTAGTTGTCTTATGAAAAATCTTGAAATTCGAACAATCTATTCAGATTCAACTTCATATTCCATCGTGCTTTCTTATAGTCTAAATTGCATACAGAGAGTACCCATAATGATATGTGAATAAATTCAATTGGAAAGTGGCAAGACTTTCCATAAACCAATCTATAGGGAGACATTCCCAATGGAGACCTGTACGCCATCAGATAAGCCCATAGAATATAGTCAAGAATCTGGGACAAGTTCTTCCTATCTTGGTGTACAAGATTATGCAAGATCATCTTTATCTCTCTATTTGAAATCTCAGCAAAGCCATTAGCCCATGGGTGGTAAGGAGATGTAAATATATGCTCAATGGCATATTTTTCACATGCTTGTAGACCTCTCAATACCCTCCCTAAAATGAGTATCATGAGAATCCTGAACTGCACAATAATATGGTCCTTGAGAAAGGAACAAAGTGTACGACTATCAGCGGCTCAGGTGGGAATATACTCCACCCAACGACTAACTTAATCTATGGCAAGCTGAATGTACTGAAATCCTTAATTGATTGGAAATGGCCCACGAAGTCTATGCCCCAAGCATCGAAAACATTTGATAGCTGGAAATATCTCAAGGGCATGGTATCTTTGGAACCAACGGTTCCTACCATTTTCTGATAGTAAGTAAAACCTCGAGCATAATCTGTAGCATACTTAAATAAAGTTGGCAACCATAGGCCGCTTTGTAAAACCTTTGGTGTCGTGCACTTCCCCGAATGATGCCCACCAGACTCTTATTTGTGATAATGCTCAAGTACGATGGTGTATTCGTCATGAGGAATGCAACTTCTCCAGATACAATCTGCACCCTCACAAAATAGGTACGGATCGACCCATTTGTAAAAATATATCTCTTTGACAAGAATCAGTCTACCTCGTGCTTCGACTAATCCTGTGGAACTTTTTTGGAGACAAGATAGTTCATAACATCAACATACCATGGGTGTGAGTCCATAGAACAAAATGGTCTCTTATGGAAATGTCTCTAATATTGGAAGTGCAGACTGCTAAGAATTCTCTACATTTGTGATAAAGGAAAGGTGATCTGCCATAACATCCTTCACTCCAGGTTTATCTTGAATCTCTAAATCAAACCTGGAGAAGAATGATCCATCTGATAAGGTGTGGTTTGGCATCCCTCTTTTCTTGTAGGTACCATATGGAAATGTGATCTGTGTATACAATAACATGTGAACCACGGATGACAGATCTGAACTTCTCTAATCTAAACACCGCTAATAGCATCTCCTTCTTTGTGACTTTGTAACTGCGTTCTGCCTCATCCAGAGTCTTACTAGCATGGTATATAACAAACAATATCCCATCCCTTTTCTGCCCTAAAATAGCTCCAACTACAAAATCTGGCGTGTCCATCATGATCTCAAAGGGAAGAGACCAATCAAGTGGCTGTAGGACAGGAGCACCAGTGACCATGTCTTTCATCTGGTGAAATGCAAGGAGTACTTTCTCATCGACAATAAACTCACTTTCCTTGCATAGAAGCTCAGTCAAAAGTTTGGCGATCTTGTTGAAGTCCTTAATGAATCGTCTATAAAATCCAACATGTCTTAAAAATGACTTCAAGTACTTCAAATTCTGTGGTGGCTATATCTTGGGGATCACATCCATCTTATATGGGTAGACCTCCATACCATGTTTGAAGATGACATGGCCCAATACAATCCCATTAATCACCTTAAAGTGACACTTCTCCTTCAAGAGCACTAGGTTTACCTCGTAGCAACATTGAAGTACTAGGTCTAAGTGAGCAAGATATGTATCAAAGCTAACCCACAGAATGAGAAATCAACCATGAAGACCTCTAGAAAACTACCCAACATGTTAGCAAAAATGACCAACATACAACTTTGAAATGTAACAGGGGCGTTACACAATCCAAAGGGCATCCGTCTAAAGGCGTAGGTGCCAAACGGACAAAAGAACTCTTTCCTTGCCAACCTCTCAATAATCTAATCAATAAATTGTAGTGAAAGTGATCTTTCTTTGTAGCTGAATTCAAGCGTCGATAATCTACACAAAAATGCCAAGAAGTAGATACATGTGTCAGAATCTCCTCACCATGGTAATTCATTACTATAATAATCCCGGATTCTTCGATACCACATGTAAATGATTGACCCACATGGAATCAGAGATGGGATAAATAAAGCCATCATCACACCATTTCTAGATCTTTCTCTCGACAACATTCTAAAGGTTTGCCTTGAGATTGGTGCTGACACTCACGGGAGGGTTTGTTGTCATCTTCTAAGTAGATGTAATGTGATCACAAGTCTGGACAAATACCATGAAGATCAGAAATACTCCATCCAATGACCTTGCAGTTTCTCTCAAGAACCTTTAGCACGCGAGTATGACTGAAAACATCTAGGGGGATCTGCAAGGAAGGCATAATTCAATGTTGAAGGTAAAGCCTTAAGCTCAGGTGGGGTTTGAATCAGCTCAGTGATAACCCTCTACAACTACACTGGTAAAAGGTATCTGATATGGACTGTGTGTACTGTCCACCGTGGCTACTGTAGGCTCAACATGTAAAATCTCAGAAAGGTTTGCAACGAATATCTCTGCCCAGAAAAAAATGGCTCATCAAGATGTTCAGAATTCTATACAAGTATATCGGGAATCACAGTAGGAGGTATCTCAAAAGTAATCTCTGAAAAAGAATGTGTCTCATCAATCCTAGAATGTACCTCAGATAGCTTAGAATGATCCTTATAATATAGCTCAAACTGTCCATCAGCAAACAACTCAAAATGGTCAACAAGGGAACATAAGGTGATCGTTATTTCCAGAAGGTCCTTCTGAGAAAGGAACTCCTGGATGTCCATGAAATCATATAATAGATATGTATCTCAAAACTCAGCAAGAAAGTCACAGTTCTCACAATCCGGATAACTGCCTCTCTCTCTCTCATCTACTATTGATGGTGGTGATGGTTTCAGATCTAGGATCGTATCTATCTTCCCCTTGTCACTACGAGAGTGAAAGATGATCTCTCTTGTAACATATTAAACTACCGCTTCGATTGTTCGATGGAATGACCGAATGATGAATCTATATTTCGTCATATTTATTCATTTATTTTAGCTTAAAATTCCTTACAAAACACCTTTAAATATCAATAAATCTATTCTTTTATTAATCCTAATTCTTATAAATATTGTATATTTATCAATGTTTTAACCTACATAAATATATAAATAAATAAGGAAAAATAAAGAAATCAAAGACTGTATATATGAAATAGATAGAGGTTGAATCGGGCCCCGAGAGTAGATCAAGACATGATAATCAACAAGGAATGAAGTTCGGGGAGATAAGGCCTAAAGATTAAAAATATTGAAAATCAAACATCATTTGGGTACATTCATCACTTGTATATTACTGTATATAATACACATTCTTTCCACAAATTTATTTATACACAAATTCAACTCAAATACGATTATTTCTTCATGAAAATTGTGCATAAAAATCTTTTGTAAATAATAAAAATAACTAAAAGAATAATCAGTGTATATTGTGTAAATTACAACACTCTGAAAAAAAAGCTGCAATGATAAAATCTTAATATCAATATCATCTCCATCAAAACTCAAAATTAATCAAACTCACATTCATTGTGCTCCAAATTAAATAATCTTTAAAATGGAGGTGGTTTCATAAAAATAAGAGTTAAGGTGTGAAATGTGGCTAATTGAGGTCTTATTGTATATAATACCTATATATGCTATATACATTATTTTTTATTTATTTTCTTGTATATATTTGTACATATTATATTTTCATTTAATTTTAAATATTTTATTTTATTATTATGAAATACAAATAAAAATTACAAAATAAAAAATAAAGCAAAATAACCCCATGTATATATAGCGTATATGTATCACCATGTATATATTGTACATATACCTATTTATTTAACCTATTGAATTAATTCAAATAAATCAAATAAAAAATCATTAAAATATTATAAATAAATAAATTATATTTTATATGTCATTAGTAAAAATAAGTAACTAAAAAATCATAGTAATGTATATATAGTTATACATACTATAAATAACACATTATATTTATTTTCATCCATGTATATACCTTATTTCATTAATTAAAAATCACCTAAATTAACTTTATTTAATCCTTAACATTTGTATTTACATTACTTAATTATTTAAAATCATTTTCGATTTTTATCTAATTATTAATTTTTTCATAGATTTTTGTCGTTTTCACTATTTCGTCTTTTCCTACGTCGTCATGATTGCTCGGCCCAGGTCTGATGACCTGGGTCAACTCCCTAATCCATGTCTTTTTCTTTTCATTTCCGCTCGCCACCACTTCTTCTCCTAATTCCCCCATACGACCTGATCACTAACTCCATCCGCTTTCTTCTCTTAATTTCTAGCTCACTCAACTAACTCCCTAACCATCACAACAGATTCACCGATCATACCCCTAGTAACAAATGATTTGAATTTTAAAACATGTCGGACTTGTGCCTACTTATATATTCCATCATCTTCCCCTGTAGGTGTTTGATCGATTTTTCCTCAAGTTCTTGGCCTGAGATCGAGTCGTGAGTGAGAGGCTATGATAGAGCCCCTTCTCTGTGATTGGGAGTGTTAGGATTTGAGCGGAGAATGCAATTCAACCATGCCACCGAAGGCCTCATTCGCGTGTTTCGCCTCTTCCTCGTCGTAGCAGATCTAGGATAAATTATTCTCTATCATCCACTATAAGGTAATTTAGAGCATGTTATTTTTCATTTCAGTCTTTAATTACTTAAGTTTCACTATGATTTTAGTAAATTAGATCCGCCACCATATTCCTTTGATTAACAAGATTAGAGGTGCTCTGATCACTTATATTCCACTCCAACCCTTCGACTATGCTCACCATCTTGTTCTTCATCATCCCACGCAACCTGACCACCTCATATCAATTTAGATATGAGATTTGGCCTCTTCTCCAATCACCCCTACCAGAGGCCACCCTTTCCCCTCATTTCTTTGGTTATATGAATAATCATTTACCATAGACCAACCTCCGAGCACTAGGTTTGCATTATAGGATTCTGGAGAAGACCTGGGAGTAAATAGGAGGATCTGGAGGTCCATATGAATTCTAACACCTCTAGACCTTTAGATCCTTTTCGAGACATCGCTGACCGCCGTGGAGTCCTTGGATCGATAGAGGAGAAGCGCATGAGTGAGCCGTATGCCTCAGGAGTCACCATGAATGGAGATTGACTAATCTTCGACTGATCAAAGGTCATCATCGACCTCATTCATTCTCATTCTCCCAGGTGTCGTGAGAGACGCCAGATCAAGAACAAGTCACCCTATTTCAATCTCGACCGTGGATAAAGCCCCAAAATTCTGCCGTATATTGAGATCCAGATTAGATCTGCGCCATCCTAGCAAGATTCATCCTCAATGATCAAATTAGAGTTTCAACATATTGCACCTGTTGATCAGTGAACATGTATTAAGGGAAAAATTATGCCTCTACCCTTGCCTATATTTATTTTACAAATAAGCCCTCAGAGGGGCACACGTCTATTTTGTCATCGTTTGAAATTTTACATTATTTACCTTGTGACTTGTTTTATTTACATTTAGTCCTTTTTGAACCTCAAAGCGTGTGCAACACGTGACTGTTTGGAAAAATTATTATAAAAGGTTTGCAGTTAATTTATTACTATCTTGCCCTTGTTATTAGATTATTTTCATTTATGTCCGATCTAGCGCAACTCACTTGCGTTGGCATGCAGATTTTTGGAAAACTTATATATTGGGCCCTTTATTATTTTATTTGTTACAATACAATCTATAAACAATATATCTTTACATTTATACCATTGTACGCTTGCATATTATTTTGCATGTTAAAATCAAATACAAAACATCATGAAAATTCCCTAAACATTATCTTTGGCTCCTATTAACTCATTATTGCATCTCTAATTTTTATTTTGCATTTCTTTATATTTATTATTTTAAAAAACTAAAAAACACGGTAAAAAGTCCATGTCTACATTTAAAAATCAATAATAAATATAAAAATTTGCGAAAATTCTAAAAAATCCTTACTATTTATTTTTATTTATTATTATTATAATTCATTTTTTGCATTATTATTACTGAAAAATAAAAAAACAAAACAATAAAAAGATAAAGATTCATAGAAAATTCCAAAAAATGATCAAAAGGCTTTATAAAAAATTCAAATAATTTTCGTATTGTTTCTGTATTTTTTTAATAATTTTTAGTTTCATTTTATACCTTAAAAATCCAAAAACATTGCATTTATTTCTGTTCATCATTTTCCCTGTTTTTGATTTATTTAAAATCCAAAAAATCGAAACATTATTGAAAAACTACAAAAAACAAAACAAAATGTCAGAAACCCAAAAATATTTTTTTTTATTTTCTACATATTTTTGCTATATTCTAAAAATCCAAAAAGTTGTCTCTTTCTTCCTTTGATTCATTTCTTTAATTAAATTTTTTAATTTTCTTCTATTTTCAAATATTTTAAACAAATATTTGTAAAACTTAAAATCATAAAAACTATAAAATCAAAAAACCAAATAAAAAATATTGAAAATTAAATTTCAAAATTAATTCAAAAATCAAACATATTTCCCTATTATTTTCATTGAGTTTCATTGATTTAATAACCTTCGAAATTTTGTAGCCTCCCTGAGTTCGATCATGTATGCTATACAGGTAAATAAATAGCACTCATAGTTCTTGATCTTACATTCTTTTTCTTACATGTTTTCTTGAGCTGTAAATAAAATACAATAATCTTTCCTTGACGCTTCTTTGGGTTGCGATGACCACATCACTTGTCAATAATTCCATAAAATCAAAACGCAAAAAGTTTGCATTTAACAAATGGCGTCATTGTCAGGGAGGCAAGATGAGGGTAGCTAGGTTTTTCTCTTGACCTACTCTTCTTGGTTGTAGATATTTGATTATTTTCTCTTTATTCTTGTCTTCTTATTTTTGTCAAATATTACTTGTGCATATATTTGACACTCATTCATGTTCATTGTCAATATTCTTGTTCTCTTCTCATTATTTTTGTCTATATTACCTGACTTATTTTCTCACATTTTATTTGTTGGACATGCAAACCCACAGTGAGCCATTATGCAAAAAATGTTATGCAAATATCATTCCCTAATATGAAATGAAGAATAACAAATTCTCATTATAGATCCCCTAGTACAATTAGGGTTATGTATCATGGTCATCTTAATGATCATACAACTGTTGATTAAAATCATGGAGGCTGGTGCTCGGAAGAATATCTAAAGAGTTAGATTGAGAACTCATCAAGTACTGTCAAATGATTATTACGTGACGATCTCCAACCTGAGAAAGAGATGACAATCCATTCTCTAATGATTGATATCTAACAAACCTCTTGATGCAGGTCCTCTACATAGGAATAATGATTCGGAGTTGTTAGATAATTTAGGTTAAAGAGTTGACTTAATGAGATCGAGATAATTAACGTCCTATGTCGTATGTTGTCATGATATATGCATGCATCCTCTGACTGAAGACATATGTGTTATTATATGTCTGAGTATGTACATTTGGCAGACCAATAGGTTGATGACCTAACCTAGGTCTATACACCGACGCACTGGTATGAATGCAAGGGCACATGAGTAATACGATCTCTCAAAGGGATCATACAGGTTCATTATTGAATCGGAAGACATGAGCTCACTCATGAGATATTAGGACGAATAAAATTCCATGCATGGTCATCTTGCTTTGGAAGCTTCACAGAATTTGTAGGTTTGATATATACATTTGGAAAATATATGATCAACACCTGGGTATGATATATGCTTTTGGAAAGTATATGATCGATACCAACTTCCAATGATCGAATAAGAAATTTAATGATAAAACCCTGAAGTAGACAATGCAAAATTGATCCCATACTTCAGGATTACTCTGGGTCTTCCAGTATGCGGGATGTACCTGTATTAGGAATACATGAGGGTGATGTGATCATAAACGATTGTATAACCTTGATGCTTCCTTTCTGAGGGAGTGATGATACATGTCTGATTTTAGTGATTCCTCTCACAGAGAAGTAATCTGATCTTAGCCCAAATGTCGGACATCGATCTGAATGTGATTCAGATGCAATGAGAAGATTAGATTTGCGGTCTTGACTTAATCAAGCATCTATGAGAGGTCTGCAAGATAACGATTTGACATGTGATCTCAATATCCAGGTTACTATATGTAGAACAATACAATTGCCATGTTTTTATCACTACGTATCTGCAGAGAAAGCGCATTATCCTTGAAAGGGTTCATGATAATTTCTTTGTTGATATATGTATCCGAGAATTTGAGAAAATTTATAATTAAATGTGATTAAATTATCATGAATAATATGAATTTGATTCATATTATAAGGAGAGTTATCTAAGATAATTAAATGTGATTGAATTATCAAAGATATGAATAATGTGATTGTGATTCATATTATCTGGGTACAAGATAATTAAGATCCAAGATGATTAAATGTGATTTTATTATCATGTATATGTATAATATGGATAGCATTATCCATATTAACCATATATATTATGAATGTTATTTATAATATATTAGAGAGAGCCTATTGTAATTTTTATTTGTTGATTAATTATTGATGTGAAATGGATTCATATTAGATAATTAATTGAAAATATAATTTACATTTTATTTTAGATGTGAATGTGATTTACATTTTTCCAATGGCATGATTGCAATATTTACAAGATAATTATGAATTATTTTTTTGAATAATTTACAACAAGTGTTGTTGTAAATCTTGGAGATATCATGAGATAACAACATCTCATGAAATAATGAGATCTCATGAGATATTGAGGAGATAGACTGTCCCCCCCCCTTTTTAAGGGATAACGTCAATCTTCTCATTATCTCCGAGATTAATTAATTAATTTTATTTGAATTTCATTATATTGATTTATCGATATATATAAATTAAATTTAATTAATTATTGTTGTATTTTTACAACAACATCATGGCCAATGAAAGAAACAAATAAATCTCATCCATTGATTTAGTGTTGTCAATGGATTGAGATCCATGGATCCCAAAATACTATATAAGAAGAGGCACCCCTTGTTCTTCAAGTAACATCAAGGCAAGTCTCTCTCCCTCCCTCTCATTGTGGCCATCCACCATGGAGCCCTAAAGAGTGTCGCCTTCGTCGCAACATCGTCGTTATACTACCGGACTATTTACTTGTGGATCTCCATCTCCTTCGGTTACCTCGCTCATGAAGAAGACTTCATATCTCGTGTGAGAAGATCATGATATTCACCACTTGGATCATCAACATGGATTGTGAGGAGAACGCATCTCATCAACGTGATCGCAAGCGTCTCCTCCGTTGGATCGGACTTCAGACAAGAGGTCTTCTTGTTTAGAGACTCGATCGCATCCGTGCTTCAAGAGTTAAACCTAATACTTGTTTATGGTTTAGATGAAACCATCAAAGAAGTGTTCTTAGATCATGTGGTTTCATCGATTGAAAAATTTTTAAATTCTGCTGCCTCGTGCAACTAGTGCGACTAGTCGTTCCCGATCACATATAATGCGATCCTCACGCTTCCATCATGATCTTAAGGATCTTAGCAAATCCTTCATTATTTGATCATATTATAGACGAATCGTGGAATGCCCTTGTCAATTTAGTCGAATTAATGTTTAAGATATATTCGTTCATTGTTGGTGGGCAATTAAGGGTTAATAAAAACTGCCAATTAAAGTGAGCGGTCAATTTATATTCTTTTACGTGGGAAGTCCAAGATCAAACTCAGGGAGGCAATTATCTCCTTAGTTCGTTTTTAGTTAATCTCGAAGTTAGGTTTTCAAATTGGTATTTTTTTAATTTTTAAATGCAATAATTGAGGTAAATGTAATTTTCGCAAAGCTCAGGGGTTAAATTGCAAATTTTGATAAAATTAATTCAAACAATCCATAAACTTTGCTAGAATTTTAAATATAATGAAATTAGGTTCTGTAATTTTTTTGAATTTTTGGATGCAATATGAATATTCAATGATTAAATGAATGCACATAATGAGATTGTTAATAATTAATTATAATAAATACTAAATATACTTATTTTCAAAATATAAAATTATTTAAGATATATCACTAGGTAATTTATCTCGGAAAAATCATGAACACTAAAAATATTGGATTTAATACATATTAAAAACTAATTAGTGAAATACACAAAATGATATTTCTAGAGAAAAATATGCATGCAAATGCAATTCTTTTCCGCCATAATGTTTTACCAATTAAATCTACGATCCATGATTTTTAGGCAATTTTTGTAGTTATGATTAATTATTTATAAATTTTTAAGCACTAATCGTGTAAAATACGTTATTTTCCACAAGAATATTAATTAATAAATTAGCACGAACATTAAAAATATCCCAAGCATTCCATAATGTAAATAATTAATTGAATAATAAAGTGCAATTTCTGGAATAATAAAATGATAATAAACAGAGGTTGAAATGAAGAGAGAAATCAGGAGTCTAAATTCAAATAAAGAAAATAAAATGATTGAAAGAAACATGAATGAAAGGACTTAGATGGAATTACTCAAACTGGGGGGTATGTATGCAATTTCTCCGTAAACGCACGTACGCTGCGCTTGACCCTAGAATGGTTGAACTTTTCTGGTATTTGCGTGAAGCTAGGGGGCTCCTTCATAAATTTCACCTTACGCATGCGGGGGTCACGTGTTGGACTGCTTTGGAAGGTTGTCTGGAACGGGGGGATTCATACTGCAAACGACCCACCCTCACGTGCAGAGCACATGCATGGTGGTAAAGATGGAAGGGTCAAAGGCCTTCTCTTCAATGGCGGAGGTTCGCAACCAGTGGAGGGTTGGCAGGCAGAGCTCTTGTAGTCTGGTGCAGCACATTACGGGCGTCGCTAGCGGAGGTGGGGGTGACGCTTGGTGACGAAGAAGGCGCATCATGAGGATCGAGGTAGATGTACGGTACAAGCACCTGAGCACTAGCGATGGAGCAGATGTCCTCCGCTACAACAGGGGTGGTCAGTGGCGATCTGCGAATGCGCCACAGTTTGTGGAGCTCCTCTATGAACGACACACGACCAGCGGACATCAAAGAAGCGGGTGTCGATGAAGGCTGGAGTCGAGGTCACGGGTTGCAGGTGTCGTGGGCAGGTCGATGGCATGAGTGCTGGCACAGAGGCAGCCATGCGTGGCAGCGATCTACCGCTGCTGTGGTGGCTCGTTGAGAACCCACCGCGCACCCTACGTTAATTCGGTCAGGTTAATGTCCAAATTAATTAGATGTGTTCGTTGCAGTCGGATACGAGAGGGCGAATCAAAAACTACTTTAATTAGATTTGAGTTAATTTCAAGCGGCAATTTTTTTTACTTGGTGAAGTCCAAGGTCGAACTCAGGGAGGCATCTGTCTCCTTAGGTAAATTTTTAGCAAATATCCAAGTGTTAGATTTTTGGGAGATATTTTTTTGTTCTTTTTTTTTCTATGCAGACTCATGCAATATCAGGCCAATTTAAAGTTAAATCAGAAATATGATCAAATTAATTCCAAGATATATGAAACTTGGCCAGATTATGAAATGGGATGAAATTAAGCTACTCTAATTTTTTTAGAATTTTCTAATGCACGGATAATAAAAAGTGCAGACCTTAGAAAAAACTACTAAACCAATTTTAATAATTATCAAACGACGATATTTTTCAGAAATAAAATTAATCCAAATAGGTCTAGTTAAGATCTATCCAAATCAACATGAATTTCGTTAAAACACTTCACGGTTGATTAATTAAAAACCGATTAATTTTTTCAGTAAATGATTTTTCTAAGACAAACTATACGTGCAAATGGTGTGATTTTTGGATATGTTGTAGCATAGACTTGTATCTACCAATGGCGATTTTTCGGAAATTTTTCGATAAGCAGAGAAGACGCAATCAATTAATCAATCAAAATGGGTAAAATGTTACAATTTTCACCAAATTAATTTCCATAAATATTATGCAAATCAGAAAAATACAAATAAATGCTAAAATGATAGAACAAGAGTTATGTTACACAATGCAACTTTTGGAATTAAAAATGGATGATAGAATGATGACTAAATAAACGTGCAAATGCAAGGGTATGAATGCAATATAGAAAAATGAATCAATAAACAAACAACTGTGCCTAAGGGCACTTTTGTAATTACGGAAAATGAAAGTGGTACTTTTGCAATTTTCACAAAAAATAAAAAAAAGGCAAATGGACCTTTTGTTTTCTTCTCGTGCAAGTTAGGCACAGGGGGCGGCTAGAGCACGCGTGCCAAGTGGGGCGCTCGGGGCGGCGGCCGCCGCACGCGGTGGCGCGCGCAGTGGCTGGACGGCAGTGAAAGACGCGTGAGGGCGCCGCACGGAGGGCCGCGCAGCGAGCTGGGCACGTGCACGAGGGAGCGGCGGCTTCGCGAGGGCGGCGCGCGGGGGTCGATGGAGCGCGTGGAGGCGTTGGTCGTAGTCGGAGGGGCGGCGCGCCTGTGTCGATGGTGCAGGCGGAGAGGAGGCCTGGAGGTCGCGCACGGCGCAAGCTGGCAGGCGGCTATGGTTCGGCGGCGCGAGTTGGGGCAGCACCGCTACACGACCGGGAGTTGGGGGGTGCTTCTAGGGCGGCGGAGCAGCCGCGCGGAGGGGCAGCGGAGTGGCGGCCGGGGCGGTTGGTCTGGATGGCAGAGCTCCGGTTGGCGAGGGGCGGAGGAGCACGGCCGCGCGGGGTGGGGGGGGGCGCGAGCTTGAGGAGGAGCCGCGTGAGAGGGCAGCGCACCTGGGGGCTCTACGGCCTCTGGGAGGCGCGCGTGGCGTCGCGCGCTGCGGACAGTGGGGCGCGTGGGGCCGGTGAGCAGCGGCCTCGCGTCGACGGCGAGGAAGGCGGAGGCCAAGGCCGTGCTTTGCCGGTGGGGCATTGGCAGCTGGCGGCAATGGGCGGCGGCGTGGTGGGAGCAGCCGGCTGCTGGCGGTGCGAGGCCACCGGCGGCCTGGAGCTTGGCGGCGAGGGCAGGGGCGCACAATGCCGGCGGCGAGGGGCTGCTGCGGCTCCTATTTTAATTTTTTTTTTGTATTTTTTTGTGTTTTTTTTGTGTTTTCTTTGTTTGAACAGCAGATAAAAAGTGAAATATATGAAATAAAGTGGTGTGTGTGTGTTGGTGATCGTGATTGTGTTGATGTTTGTGAAATGTTTGGTGACGAACAAGGAACAAAATATGTTAGATAAAAAATTGAAATGAAAAGATATGATAGAAAATACTTACCTGTGGTTTCGTAGAAAGTGGAGCCGCGTCGTGCGGCTTCCGTCGTGGCCTCAAGAAGGGTGGCGCGAACCTTCGAAGCTAGAGCAGCTTCCTACGAGGGATGCTGCGACGAAGTGGTCGGGACCACCTCGGATCTCGCTGTGGTCGGAGGTCGTCGCTCGACGGTGATTATCGGTAGCTGTCACCTACAGATATTCGGAGCTCTCTCTCTTTTCTATTGAAATGGTGGATGGAGAACAATGATGAAGTGGAGGGGATTATAAAGAAATAGGAGAGGGAAGTTGGAGAGAATGGAGTGGTGGAATGAGTGGAGAAGGTGGAGGCTTGGAGTAGAAGGCAAGTAAAGAAGTTGTAAAAGGGAGATTAAATAAATAATTAATAAAATAATATAAGTAGGCTACTTATAATAATTAAAATAATAATAATAATAATAAATCCGAAAATAATACAAAATCGAAAATAATAAAATAAAGGGGTGACATGTGGCGGCTCCAGGAGCTGCCACATGTCGCTCCTAGAAAATTCAAATATTGAATGTAAATAAAAATAAGAAAGAAATAACAAAAAGGATTAAATCAAAAAGTAATCAACACGAAACTTGCTCGTCTCGACGAGATCTACAACTTTCGTGAAGGTCTAAATATCAAACGAGATCATCTGTATAAAAATGTATTTTTGGGTGGTACCTTATAGATATAAAATACTGCATTTTATCTTTTGTAATTTTTTTTTTCATTTTTAAAAGAGAGAAAAATCAAAATAAAAATAGAGAAAATATAAAAACAATATTTACAACGTAATCTAATTTTTTTGATTTTAAATAATTAAGAAAATGAAATGGTAAAATACAGGGGTAAAACGGTCAATTTGTACAATATACAAAAGGGGTCCAAAAACCAAGTTTTGCATACGAGCTCCGATTTTAGTGAAATTTGTCTTGTTTCGAAGGTCTTTGAATGTATATTACTTTAAAAGTGAGTAGACCTAATTCGGAGGTCTTATGAGAGAGATATGTGCATTTTAAGATTCATGGTTTCAAACTTGGATTCAGCTTTTATTGGTCAATTTTACAAGTTAGTATTTTTTTGATATTTTTCCTTTATTAGTGTTAGTCATATATACACAATATAGTTGGTTTTATTGGATTCAAAGTTAGTATAAAATACATACAAATAAGGTATTTTAGCTAGTATACAGGTGAATATTTACAAGTGAATTTGGCTTCTTATTTTATGCAAATATGAATGCTAAAATGCAGATGTTATGCTTGTATGCATGAATGCTAATTATGCAAAATAAGGGGAAATATGCAGCTATTTACTCGGGAACAAAGCTCTATTTTCAACTTTTAGAGGCATGAATCACAGATTCATCACCCCCCTTGCAAAATAAGGGGAAATATGCAACTACTTAAACCTTGCTTATCCCCGAGCAACTAAAATGAAATGCAAGAGTGAAATGATTTTGGGTTCAATACCAAGGTCATGAACAAAAGTTGAAAATGGAGCTTGACTCGACCTTTGGATTAATTGTGTGGCGGAACCTCATTGGGACCTGAACTTAAGACCTAACAGACTTCAAGTTCCACAAGTCTTCTATTCAAGACTCCTTAATAGTCTGGTCAGAAAAAATCCTCAGACGCAAATTTTTGATGACTATGATTCATTACTTGTACTGTGTAAGTGAAATGTAACTCTCCACATCAGAAATGGTTCAGAACCAGCCTCCTCTAACAAGGTAACTCAAATAACCGGGTCCAGTAACTCTTTCCTCGAGGAGCGGGGTATTCCCTTCTAAGTTCAAGTGCGACCAGCTCAAGTGGAGGGGGTAGAGAAAAGAATGGACGATAGCCAGTGTAGCTACCTATCCCGGGATGCCTGACCAGTGTTGCCAAGTCATCCAGCTGCAGACTTCTTGGTAATGTACATACTCTGACATGCAATATATTTTTTTTGTTTTGGCCTGTCTATTTTTTCTGGAGTTCTTGCATTTTTTTCTTTTTCTTTTCTTTTTCTTTTTTTTTGGGAACTATATACAAGGTGCAGCATGTACATCAGGAGTTTTTCCACTTGAGCCAGTAGACTATCCCTCTTTTGAAGCATTATTGCAACCCACAGCATCCTGTCCTTAGATGTCAACACCACAACACTAGGTTGAGATGCACTACCCTCCCTAGAGGAGGACGGATGTTTCCAACCATGTGCTACTCCAAGCTAAAGGATTCTACCTCCTCACCACCTCATCAATGAAGAGCTACGTGCATTGTGCTTGTCCAAGTTAGGTCATTATCTAAAAGAATCATGCGTGTGCACGAGATATTCTACTTAGACTAATCAAGATGACATGTGAACATAGACTTGCGGACTCAAATAATTAAGTCACTTGACCTGAGAAATCTTAAATCCAGATCCTATAAGGTTCCTCTGAAATTAGGTGGATTAAGGTCAAATCAAATCCATCCTCAATATCTACTCATAACTTTGTTCAGAACCCACTAGCTTTTCACTTTGCATATGCAAGATATGCCGATGAGATGCAGATGTCATGCTATGAAGATGAATGAAAATGCAACTCTATTTCTTTTCTTTTTAGATGCAGAGATGATATGCAAAATTAAATAAGAAGCCTTTTTGTTTTATTTTTCTGGTATACAACAATTTTTTATTAATTACAACAAGTTTTAGTTGATACAATTTGTACATAGTATACACGATTTTTTTTGTATACATCCTATTTTACAACAAATTTTACAAAAGTATGTTTTACAACAAAAAATTTTTTTTTCCGATTTTTACCCACCCATAATTATTGCAAAATATATACAAAAATACGCGAAGGTACAAGCTATGGGTAAAGTATATATGTAATATGTACACGCCCCCCTATACTTAGCGTGTGCTATGTCCTCAGAGCACGAAAGCGACTAAAAAGACATAGCTCGGGCTAAGCATAGGAGAGCTAAAATAAAAAAAAGTATAGAAGTCGTCCCGCCCCCCTATACTTAGGCTCTGGCAGCCTAAGTGTAGAAGATGATCAGAAATGAGGCGGACGAGGTTAAGAGGGGAAATGGATGAGTATATACACGGTGGGCATCGGTACCCCCTATACTTAGGCTCTGGTCAGCCTAAGTATAGGACAAGAGTAAGTGTGAGAACCGATGAGATCTAGAGAATATACAACGAATGGTGAAGAGACCCGGTCACTGTCCCCCCTACACTTTGTATCTGATCATCCTAAGTATGGCCATAAAATGAAATGATATGGAATCTGGGGCGAGTGATTCAAATCACAGGGGAGGGAGAAAAAATATATAGAAGGAGAATTGAGAATATACAAGGATTAAGAAGGTTTGTGACGAACCTTCTTGCGGACGCGAGGAGGTGGATAATATACATATGTGTCATTGTCGGAATCGTCCTTATATGAATAATAGTAAGGTGTAGGGATCGTCCAACGCGGGTCGACAGATGGCTGCTTGCTTAGATAAGGCTTAAGAATAGCCGAACTGAGCTCACTCATATAAATCACCTTATCTGGAGCAGATGAGGACTCTTCCGAAAATTTCTTTCTCCGGTGTGTTGAAACAAATTTTCTTAGTCGGTTTTCTAGAACCTGAATCATTGAGAGGGAGTGGAGAGCGACGGCCTTGAGAGGTTCGGGGGAACACCTCGAGGAATCAATTCTCGACTTCCTCTCACTAGATAGCAGACTAGAAGAGGGAGAAACCGTGTTTTTAAGTGGAGTCAATTTTGTCTGGGTTGTTTCCTTAGAAGTCCCTGGTCGTGGTGTGGTGTTGACTATGGGTTCCTCATCAGACGAGTCACCATAAAGATTGTAATAATCCTGAAGGGTCAGCACATGTCTCGGGAAGGTTCTAGTGGTCTCAGTCGGCTTGGCATTATTGGGCTCTTGTGTCGGATCATCGAAATGATCAAGGCAATCCATAAAGGTCGTGTCCGACTCAGTGTCAGCTTCTGGTCGTGAGTCCTCCTTAGAAGCTGTCACGGTGGTGGTGCAAGCAGTTGATGAGGTGTGGGGAGTCTCTGAACCAACAGTCGTCCAGACAATCGGTCTCTCATGTGTAGTAGAGAGGTGGGACTCATCTACCTCTCTATTGTCACGACTGTCAACGGATGTGCGGGTCACCTTAGAGTAAAGTGTATCAAAGAATGGGTGAGGTCGAAGCGCTCCCAATGTTGAAAAATCAATCTTCCGAGTCTCGCAATCTATAATCGCCTTAGCCAAGGCTAAGAACGGCTTCCCGAAAATAATCGGAGACTGGGTAAACTCTCCTCGGTGCTCGATATAAATGACTGTGAAGTCTGCCTGGAGTAGAGCACCTTGGAATGTAACGATGACTGAAATATTTCCTCTCGACCGTTTGATGGATCGATTAGCCAGCTGAACGATCTCTCTAGAATTTCTGATTGGCCTGAGTTTGAGCTTGTCAAACACAGAGGTCGGGAGGATATTTATCGGGGAGTCATCATCGGTTCTTGCATGGGTGAAGATAGTGTCTTTGATTTCACATTCAACTCGAGGTAATCGCTTCACTCTGCGGCTCTTGGTCTTTCTCCCCATCACCAAGGAGGTGGCCATAGACACTATGTGTCTTTCAGTCCTTGTCCTCTTATTTCCCGACCTCTTGGGCATCAATTTACTTTTCACAAATTGTTTGAGGTCAGGAAAGTGATCTATGGCCTTTATTGAGGGAAGATTAAAAGTCAGTTCTTCATCGAGTGCTTCCCTTAGGGCATGATCCAATTTTTTTAGGTCTTTTTCATTTTCAATTTTTATGTAATTTTCTGGTTTTTTAATTTTTTTGGTATTTTGGATAGATGAATGACCAGACTCTGGATTGGAGGGTAAGGGGTTAGTAGAAGAGGAAGATAGAATGGACTCCATCTATACAGAAGATGTGGGTTCCCTAATGCTTGCTTGGTTTTCAACATCAGATCTACTTACATCCTTTTCCACTTTCATTCCCAAGCTGGCAGAAATTGAGTGCAATATTTCCATGACATCTCTCGACTTATTACCAAATGATTCATTTTTCTCAATAAGTATGGAAATGTCATCCTCCACAAAATTCCCATGACAATTCATGGGAGAGTTCTGCTCAAGTGGAGGATACTGCTGAGATATTGGGGTCTCATACTCAACATACCTAGACTCAGGCATGTAATGGTGGGTCGAGTATGGACCATCTAGATGGCAAATATTGGTCGCAGCCTCATATGATGAAACGAAGACTAATAAGTCTAGCTCGTGAGTCCAATCTTGTGAGTGTATAGGCTCTCCGAAAGAAGGCTGGTTAATGGAAGCCTGATCACTAAAGTCAATCAAGTATGGGATAATATGATGTACAAGCCTCTCCATTCGGGTTGTTTGATCGACCATGTTATGCCCTACGGCCAAGTAGGGATGTGTATATGTGAATTGATGTCTGGTCCCTACTTGAGGTGAGAGTGAAGTATACGGGGGCATATAATTCTGCCAATCATCTGTCTCAACAGTGGCTTGCTTTGCATTCGATTCTTTAATTCCTGCAAGCTCTCGAGAATAAGTACAGTCAGCCCAAGATGGAAGTGGATCCGGAGTGTTAGAATATGGAGTAGGTGAGAAATGCGAAGAAGTGGAGAAGTCAGTCGAAGTTCTGACTTCGTAATCGGGTTGAGGTGGAACCGACCACGGGGTAATGGTCTCCCGTGGATGTGGAAGGTACATGGAAGAAGGCGAAGGAGAAGATGAACAATATATGGTCGAGGAGGATTGACCAGAGATCACAGGGTATGGGGACCAATATCCCGACATCTTGAAGAGTAAGCAGGTTGAAGTAGAAAATGTGCAATTACACAGGATAACACACACAGACAGACTCAAAGACAAACGCAAGAGCAAACCCCGAGTTCACACTAAACACGGTGAAGGACCCGAAATTGAGTCCGATTAATCTTGTTGATTTTAAGTGTGAGTTTATCAGTCAAGATAGCAAAGGTTACGCGGCCTATAGGAGAGTCGGCTAAAAGCCGGATGCGTCTCCCCTGTTTAACCTATCGCCTAAGATACCATCGGTCCTTCCTTTCTTCGCTCCTATCCCAAGTTGATGGGTTCAAAGACCTGCCCCTATCTACCTGCAAGCAGGCGGAGGCTGACAAGGCTGAAACTTCACCCCAGGGGGTTACTGGCACCTTGTCACGAAGTACCGCAATTCGCCCCTATCTACCTGAGACAAGCGAAGGCTACTTGGTACTAGTCAGTGAACCTTAAAAATTCAACTTGTGATATTTTCTAGGATTATTCGGAACATGATATGGAAGGCGGGGATTTGGGCTCTACCTTAATGTGTTCACACACTCAAGTACCCTCACTCAGCCTGAAAACAAGGTCGGGGATTAATCTCCCGCAAACAAGGGTTAATTTTAGTTAATTTTTTTGGTCCAATTCAATTTGCAGTCTCGATTTTAGAGATTAGTTATCACTGATATTAATCCACACAAGCAATCACGTCTACCGTCCAGTCCCAATTCCTTTATCCTAGGATAGAAAACCGAGAGAGAGAGTGAATCAGAAAAAGTCGATGAGATCGAGAAAACGATGATGAATGCTTGAGTAAGAAGACTTACAGTGCCTCCAGCTCTCTACAATGCGGGATGCAGTACTGAATTGAAAATTTTTATACTACATGCAAATGCAGACGGCAAAATCTGCTCCTAGACAGGCAGTTCTATTAGCGAGTGAAGCACAGTTTGATTTGACTAAGTTCTGCGGTCTAAGTGCGTCTTTTAAGTAAAGTGTGGTCCTAAATATTACGAGCAAAAGCAAACCCTAGAGTAGCTCGAGGAGCCGCTAGTGCAAGCCTAGTCTAAAATTCAATCCACATAGCACACAGGGACACGATTCCACTATGCTTACACATGCGAGAATCCAAACGGGAACCGCTGGAAATGCAGACACTTTTTACAAGTTAAAAAAATGAAAAATCCTTCTGGCGTCTAAACAACTGACTTGATCCACGAATAGTCGGCCTCCGATGCATTTCGAGATACGTCGACTTCAAGAAAGCCGCTCCAAGTCTACCGGGCCCTCGCATAAAAAGATAAAAATGTCAGAGAGATAAAAAAATTTTAAAAAATTAATAGAAAAATAATTGAAAAAATAGAATAATTACAAGGTTGGAGAACCTAAATCTAATTTACTAAAATAATCCTAAGCCATTTGCCTCCCCGGCAACGGCGCCATTTTGATAACCCGCCCCGCACCCTACGTTAATTCGGTCAGGTTAATGTCCAAATTAATTAGATGTGTTCGTTGCAGTCTGATACGAGAGGGCGAATCAAAAACCACTTTAATTAGATTTGAGTTAATTTCAAGCGGCAATTTTTTTTACTTGGTGAAGTCCAAGGTCGAACTCAGGGAGGCATCTGTCTCCTTAGGTAATTTTTTAGCAAATATCCAAGTGTTAGATTTTCGGGAGATATTTTTTTTGTTCTTTTTTAATTTTCTATGCAGACTCATGCAATATCAGGCCAATTTAAAGTTAAATCAGAAATATGATCAAATTAATTCCAAAAAATATGAAACTTGGCCAGATTATGAAATGGGATGAAATTAAGCTACTCTAATTTTTTTAGAATTTTTTGATGCACGGATAATAAAAAATGCAGACCTTAGTAAAAATGACTAAACCAATTTTAATAATTACCAAACGATGATATTTTTCAGAAATAAAATTAATCCAAATAGGTCTAGTTAAGAGCTATCCAAATCAACTTGAATTTTGTTAAAACACTTCACGGTTTATTAATTAAAAATCGATTAATTTTTTCACTAAATGATTTTTCTAAGACAAACTATACGTGCAAATGGTGTGATTTTTGGATATGTTGTAGCATAGACCTATATCTACCAACAAAGATTTTTCGGAAACTTTTCGATAAGCAGAGAAGACACAATCAATTATTCAATCAAAATGGGTAAAATGTTACAATTTTCACCAAATTAATTTTCATAAATATTCTGCAAATCAGAAAAATACAAACAAATACTAAAATGATAGAACAAGAGTTATGCTACACAATGTAACTTTTGGAATTAAAAATGGATGACAGAATGATGACTAAATAAATGAGCAAATGCAGGGGTATGAATGCAATACAGAAAAATGAATCATGAAACAAACAATTGTGCCTAAGGGCACTTTTGTAATTACGGAAACTGAAAGGGGTACTATTGTAATTTTCACACAAAAAAGGCAAATGGACCTTTTGTTTTCTTCTCATGCAAGTTAGGCACAGGGGGCGGCTAGGGCACGCACGCCAGGTGGGGCGCTTGGGGCGGCGGCCGCCGCAGGCGGTGGTGCGTGCAGCGGCTGGACGGCGGTGAAAGGCGTGCGAGGGCGGCACACGGAGGGCCGCGCAGCGAGCTGGGTGCACGCGCGAGGGAGCGGTGGCTTCGCGAGGGTGGCGCACGGGGGTCGATGGAGCACGTGGAGAGGCTGGTCGTAGTCGGAGGGGCGGCGCACCTGTGTCGATGGTGCGGGCGGAGAGGAGGCCTGGAGGTCGCGCACGGCGCGCGCTGGCGGGCGGCTATGGTTCGGCGACGCGAGTTGGGGCGGTGCCGCTACACGACCGCTAGTGGGGGGGTGCTTCTAGGGCGGCGGAGCAGCCGCGCAGAGGGGCAGCGGAGTGGCGGCCGGGGCAGTTAGTCTGGATGGCGGAGCTCAGGTTGGCAAGGGGCGGAGGAGCACGGCCGCACGGGGGGGGCCGCGAGCTTGAGGTGGAGCCGCACGAGAGGGCGGCGCGCCTGGGGGCTCTACGGCTGCTGAGAGGTGCATGTGGCGTCGCGCGCTGCGGACAGTGGGGCGCGTGGGGCCGGTGAGCAGCAGCCTCGCGTCGACGGCGAGGAAGGCGGAGGCCAAGGCCGTGCATCGCCGGTGGGGCGTTGGCTGCTGGCGGCAACGGGCGGCGGTGTGGTGGGAGCAGCCAGCTGCTGGCGGTGCGAGGCCACCGCCGGCCTGGAGCTTGGCGGCGAGGGCAGGGGCGCACAACGTCGGCGGCGAGGGGCTGCTGCGGCTCCTGTTTTATTTTTTTGTATTTTTTTTTGTGTTTTTTTTGTATTTTCTTTGTTTGAACAGAAGATAAAAAGTGAAATATATGAAATGAAGTGTGTGTGTGTGTTGGTGATCGTGATTGTGTTGATGTTTGTGAAATGTTTGGTGACGAACAAGGAACAAAATATGTTAGATAAAAAATTGAAATGAAAAGATATGATAGAAAATACTTAGCTGCGGTTTCGCCAAAAGTGGAGCTGCGTCGTGTGGCTTCTGTCGTGGCCTCAAGAAGGGTGGTGCGAACCTTCGAAGCTGGAGTAGCTTCCTGCGAGGGATGCTGCGACAAAGTGGTCAGGACCACCTCGATTCTCGCCGTGGTCAGAGGTCATCGCTCGACGGTGATTATCGGTAGCTGTCACCAACAGATATTCGGAGCTCTCTCTCTTTTCTATTGAAATGGCGGATGGAGAACAGTGATGGAGTGGAGGGGATTATAAAGAAATAGGAGAGGGAAGTTGGAGAGAATGGAGTGGTGGAGAGAGTGGAGAAGGTGGAGGCTTGGAGTAGAAGGCAAGTAAAGAAGTGGTAAAAGGAAGATTAAATAAATAATTAATAAAATAATATAAGTAGGCTACTTAAAATAATTAAAATAAAATAATAATAATAATAATAATAATAATAATAATAATAAATCCGAAAATAATGAAAAAAATCGAAAATAATAAAATAAAGGGGTGACATGTGGCGGCTCCGGGAACTGCCACATGTCGCTCCTAGAAAATTCAAAAATTAAATGTAAAGAAAAAACACAAAGAAATAACAAAAGGGATTAAATCAAAAAGTGATCAACATGAAAGTTGCTCGTCTCGACGAGGTCTACAATTTTTGTGAAGGTCGAAAAATCAAACGTGATCATCTGTATAAAAATGTATTTTTGGGTGGTACCTTATAGATATAAAATACCGCATTTTATCTTTTGTAATTTTTCTTTTCATTTTTAAAAGAGAGAAAAATCAAAATAAAAATAGAGAAAATATAAAAAGAATATTTACAACTTAATCTAATTTTTTTAGATTGTAAATAATTAAGAAAATGAAATGGTAAAATACTGGGGCAAAACAGTCAATTTGTACAATATACAAAAGGGGTCCAAAACCCAAGTTTTGCATACGAGCTTCGATTTTAGTGAAATTGGTCTTGTTTCGAAGGTCTTTGAATGTATATTACTTAATAGTGAGTAAACCTAATTCGAAGGTCGTATGAGAGAGATATGTGCATTTTAAGATTCGTGGTTTCAAACTTGGATTCAGCTTTTATTGGTTAATTTTACAAGTTAGTATTTTTTTGATATTTTTCCTTTATTAGTGTTAGTCATATATACACAATATAGTTGGTTTTATTCGATTCAGATTTAGTATAAAATACATACAAATATGGTATTTTAGCTAATATACAGGTGAATATTTACATGTGAATTTGGCTTCTTATTTTATGCAAATATGAATGCTAAAATGCAGATGTTATGCTTGCATGCATGAATGCTAATTATGCAAGATAAGGGGAAATATGCAGCTATTTACTCGGGAACAAAGCTCTATTTTCAACTTTTAGAGGCATGAATCACAGATTCATCACTCGTACACGGCAAAGGCGACGAGTGATCGAGCACTATGGAGAAGAGGTGGAGAGAGGATATAAGATGGAGAAACATGGGAAGTTCCCCTGTGAACAGGGGAACTCACCTTCTTTTTTCTTTTCAGTAAATTTTTATTTAATCCATTCAAGAGATAACTTCGAAAAATTAAGTAAAAATCACATTTAGATCCAAAATATATGATTTATTCGTTGAAATGATATCATTTTGGTGAGTTAATGGATGGAGAGTGGAGAGTTGAAGAAAGAAGTATGGAGAGAAGGAAGGGTAAAGAAGAGAAGCAGCAAAGTGTAGAGGAACAAGGGTGGAAAAGAACCATATATAGAGGAAGGATAAAAGGAAGGTGAAAGGGGTTTACCTAGGATTCGCCTGAAAAATGACGAGCAACACTCAACCGAATTATTGCTTCAAGAGTTCGTCGAATGGAACTCGAAGCTTGGCAGCAACTTGCTAATCATACCTAATCCTCGTCGTCACTCAACTCGATTTGTCGGTGCTGTCATTGGTGACACGCCAATGGGCTGGAGGCTCTTATCAAAGAACAATGGATGTCTTCTTCTGATGGGGTCATTGGAGTTATTTAGGGAGGAGGGAGAGGAGATAAGGGTTGTTGTCAAAGGGATAAGGTGACGGTGGTGGCCATTAGGCCGGTGGAGATGTAAAGGGATGGTGGTTGGCCAACATTGGGAGTTGGCGAAGAAGTCGGAGGAAGCGAGTTGATTGGAAGGAAGGAAAGAGCCCTCATGTGCATGACACATGAGGTGAGAGGGTTAATAATTTTTTATTTTTATTTTTATACGAAAGAAAGAGAAGGCCAAAACTGACTGACACGTGGCAGCTCCAGAAGCTCCCTCATGTCAACTCCAGAAAAATCGAGAAAAAAAATTTAGAAAAATTTCCAAACGACCTCAGATCAATAAGTTTTATCATGAAAGTTTTTCATCTCGATGAGATATACAACTTTAGTGAAGGGACCAAGAGAAAAAGAGGTCATCTATGCAAAGCGATATTTTTGGGATACTCTATGTACATAGAATACCAAGATTTTTGGGTTTTGTAATTTTTTAGTGATTTTTAGTTAAGTGAAAAATCGATAAAATATAACGATAAAATCAAAGATAAATATTTATACATTAATATATTTTTTGGAAATTTTAGTAAATAAGAAAATAAGAGAATAAAATAAAGAGGAAAATGGAGGATAATTGTGCAGACTTGCAAAGGACACTAAGACTTGGTCAGATTCTTTGATTTCAGTCTCAATTTGAATTTGGATATTTATGGATTTTAATAAAACATTCATCAACGAATATAAATGAAAAAGAAATAAAAAAAGGTTAATTATATATATAAAATATTAAGTTAAAATTAGATAAAACACAAAATGCGCAAAAGATGCCCAAAACTCAACTTTCACATATGAGCTCTGATTTTTATGAAATTGGTCTTTTTTGAGAACCTTTGAATATATATTACTTTATAGGTTAGTAGATCCAAATCGGACACTATATGAGGAAGATCTGTGTGTTTTAGTTTGCCTAGTCTGAAATTGAAGTTTTGTCTCACGAGCCAATTATCTAAGTTAGTAAATTTTTTTGTATTTTTCCTTTAATATTGTTAGTAATATGTACACAATGGAGGTGGTTTGATGTCAATTGGAGTTAGCATAAATTAGTTAAAAATGCATGAAATTTGGTGCAAATGTGAAGATGATTATGAATGTAATTATGAGTTTTAAAATGCAGATATTAGTTCTAAGTGCATCAATGGTAAAAATGTAGAATAAACGATGAAATGCAGGTAATTAGGTAGGAACGGAGCTCTATTTTCATCTTTTATTATGATGAATAACAAATTAATCAACCCCCTATGCTTAGAACTTGCTCATCCCCAAGCAACTAAAATGAAATGCAAAAGTGAAATGAGTTTGGGTTCCATGACAAAGTCATGAAAAAAAGGTTAAAATGGAGCTAGACCTGACCTTTGGATGAAAAGTGTGTTGTGAGACTTAGGATTTTAAAATGAACAGCCCTCGAGTTCTTCATATCATTGTAACAGATTCAACTCATAAGTCATCTTAGATCAATCCTTCTCCCAAAGCATATCCCATGAACATAGAACAATTGTCTCATGTGTGTGAAAAGTTTTAGCTCTCCCCATCAAGAATGTCGGACTACCATGCAAATCCCCCTCCCAATAAATTGTCCTCGAGGAGTCAGGTATTTCGTTCTAAGGTCTGTCGTACTATGTTCACAATCGAAAGGGGGAGAAATAAGAAGAAGGGGAAAAGAACTGGAGGGTGACCAGTGTAGTCACCTCTCCTTGTGAAGCCGGCCGGTTTAGCAAAGCCTCCACCAAGATCTGCAGGTTTTCTTGAAGATTTGACCTTTTTGGTCAAATATTTATTTAGTAGTTTGGCTTCTTTTCAATATGGATTTTTGGTAATTCTTCATGGATCTTTTGTGCCCCTACGGATATGGAATATTCTTTTTTCCATACATGTTTTGGGGTCTTAGAAAAAATTGTGTCCAGCCGTCCATCCCTTTTCTGAAGCTTTATTTCAACCCATACTCCGATCTTTAGATGTTCATGCTACGAGAAAAGAGACCCACACAGTCTTCCAACATCCCGTCTGAGTTAAGCTATGTGCATAGTGCGAGAGAACAGATTAATTCCCTACTCAAAAGCTATACCAAGAATTAGGAGACCCGGTTAGACAGTAAGAGTCAAAGGTTGCACATTGTCATGTGGAACTCGATGAATTAAGTCAAAAGACCTGAAGCTTCTAAAATCCTCTTTCTCGATGAAGTTCCCCTGGAAAATTGGCAGATGAAGGCCAAGTCAAGACCACTCTTTACTTCTATTCGTGACTCGGTTCAGAACCCAATAACTTTTCACTTTGCATATGCTAAATATTCACATGAAATGCAGATGTTATGCATAAGAGGAGGTGCAAGATGATTTTTTTCTTTTTTCTTTCCTTTTTTGTATGAATGCAAGGATGATATGGAATGGTAAAGAGTTTTTTTCATTTTCAATTTTCAAATTTTTTTACTTTTATTTGTTTTTTGTTTGTTTGTTTTTTTACTTTTACCCATCCCATAAGATATATGAAAATACGTTAAAGTACGAGCTATAGGTAAAGTATATATGTAATACATACACGCCCTACTATACATAGTGTGCGCTATGTCCTCACAGCACAAGAAGCGACAAAAAGACATAGTTCGTGCTAAGCGTAGGAGAGTGAAAAATAAAGAGTGTAGAAGTTGATCGCCCCACTATACTTAGGCTCTGGTATGCTTAATAAAAAGGAGATAAAAAAGTGGAGCGGTTGAGGTCAAGAGGAGAAATGGATAAGTATATATAGTGTGGGCATCGGTCACCCCTATACTTAGGCTCTGGTCAGCCTAAGTATAGGACATGAGTGACTATGAGAACCAATGAGATCTGGAGAATATGTAGAGCGAATGGTGAGTGGAGATATGAATAAATACGTATTTCATCGATCCCTCCCTATACGTAGGCCTTGGCCTTAGTCTAGGAAGAAAATATACAAGGGAACCAATAGGGTGGGGAAAGGGTGGGTAAGATATAGATATAAAAGTGATGCAAATTCTTGTGTTCCTTAAGATAAGATCATGTGATTTTGGGATGCGCATGAATGAGATCTCCTAAACTTGAGCTAGTTGCTCATCTGATCCTACAAAGTGCTTCAACAGTTGCCCATTCACAATGAACAATTGTGCTCCATCTGTAAGCTCTGAAATACATACACTATCGTTCGCATTCACTTCTCTGACAATGAAGGGTATTGTCCATTTGGATTTCAACTTTCCTTGGAAAATCATCAACCTGGCATTGAATAACCACACTTTCTGTCCAGGGACACACTTCTTTCTTCTGATGTGTTGATCGTGCCAACACTCGATTCCATCCTTGTAAATCACACTGTTATCATATGCCTTGTTTCTGATTTCTAGAAGCTCGTTAAGATCCATCTTTCTGCTCTTCTGTCTTTCATGAGTGTTCCAGTTCACTTTCTTTAATGCCCATTTGGATTTGTGTATCATCTCAGCAGGTAAATGACATGGCTTTCCATAAATCATCCTGAACGGGGAGGTTCCAAGTGAGGTCTTGTAAGCTGTCCGGTGTGCCCATAGAACTTGGTCCAAAAGCTTGGACCAGTTCTTCCTGTCAGGGTGGACTAGATTCTACGAGTTGCTTTTCACCTTCCTATTCGACACCTTAGCCATGCCATTTGATTATGGATGGTTTGGACTAGCGGCACAATGTTCGATGTTGTAGTCTTTTGTTAACTTTCTCATTTCCCTTTTAAAAAATTGGCTACCCTCGTTAGAGATGATGACTTTGGGAACCTCGAACCATGAAATGATGTGATCTTTCATGAACTTACAGACATTTTGCTATCTGCGGCTTGGGTAGGAATAGCTTCCACCCACCTAGAGAGATAATCAGCCACCACGACAATGTGCTCATAACCATTGCTGTTTGGGAATGGACCCATAAAATCTATGCCCCATGCATCAAAAACATCAGCCATAATGATCGGTTGCATGGCAATTTCATCTTTGGGACCGACAGTCCCACCCATTTTATGACATACTGGTAATGACCTAATAAATGCATATGCATCTCAAAATAGGATCAACCGGTATAAGCCACATTGAAGCACTTTCCAGGTGTTCCTCTTCTTGGAGTGATGTCGTCCAACCTCCAAGGATTGGAAGTTGGTGAGGACACTCATGTATTCCTCCTGAGGAACACATCTCCTCCAGACAAAATCCAGACCTTCTAAAAGAAGGATTGGATCCTCCGAATGGTTTTTCCTAGATTCTGACTTAAGTCAGTTAATGCTGTTGTTGGGACAATCATGGGGAACTATTCTAGACACTAAGAAATTTACCATGTTGGCATACCATGGAAGAGAGTCGACAAAACAGATCGACTCATCGGGGAAGGAGTCCTTGATGGGGTCCGTCTCAGAGGAACTAGGTGACTTTATGCGGGAGAGGTGATCAGTCGCCACACTCTTCACTCCTAGTTTATCTTTGATTTGCAAATTAAACTCTTGGAGTAATATGATCCACCTAAGAAGACGCGCCTTCGCATCCTTCTTTTCCATGAGGTATTTGATGGTTGTGTGATCAGTGAACACGGTGACCTTAGACCCTAAAAGATGTGACCTGGATTTGTCTATGGAGAATACTATAACAAGCACTTACTTCTCTATAATGATATAATTCTGTTGAACCTGATCGAGTACTTTGCTTGCGTAGTGGACAACCTAAGGAATCCCTTCTCTCATTTGTCCTAACACGACCCCAATGGCAAAGTCTGAGGCATCTGTCATGATCTAAAAAGGGAGAGAATAATTTGGAGCCTGTAGGATAGGAGCATCCATGATTTTCCTCCTTACGAGCTCGATGGACTCAAGACACCTGTGATCTACAATGAACTCTTGTCTTTCCCTAAGAGCTCTATTAGCGGTCGGGCAATTTTTTAGAAGTCCTTTATGAATCTACGATAAACCTGACATGTCCAAGGAATGATCGCACTTGTTTAATGCTGGTTATTGGTTGAAGTTTCTTGATCACAACCACCATGGCAGGGTCAACCTCCATTCCCCTCTTGGAGATGACATGCCCCAACATAATGCCCTCTCGAACCATAAAATGGCGCTTTTCCCAAGAGAGCACCAAATTTTCCACACTACACTTTTTGAGGACTCGATCCAAATGAGATAGACAAGTATCAAATGAGTTGTTATGGACCGAGAAGTCATACATGAATACCTTCAAGAAATCGATAACCATCTCAATAAATATTGCAATCATGTATCGATGCTTGGTGCAATACATAGCCCAAAGGGCTTGCGTCTGAATGCATACATACCGAATGGTCATGTAAAGGTGGTTTTTTTCCTGATCCTCTGGAGCGATAGCTACTTGGTTATAGCCTGAGTACCCATCTAGAAAGTAGAAGAATTCTTTCCCCGCAAGTCTCTCTAGGATCTGGTCTATGAAGGGTAAGGGGAAATGATCCTTCTTCCTCCGGCATTCAAGCATCTGTAATCCACATAGACACGCCATGATGTGGGTACCCGTGTTGAAATCTCCTCTCCGTCTAAGTTGGTGAATGTCTGAAGTCCCGCCTCTTAGGGACTACATGAAGTGGTGCCACCCACTTTGAATCATAGATGGGATATATAAATCGTGCAACACACCATTTTTTCAAATTCCTTCTTGACCACGTATCGAAAGTTTAGATTCATCCTGCATTGGAACTCATGAGAGAGTTTAGCACCTTTCTCAAGGTAAATATGGTGTGAGAACAAAGCGGGGTTAATCCTGCGAAGATCAGACATGCTCCCGGATATGGCCTTGCGGTTCTTTTCAAGAATCTGTAGCAAGAGAGATTCTTGTTCTCCAGTCAAGCTAGAACTGATAATGATCGAAAACTTCTGAGGTGGTCCCGCAAGGAAGGCATATTTAAGTGTGGTGGGTAATGGTTTGAGCTCAGGTAAGGTGTGGTCATCAAGAACATCTGGCTCAATCAACTCTGGCTTTGTGCTGATAATGGCCGGGCTGTTCTCTGAAGTATTGGCCACCAACTGAGTCTGCTCTGGAGTCGGATTGTCAAAGGTGTCCAAGCAGTCATCAAAGGCCACGTCCGACTCATCATCATCGTCCTCTGATTTCTTGAAGCGAACATGTCTGACCAGCCTAAGTCAGCTTCTGAGTCATTGAGGGAGTAAGGAGATGCATGAGAAACTTCTCCTATGGATAATGTTTGATTCTGCAGGAACTGTCTAATGGCCTCATCTACATTGTCCTCTCCAGGTGAGAGGGACATGTCAACCCAAGTTGTTTGTTGATGCCAATGATCAACTGAGTTAACTTTATAGCACTCAGTTTCTGATGAGAGATATTATGTACTACTCTCTGAATGAGGTCTTTGCCATTTTTCTACTGCATCTCTAATTCTACACTTTCATCATGTGCATGAAAGCATATCTTCCCTAGAGTATAATCAAATATAGCTCCGGCCGTCCTCAAAAAAGGGTGAGCAAGTATGATATGGGATTCTTGCCATCTTTGGGTACACACCATGTCTAGGACCATGAAGTCCACCTTATATTGCTTCCCCTCAATGTTAATAATAACATCCTTTAACATTCCCTTAGGCCTCTTAATTGATCGATCTGCCGACTGTAAGTGTGCTCTCGATTTCTTCAGAGGTCGTAAATCAAGACGATCTAGGAGGGAATATGGTAGTAAATTGATCGAGGATCCATTATTGAGTAGAGTACGAGCAAATGTTGTGTTAGTGATCTGTCTGGTGACAAAATGTGCTCCCATATCTCTCTTCTTCCTTGGAATCTCATTACGGATCGCACAGGTAGTGGCTATGGACAACACATGCTTCATTGTTCGAGTGTTCCTTTTCATGCTAGTCCTAACAGGTGTGCATCTCGCCTTTAGGTACTTCTAGAATACATGAACCATATCCACTAATTGAAAGAAAGTTATTTCAACTTTAGCATTCTCAATGCACGTCCTTTCCATCTCTAAAATGTTAAGATTTTTTTTGAGATTTTTTCTTCTTTCCCTTGCATAAAGCCTGAGGGAAAGGAATGGGAGGCTCATGATGTGAAAAAGAAATATCATCATCTGAGTTTTCATTGGAAAATTCAAGTGTACATGACTCTGACTTGGACTCAAACTCGAAACAGGACTCGACTGACATGCATGAAATTGAACTGAAACTGAAGATGGAAAAACTATTGTTGATGCATCTAAGATGGTCTTCTTATCTCCTGAAGACTTGGTGCTCATGATCGTGTCCGATGTAACTTTATTCTTCTTTTTGAGTTTTCTTGATATTTTAGACTTTTAGAGATGGTGCTCCTGAAGACGTTACTGGTGATGATGATCCTCCTCCTCTAAGCTACCCACAGGGGCTGGCTCATCAGTATCCTTTGCTACATCTTTTCATGCCAGATCAGGGATCTGCATTGTCCTACCGTTCTTGAGAGTAAGATGGTGAATACCATGTGATAGAATCTCATAATCTGATTCTAAAGAATCGAAATAGTATATCTGATCCTTTTGGTGATTTTGTCCTTGGTTCAAGTTATCAGTATTAATCTGAACCTGTGTTGGGATGGAGTTCTTGGGTGTTGTGAACTCATCATGCCATCATGAAAGTCGATTGATGTTGTCTCTCTGACCATGCTGCTCATTGCGGATGAGTTTGAGCTCCTCCAAGATCATTGTAAGTCAGAGATACCCTAAGATGAGGCTCTGTGATCCTTCCTTTGGGACTGTTGTTGTTGACCCTATGGCGGTCTGTTAGGTCTGTGCTTAACATGCTGACAATACTCATTTTGCTGATGAGGGTATTGCTGCTGTTAAGGGGCTTGAAACAAGCGATATAAATGCTGAGGGGGTATTGTAGGCGTTGGTTCTGGTAGTGGTGTGTAGCATTGGGATCATTCGTCTACCAGATCCCATTCACCTCCCATACTTATGGGGTCTCCTCGTTGATTATTTTAATGGTCGTCTTTCTGAATTGGATCTCATGGACCTCAAGTTGACCCAGAGTCCAAGTGTTGTAAGATTCCTACAGGGGATGCTCCTGAATGTGATACACTTGGTAGAGGGGAGCAGGAGGTGCAGACAGGGTAGGTATCTTGATCTTGGTTACCCGATCAGCTAACTCTACCATCTGTTTTGGAAGCTTTGCGAGGTTCTCCCATTCGACGAGCTTGTGTATTTCACTCACCTTTTTCTATATTTGGTAAACCTTAGTTAACTTATCACTGATTATCCCCATGTTGGGGAGTAGGTCATTATCCAAATCGGGTGCAGATGTTCTTGCCACCTCCAGAAATACGCGAGAGGGAGGTGGCTTGTCATAAGCCCTGCTTGATGATCTGGTATGGTTAGTTTCTGCCATCTGATCTAAAACCATCCATACCGAGTTGGCTCCTTTATTCATAAAGCTGCCTCCACAAGCAGCATTCAACAATCCTTGGACTTTAGGAGTTAATCCACTGTAAAGATTCTGGACCAAGATGGGTTGGTCAATATCATGACCTGGGCATTTTTAAATCAGGTCCTTGAATCTCTCCCATGCCTCGTGGAAAGGCTCATGGGACATCTGCGTGAAACTTGATATATGGGAGCTCATCTGATTAGTTCTACTCAACGTGTAGAACTTCTTGAGGAATAGGCCCTTCAATGCATCCCATGTGGTGACTACCCTCCTAAATTCTTTAGCCAATAGGAAGCGTTTTCTTCTACAACAAAGGGGAAGGCTTTAAGACGTATGTAGTCATGTGCTACCCGAGGTCATCCTAGATTGTCACATACCATTTCAAACTCCTGCATGAACTTGTACGGTTCCTCTATGGTGTTGCCATAAATTTTTGGCAAGACTGTCAAGAAGTGAGTCTTCACTTCTCCAGCATTTGACGGTACTACCAGCCTTAGCCAGTTCTCGCTCTGTGCGACACTGGGATTGTAGGCATCTCACATCGATCCCCCCTCATTTCTTAATTTTCTAAATTCCTAAATGAGTAATTCATTTCTCTGTTCAGTTTGAGCAAGTTTGGCTAGAATGTCCCTCAATGTGTCAAATTCTCATTCACCATCCATGCCCTTCTTGGGAGGCATCTTGATGTCCTGGTCTTCTTCACCTTCAGAACACAATGGGTTTGAATTAATAGTTGGGCAAGAATGTGATCTAGAAGCATCGAGGTGAGAGTCATCCTCGATGTGGTAAGAGAAGAGAGGTTTGATGTGAGTCTTCATAATGAAAAATGAATAATTGACTTTAGTCTCATGGAAAGAGTATCCATGAAACCAAGGGAATTTAGGGGAAGAGTGTCCCTGAACATGTGAGGATTATCGGTTTAGAGAGGTCAGTGTGGGGTTCATGGAGTCCAAGCACGAATCACCCCAATCCACCATTCTCTATGTCAAAGGTTAAGAGCACTATGTGAACAGAGAGTGATAGGAAGGGTGCTAAGAGTGCAGTCTGTGAACACACCTCTGAATGCAAGAACAAGGCAAACCCCAATTTCATCTCAACACAGTGAAGGCCATGAAGGTTTGGCCAAATTATCTTGTCTGTTTTAGTTGGTGATAAATGCAAAATTGGAAAGATTAACGAGCTATAAGGTTCCTGATTTTTCATATAGATTGTCCCGACTCTTACGACTAGTTGCATCCACTTTCATCCAGTATGGGAGTAAGTATGGATTATATGAGTATGTTTCAACATTACTTGAGGATGGAGCCTTACGTAGTGTTCTCTAAACCTCCTACTCTACTAAGAAAATCGGACCGTTTACCGCCTACCCATAGATCCTCAATGAGAAGTGACTAATCATTTTTACAGAATCAATAGTCAATCTGAAAATCCAATCTTGGCTATATCCTAGTGTTCGTCCCTTTCTCACTTGTAAGTAAATTCAAACAATAAGGAGATTACTCTCCTAAGACAATTTCGGTTTGAATGCAATTTTTTGTTCAAGTTGTATTATCCGTCCCAATTTTAAGATTAATTTCACTATGTTTCGTTGACCATACAAAGCATGCTTAACGAACAGTCTCAATTTTCTTTATTCTTATGTTATAAAACCAAGGGGAAGGGAGTCGAGAAAAGCTGTTGCATGATATAATCAATGATATATGCTCAGTTTCGAAGACTTACAATGATTCTCACGCTCTCCATGCGGGGTGCAATACAGAACTGAAAATTTTATACTATTTGAAATGCAAGCGATGAAAACCATACCTAACAGATAGTTTACTTAGCGGGAAGAAGTGAATTGAATTTGACTAAGTGAAAATGATCTAAGGTGCATATAATTATAGTGAAAGTGTGGTCCTAAATTACGAAGGGCACAAACAAGTTTGAAACTACACTACCGTGTGCCTATCCTAATTTTGCCACTCAAGACGGACCCCATCCTCACTAGAGGGAGAAACAGGATGACACACCACAGAAAAAAATGTTCAGTCTCTTTTACACATGCGAGAACCCGATCAATAACTATTAGAAAAAAGTAGTTAATTAGAAGTTAAAGAAAAACACTCTCTCTCCAAAAATTAAATTCTTCGAGCGGTCGGTGGCTTTGAGTTGCGTCAGCTTCTAAGAGAGTCACTCCAAGTTCATAGGATACCTTGCACAAAAATAGTAGATCGAATATAAGAGAGAGGTTCACAAAAAATATACAAAAAAAAATAAAATAAATGTTGGAAAAAAAGAAAAAAATTGAGAAATTATTACAAGAAAAACCAGAGGCAGAATACCCATGGATGGAAAACCTACGAACTTGATTTTGTAAAAACAACCTAAGAAGTGCCTCCCTAGCAACGACATCATTTGACGAACAGTGAAATGTCCTTGTTAATTTAGTCGAATTAATGATTAAAATATGTTCGTTCATTGCAGGAGGGAGTGGTCGGTAGCGATCTATGAATGCAGTACGGTTGGTGGAGCTACTCTGCAACCGACACACGACTGGCGGGCGTCGGAAAGCGGGCGTCGGTGAATGCTAGAGTCTAGGTCGTGGGTTACAGGTGTCGGGGACTGGTCGATGGTGTGAGCACTAGAGTAAAGACGACCACGTGTGGCGGTGGTCTGGCGTTGTTGGGGTGGCTCACGCACAACAAAGGTGGCAAGTGATCGAGCACGATGGAGAAGAAGAGGAGAGAGGATAGAAGATGGAGAAACTGGGGAAGTTCTCCTATGAACATGGGAATTCACCTTATTTGTTCTGCTCAGTTAATTTTTATTTAATCCATTCAAGAGATAACTTGAAAAATTAAATAAAAATCGCAGTTAGATCCAAAATATATGATTTTATCGTTGAAATGAAATCTGTTTGGTGAGTTAATGGATGGAGGGTGGAGAGTCCAAGAAAGAAGTATGGAGAGAAGGAAGGGTAAAGAAGAGAAGAAGCAAAGAGCAGAGGAACAGGGGAGGAAAAGTAGCATATATAGAGGAAGGAGAAGAGGAAGGTGAAAGGAGTTTACCTGGGACTCGCCTAAAAAATAATGAGCTATGCTCGACCGGATTATTGCTTCAAGAGTTCGGCGAATGGAGCTCGAGGCTTGGTAGCAACTTACAAAGCTGCTGTTGCGCGATGGCAGCACCATGTATCTCACCTGATCCTCATCGTCGCTCAACTTGATGCGTCGACGCTGTCACCGGCGACACGCCAAGGGGTTGGAGGCTCTTATCAACATATGATGGATGGATTCTCCTGATGGAGTCTATGGAGTTATATAGGGAGGAGGGAGAGGAGATAAGGGTGCTTGGCGAAGGTATAAGGTGACGGTGGTGGTCCTTAGCTGATGGAGAGGTAAAGGCGAGGTAATTGGCCCGCATTGGGAGTTGGTGGAGAAGACGGAGGAAGCGGGTTGACTGGAAGGAATGAAAAGACCCTCACAAGCATGGAAGGTGAAGTGCGAGGAATACTAATTTATTTGTTTATTTATAATTTTTTGTAAAAACGTAATAAAAGAAGGCTGAAACTAACTAACACGTGGCGGCTCCAAGAGCTGCCATGTCTCAACTCCAGAAAAATCGAGAAATAAAAATAACAGAAAAAAACAGAAGGATTAGCAAATGACCACAGATCTAAAAGTTTTCTTCACAAAAATTACTCATCTTGATGAGATCTACAATTTTATGAACTAAGAGCAAAAGAGGTCATCTATGCAAAATGATATTTTTGGGATACTCTATGTACATAGAATATCTTGATTTTTAGGTTTTGTCAATTTTTGTGATTTTTAGTTAAGAGAAAAATTGAGAAAAAAAATCAAAGATAAATATTTACACATTAATCTATTTTTTAATTTTTAGTAAAGACAAAAATAAGAGAATAAAATAAAGAGTAAAATATAGAATAATTGTGGAGACTCGCAAAGGGCGCTCAGAATTGGTCAGATTCTATGATTTCAGTCTCAATTTGGATTTGTTTTTTATGTATTTTAATAAAACATTCATCAAAGAATATAAATGAAAAAGCAATAAAAGAAAACGAGGTAATTATGTATATAAAATATTAAGTCAAATGAGGCAAAATACAAAATGCGCAAAAGATGCTCAAAACCCAAATTTCACATATGAGCTCTGATTTTTATTAAATTGGTCTTGTTTTGAAGGTCTTTGAATATATATTACGTTAAAAGTGAGTGGACCCTAATCATACGTTGTATGAGGAAGATATATGTATTTTAATCTGCCTAGTCTAAAATTGGAGTTTGTCTCACTAGCCAATTATTTGAGTTAGCTTTTTTTTTGTAATTTTCCTTTAATCTTGTTAGTAATATGTACACAATGGAGGTTGTTTCATGTCAATTTGAGTTAGCATGAATTATATAAAAATGCATGAAATTAGGTGCAAATGTGAAGATTATTATGAATGCAAATATGATTGTCAAATGCAGATATTAATTCTAAGTGCAAGAATGGCAAAAATGCATAATAAATGATCAAATGCAACAAATTAATCGGGAACAAAGCTATATTTTCATCTTTTAGTATGATGAATCACAGATTCATAAATTATCATAACAATTTTTCTTGCATATTCTTGTGTTTCCTCTTTCTTACGAGGGCTCGACAAACGAGGATGACATTCTTAGGAGCGCCAGTGCACCCTAAAGATGCGGAGGTGGCTCATTTCTCCACTGAGCTGTAGGAGAGCACAAGAGGAGGGTTAGAAGATTTGGAATGAGCAAAATTTTTGGAGCACATTGCACATATATCTTTTATTTTATTTAGAATTTTTATTCCATTGTTATTTGTGTAAAAATTTGTAATATTTTCCATTTGGTGCTGGCCTCTTTTCTATTTTTTAAAAGGCCATTATATAACTTGTGTGTACGAGGTCTATTTCACCAAGTACTGATGCACTTGGGGAACCTCATAAGTTTTATTTTCATTGCCATGTTTATATTTGTTTTCTCGCGGTTTAATGTGCTTGAGCCCTTAGTGATAAGTTTTATTATCATACTTGAGCCATGTATTTAATTGGATACAAAGATCCTAAACAAGAATTGCTACACCTATAGAGTAGAGAGTAGCCTGGACTTAGTCATATTAACCTATTCTTGCCCGCTAGTAGATGTTATTGTTAGGACGATTCCCATGCATCGTTTAGGTTTGTTTATTTCCTATTTTTATTGTTATGTGGCGATCACCTTGCATGTAGAGTGCTGGCAAAAGGTGTGCATCTCTTCCTTTGCATGCATCATTGATTTCTTCACGCATCAGCTTTCCGATTTCCATTCTTGTTTTCACTCACATAAGATCAAAAGTAATTGGAAAATTCGTTGACATTTTTTTGAAAAAATCAAAAAAAGTGATAACGGTAAAAAACTGGGTCTTCTCAAGAAAACTTGACCCAAAAGGAAATGTAAGGACAAAATCATTGTTTTAGGGAGAGTAACCCCCTTATTGTTTGCAGGTACTGATGAATCTCCATTTCATCACCTTTATTCTATCATTTTGTCCTTAAAAACCCTAGATAATGCATGTACATAGCATTATTTTGTACGAATTAACATTCATTATTTATTGTAATTCATTGTATATAAAATACATTTTTTAATACCCAAAGTATAGAATAAAGAAAATAAAAGAAAAGGAATAAAATGCCAAAGGTATTTTATGACCTTAAACCCCGAGACCTAGGTACCTTGATGATTGGGTTGAGAAGGAATAAAGAAGGGGGAGACAAGAGCTAAAATTCCATCAAAAATCTTTATTCTTTTAGTCATTTATATTGCATTTTTGGGACTTATTTTATTTTCTATTTTTTTACCTCAAATAAAGAAACTTTGTACATGAATGTTGTAGATAAAAATACAAAATTGAGTCTATACTAAAATAATATACAGTATACAAGTTATACTCAAAATAAGAAACCAATATCCAAAATTCCCATATCCATGTCTCCTAATTAAAAATTAAAAATGTAACGAAATCACCTTTAATTTTATACCCAATTTTTATAAGCTAGTTAATGGAGGTGGTTTCATATTTTTTGGAGTTAAGGTGTGAAAGTACGGTTTTGGACCGCTATTGTATATTATATCTATACAAAATATTCATTTTATTTATTATTCGTAATTTTTTATAAATTTATAATTGTACATTTTCTTAAAAATTATTTATAACATTTGTACATATTTAGACTAGAATAAAACCATAAATAAAACACAAAAATAAAATAGTATGTATAAATATATAGATGAATATACAATACATATACATATATGATATACACCTATATTTATTAAGTGTACATAATATATCGGAAAAGTATAATAAAAAAAATATTTTTGTATGAAAATAAGTTATAAATATATAAAATAACAGAATAAAATAATAAAATAAAAATACAAAATAAAACTAAAAAACCCAAAACATAGATGAATATACCTATAAATAAAATGCTAAAAATAAGCTTGTAATAAATTAACTCGAAAAATTAAATAAAATCATATTAATACTAAATAAAATAATAAACATGTTTTATCTTATGACATAAAACTAATGAAATCATATATTATTTATTACTCAATTTACAAAAAAATAGGTCTGGTTTTTTTATAGTTGGTCCACGTGGACCAACCAGGTTTTACCTTTAGTTGACCTCGGTCAACCCTCTGACCGAGGACCTAGGTTTATCAGACTTAGTTTTGATCGTCTCTTCTACCCTTTTTCATGATCGATATATTCATCGATTTGGGTAGGTCCCGTCTCCATTTCTCCTCAACAATCATCCACCCATCACGCGGGTGTGATTCCTTAAGTCATGGACCTCTGATTTGTCCTCTACGCCTCATTCTTTGGAGCATCCTAGTCGCCTATGCATAACCTCCTCCCAAGATCCTCCTATATTTTGAGTCATTTTTTGTTGTAGTCTTCTCCTCCTTTTGCATTCCAGGGCTAGAGGAGGTGACAACCTCCTCGCCTAGCATTTTGGTAGATCGAGGACCAGCATAAGGCGACTTCCACCCATCTTTGACGACCTCTGCTGCCGTGAGGTTCACCTTGCAGCCATGTGATGAATCCGCGATTCATCATCGCAATATCTTGATCTTAGCAAAATCCCCAAGTAAAATCCCAAATAAAGGTCCATAAAATCAATAAATTAACAAAATAAGTCTTGTAAATAAAATACACTAATTATTGTATATAAGATTGTACAAAATGAATTACACATAAAAAGCCGCAAAAATAAAGGAGTTTTATACATGTAAATAACCCAAAACTTCATGTATTTTTAAAAATTTCATTTCAACTCCTTTTTGGTTAATTCTTTCTCTAACTTGTTCATAATAATGTACATAAAAATACAAAAATACAAAACAAATTATATCTCAAATAAATGCTCCTAGATCCCAATGGGAAAAAGCAGTAAATACCAACTTCC
This sequence comes from Ottelia alismoides, assembly GCA_037367405.1. Classification (NCBI taxonomy): domain Eukaryota; kingdom Viridiplantae; phylum Streptophyta; class Magnoliopsida; order Alismatales; family Hydrocharitaceae; genus Ottelia; species Ottelia alismoides. The sequence goes on along the minus strand of JAZKJV010003238.1, from coordinate 273,614 downwards.
CAGCTAAATTCCCGCTCTGTATGAACTCCAAATTCACCAAACTCACTTTTAAAGTTCAAGTTAGAAAATTATCTATCCAACGGAAGTGGTTTCATTAAAATCGGAGCTCGTTTGCAAAAGTTGGGTTTTGGGACCAAGATGTACATTGTACATTGTGTATATATTCTTTCTTTCTTCATTTTTTATTTTATCTTTCTTAATTACTAAAAATCCAAAAAAATCATTGTGGTCTTGTATTTTGATTGTACTATTTTATTGTATTTTCCTATTGTACATATCTACTATTAAAAAGACAAAAAAAATATAAAAAGAAAAGCAAACAAAAAAATGTACATGTTGTATATCTTCTTTTTGTAAATTCCCCACTCTTTTTCTTCTCTTTATTTTATTTTCTCTTTTTAGTAGCCTACTTTATTTCATTTCATTTTTTATTTATTTAATAACATTCTCTACAATAACTTCCCTTTCTCCATTAACCTCCAAGTCTTCTTTCAACCTCCATTCCACTCCATATTCTTCATATAACCTCCCATTCAACTCCACCAATAATCTAACTTCTCGTTCAACACCACCACCTCTCTAACTCCCATTATTCATCTCTTTATAATCATCTCCACATCCACATTTTTTCCCCATCCACCATTCTTATAGAATAAGGAGAGAGCTTGGAGTGTTTTGTTGGTTACAGCGGCGAAGCATCGTCCTCAAGCGACGACCTCCTTCAGGTGAGATCCGCGGAGCTCCACTCCGCGTCACGAGTTCCCCGTCGAGCTCGCGTAGCTTCTCCGATTTTTATTTCGCCAATCGGATCGAGGCGACAACAGGAGTTCAGCGTAGCTGCTCCGCCAATCCGGCGAAGAATCAGGTAAGTATTCCACCTCGTTTCTCTTGTTATTTTATTTTATCTAATATCTTGTTTCCTTGTCGTTTAGATCACCATCATTTTTCTTATCCATCATAACCCCCATATCATTTTTTTATTTTCATATCATCACGATCAACCCACCCTCACATTTGCATTTGTTCATATTTATCATTTTGCATTTCTTCATCTTTTTATTTAAACACAAAAAAATTAAAAGCATTTTTTCATTTTGCATTTGTTCATCTTTTTATTTAAACAAAAAAAAATTAAAAAAACACTTGTTCATTTTGCATTTTATCATTTTCTGTTTAAACAAAATAAAATAAAATAAAATTAGTTTGCATTACAACAATAAAAAGAAATCAAAAAAAAATAAAAAAAATCAAAAAAAAAAACGGAGCAGCAGAGCCCACCGCCCCCTTCCCCAACGGCAGCGGCTCCGCCGCCCCTCCTCCATCCACGGCCACCGCGTCGGTGGCCATCGTCGCCGCCAGCGGCAAGGCCGCTCACAGCACCCCTCGTGGCACCCTCCCCGTGCCGACCCGCCGCCGCCCCCCTCGCGGCACCCCCCGCGCCGTCCTCGCCGCCCCCAGCCGCCAGCGCGGCTCCGCTGCTCGCGCGCCACCGCGCGCGCGCCCGCCGTCCTCCCCTGCGCCGCCGTGCGCGGCCCTTTCATCCGCGCGCCGCTGCGGCCGCGCGCGCCCGCCCACCGGCCGCCGACTCCTCCGTCTTGTTGGGTTCTCCTGAGCCCTACCGAAGGAAGGAGAAGGTGCAATTTTTTTCCTTATTTTTTTAATGTAAAAATTGCGGTTTTTTATTCTAAGTTTTTATAACTACAAAACAGTCCTTGTAGATATTTGTGTTAATGTATTTTGTTTTCTATATTTGCAAGCATATCCCTGTCTTTGACTAATAGTTTGGACCTCATTTATGTATCATTTTGATCAATGAAAAATGCCTTTGTGAAGAGCAGCTAATGGTCTACAATTTGGATATTTATTTGTATTTTTGTGAGATATGGGTCATTAATTAAAATTGTTCAACTGAAATTTAGCATATTTTACCCATTCCGTACTCCTAAATTTATATCTCACACGTCGTTGCTTTAAAAATTCCAACAAAAATATATATGATGCCTTGAGATGTGATGAATTTACTATCCAAATTTCAACCAAAATGGAGATGTCTTGTGCCTGAAATAATTTGTAGAGTGAATTTAGTATTTGATTTTTAATTAAATCCACATACATGCTTTTCACGAAATTTCAAGTCTCTTGGATTGCTCATCTAAATATCTACTTGAGATAATTTGCATTTTGATTAATTTGATAACGTGGATTAATTAGGAATTATTTACTCACTATCACTATATTTTCACTAAAAAATTCATAAAAAAATCATACTTTGTCAAAAAATTCCAAAAAAATTAGTGTAGTCTTCATACATCAAGTTTTCATTTCAGTAATTTTTTTCATAATTTTTACTTACTGTTTGTGTGAGAAATTGCGAAAAAACCCATAAAAAGTGTGCACTTTTATTTATTGCATTTTAACCCCTAAAATTTAAAAAAAATGTGTTTTGTGTTCATCTCTGGATTAGGACTATAGGAAAAATACGAATTGGCTAATTTGGACTTCTTTTCCATTAAAATTAATTTGGCCTTGTTGTATGTTTTCTTAGTGTTGTAATTCACCCGCATTTTGTTTTTGGCATTCTACTTGCATTAAAAAAATCTAAAAATACCGCATTGGAAATCTAAACCTAATTTCTCGAATTAAAACCTAAGTTGTTCCTTTGCCTCCCTGTGTTCGACCCCGGACTTGCCCGGGATATAAATTAAGCCGAGACACTCTTCACGGAGATCTTCTCTCGGTTCTGACCGAATCGCTAAGTACACGTGCTACAACGAAGTCGAATTAAACATCGTATTCAGCGACTCTCGTTAGATGGCGTCGTTGCCGGGGAGGCAAACGGCTTAGGGAATAGTTTAAAAATTTGGATTTAGATTTTCTCTACTCGGGTAGTCTGACCACCGAGCCACTTGTATTTATTCCATTTTTTTCAATTATTTCTCTTCATATTTTTGTATATATCTTGTTGTTTATCTCTCTAATATAAATCTCATTTTCCTTGCGAGGGCCCGGTGGACTTGGAGTGCATCGGAGGTCGACGGACGCGACGCGCGCCGACTGTTGAAGAGCAAGATAATCAATTTATTTTCGAGAGAATTTTTATAAATTTTTGTAATTATTGTGTTGTAATAACTTAGGTAATTCGCTCTTTCCAGCGGCTCTTGTTTGAGAGCTCGCGTTTGTATCCGGACTGGACTTTGGACCCGCTCGTGGTCGTGTGGTTGATTGACGTAGAATAGGACTTGCACTCGCGACTCTTAGAGCATTTTATTAGAATATCTTTCTTGGTTATGCTCGTAATTTTTAGGACCACACATCACATTTAACGAGACGCACTTAGACCGCTGGGCTATTAGTCAAATTAAACTTGTTCATCACTCGCCAATAGAACTGCTTGTCTACGAACGGTTTCTCGTTTGCATTCATATTAGTAAAAAATTTCAATTCTGCCTTGCATCCCGCATGTAGAGCGCGAGGATCACTGTAAGTCTTCTGAACTGGGCATGCATCATTGATTTCATTATTTGCATTGGTTTTTCTCGACTCCCTCCCCTTGGTTTTTGAAACTTAGGTTAAAAGGAAATCGGGACTGATCGTTAGGCGTGCTTTATTTGTTGGACTAATCAAGTGATAACCAAACTTAAAACCGGGATTGCTAATCAGAGTTGACAAAAAAAAAACTGATTAAAACGAACACTTGTTTTGGGAGAGCAAAACCCTCATTGTATGCTTGGCTAATTGTGATTGTTGAGAGATGAGGACGCATCCCTAGGATAGTGCCCAAAACCTACTTTCGAGCCTTGCGTAATTGGATTGATATCTTGATTTATCACCTAATTAAAACTGAAAAGATAAACGGTCGGACTTTTGCGACCATCACTGTGTTGAGTAGGTGAACTCGGGGTTTGCTCTTTTGTTTGTTTGTTTTGTGTGTTATTCGGTGCACTTGCACGCTTTCTTCCTCGATCCGCCTCATTCTCCCATTTTACCTCCAAGATGTCAGAATATTGGTCATCATATCCACGTCATTCTTCTTCGACCATATTTCGATCATCTCCACCCTCTCATTCCTCTTCATACCCATACCCCAACCGCAAAGTCAGAACTCCGACTGACTTCTCCACTTCTTCGTCCTTCTCACCTACCCCACATTCTTGCACCCCTGACCCACAACCACCTTGGATTGATTCAATATATTCTCGTCCGCTTGCTAGAATCAAGGAACAAATCAAAGAGCAAGCGACTGCTGAGATGAATGATTGGCATAGTCAGTTGACCCCACATACCTCACTTTCACCTCGAGTTGGGACAGAACAACAATTTCCATATATACATCCCGACTTAACCTTAGGGTACAACATGGTCGACCAGACAAACCGAATGGAGAGGCTTGTACCGTATGATCTTCCTGACTTGATTGACCTGAGTGATAGAGACCACATTGACCAACCTTCATATCACCCATTCGAAGAGCCGACATATACAGGGGATTGGACTCATGAGACCGATCTACAGACCCCTTGTCTACTGACTCCACCTTATGAGGCTCCGACCAACATCTGCCATACAGATGGGTCATACTCAACCCAGCATTACACGCCTGAGTCAAGATGTGTTGAGTATAAGATCCCAAGTTCTCAGCAGTATCCTCCAATTGTGCCGACTTCTCTCATGAGGTGTCATGAGAACTTATTGGAGGATGACATCTGTAGACCGATCAAGAGTCCGGGTAGGAATGTGGATCGTGGATTTCGCGGATTGAATCTTGAAAACATGGAAGACACCGGATTGACCACTTGTCATGTACAGCTGGAGTCCCTTCTACCTCCCTCTTCTACTAACCACTTTCCCTCCAAATCAGAGTCTGTACATTCTCTTAATCCTCCTTCACCTACCAAAAATACCATAAAAATTGAAAAAGGAAAAGATCTAAAAAAATTGGATCCTGCGGTTAGGGAAGCATTGGATAGAAAGTTGATTTTTGAGCTTCCCTTAATAATGGCCATTGAGCACTTTCCTGACCTTAAAAGATTTGTGAAGAGTAAATTGATGCCTACAAGGTCGGGCAATAAGAGAACAAGGACTGAGATACATATAGTGTCTATGGCCACATCTTTGATGATAGGGAGAAAAACCAAGAGCCGCAGAGTAAAACGGTTACCTAGATTTGATTGTGAAATCAAAGATACCACATTCACCCATGCAAGAATCGATGATGACTTACCGATTAATATCCTCCCGACCTCCGTGTTTGCCAAGCTCAAACTCGGATCTGCCAAGAAGTCAAGAGAGATCATTCAGTTGGCAGATCGGACCATTAAACGGTCGAGAGGAACCATTTCAGTCATCGTCACTTTTCAAGGTGCTCTACTAGAGATAGACTTCACGATCATTGACATTGAGCACCGAGGAGAGTTCACCCAGTCTCCAATCATTCTTGGGAAGCCGTTCTTAGCCTTGGCTAAGGCAACTATAGATTGTGAGGCTCGGGAGATCGATTTCTCTGCATTGGGAGCACTCCGACCTCACCCGATCATTGAAGACACACGATATTCCAAGGTAACCCGTAAAGTTGCAGACAGTCGTGACATTCGAGAGACAGTTGAGTCCCATCTCTCTACTACACCTGAGATACCGACTGTCCAGACGACCATTGGTTTAGAGACTTCCTACAACCACACACCGCCAACTGCTTGCACTACCACCACGACAGCTTCTAGAGAGGACTCACGACCAGAAGCTATCATTGAGTAGGACATGACCTTTGTGGATTGCCTTGATCATTTCGATGATCCGACACAAGAACCCAACAATGTCTAGCCAACTGAGAACACTGTGCCTTATCAGAGACGTGTGCTGACTTTGCAGGAGTATTACAATGCATATGGTGACTCATCTGATGATGAACCTCTGGTCAGAACCTCACACACACCACATCCAGGACATACATCAAAGGAGACAACTGGGACCAAATTGACCAATCTTGATAAATCGGTTGCTCCATCCTCTAGTAGGTCATCTAGTAAGAAGAAGACGAGTGTTGATTCCTTGAGGTGTTCCCCTGAACTCCTTAAGACGTATCAATCTCCTCTTCCTCTTGATGCTTCAGGTTCTAGAAAACCGACTAAGAAGGTTACCTTTGATGTTTCAGAGAAGGAACTTTCTGAGGAGTCCTCATCAGGTCCGGATGAGGTGATCTACATGAGTGAGCTTAGTTCGGCTTATCTGAAGCCATATTTGAGCAAGCAGCCATGTGTCGACCCCCGTTGGACGTTCCCCACACCTCACTATTATTCTTCGGAGGACGATTCTGATAGCGACACATGTGTATACTACTTACCCCATCGCTCCTGCAAGAAGGTCCGTCACAAACCTTCTTGATCCTTGTATATTCTCCCTCCTCCTTGTACATATTTTCCTTCCTTTATTCACCTCCCTCCCTCATGATTCGCATCACTTGTCCCAGTTCCGTATCGTTTTCATTTTGAGGCTATACTTAGGATGACTAGATCCTAAGTATAGGGAGGTGAGTGACCCGATTTGCTCCTTCTCTTCTTTTTATTTTCTTTTTGTATATTCTTTCCCATTCTCATCGGCCTTCCAATCTTGTGTTCTTTCCAATACTTAGGATGACCAAAGCCTAAGTATAGGGGGGACCGATCCCCGCCATGTGTATTTACTCATCATTTCTCCTCTTGACCTCGTCTGCCCCATTTATTCTCTTCTTCTACACTTAGGCTGACCAGAGCCTAAGTATAGGGGGGGCGGATCGACTTCTATACTTTTTATTATTTTAGCTTTCCTACGCTTAGTACGAGCTATGTCTTTTTGTCACCTAGTGCCATGAGGACATAGCACAAGCTAAGTATAGGGGGGCGTGTATATATTACATATATAGTTTACCCATACCTCGTACTTTCACGTATTTTTGTATATATTATACAATAATTATGGGGTGGGTTTAAAAAAAACAAAAAAAAACAAAACTTTTTTTTCAAAAAAAAACTCTTGAAAAAAAGCAAAACTTTTTCTAACAAAAAAACTTTTTTGCCTTTGTTTGTAAAAAAAAACTTTTTCTAAAACTTAAAAAAAAAACAAAAACAAAACATTCATAAAAAAACTAACTAAAAAAAAACTAACTAATAAGTTGTTTTAATCCCTGACACAATTCACTTTCACACAAGACTAGTGATGTTCAAGAACACTTGGTTTACGAGCTCTTGAGATTTTGAGTTAACCAGCCTTAGTCATTAGGGTCCTTGACTTAATTATTCACATTTCCTTAGTTTGAAAGATTTGTATGCTATATTGCATGCTTAGTCTCTACCTTAAGAATATGATCAGCACCTCACATACACGACTGCAGTTATGATGAGATGAGTTGATATTTCACTTGAGGAACTGGGATGAGGGATTTGAGTTTGGACTTGATTTGATGATGCTCGAGGATGGGATAAAATCAATGAAGGCTTCATGAAACCTGAGTGTCAGCACATTTAGCCAGTATGAGAACATGGTTCTTGTACTATCTCTTGACATTTACTTATGTGCCAGGGTGTGATAAAATAAAAAAAATTGTTGATCAGTGTGCGCCAACTCTTTGTAAAAGCAGTGGAGCTAGCCACAAATACTACAAAGCAACGAAATGTCAAAGAAAAGCTCTCATTCCACAAAGTCAATTATCAAAAGAGCTTCCACCAAAGGCGAGCGCTCCCAACCATTTCAAAGTGTCCACTTGGACTACCGTTATTAGGACCAGGAGTCGGGCTTGCACCAAAAAAGGGCTCTGCATCGTAAATGCTACAAGTCAGGGTGTAGAAGGTACGATAGGTACTCAAAAAAGGCACACCCCGGTGTACTCCCAGGAAAACAAGTGCAGACGGCTCCAACTTCTCTTGACGGGCGCTCTGATCAACACCAAAAAAATGCGTTGCGTAATAAGGCACTTGAGAGGATCCTTGTTCCAATGAGAGGGAGAGAAGAAATAAAACAATCCTATGCCCTCCATCGACTGGCCTTCCATCTACACTTTCAAGTCTGACAACTAAAGAGACGGTGGATTGGATGCAAGAAGTGATTTATTCCCTAGTGTTGAGGATTGGGTCCATAGGATAGTCTCTTGGACGGGAACCTTGGGTGACGTTGTGACTCTACTCTTGTAACTGCAGTCAACACTTAAAGTTATATCCCTTATATATACGTATACAAAGAGAGTCTGATGATTAGGGAAATTGGGTACCTTTTAACTAGAGCTTGGTTCAGGTTAGAATTTTAGGATCTCTAAAACCAAGAGTTCTTGAACGGATCAAGTCTTGTATTCACATGCACAGTCAGGGGTTAACCCAACTTATTCATTCCTTATTTGCTCGAGGACTAGCAAAGTTTAAGTATAGGGGGGTGATGAATCCGTGATTCATCATCGCAATATCTTGATCTTAGCAAAATCCCCGAGTAAAATCCCAAATAAAGGTCCATAAAATCAATAAATTAACAAAATAAGTCTTGTAAATAAAATACACTAATTATTGTATATAAGATTGTACAAAATGAATTACACATAAAAAGCCACAAAAATAAAGGAGTTTTATACATGTAAATAACCCAAAACATCATGTATTTTTAATAATTTCATTTCAACTCCTATTTGGCTAATTCTTTCTCTAACTTGTTCATAATAATGTACATAAAAATACAAAAATACAAAACAAATTATATCTCAAATAAATGCTCCTAGATCCCAATGGGAAAAAACCGTAAAGACCAACTTCCCAGCTAAATTCCCGCTCCGTATGAACTCCAAATTCACCAAACTCACTTTTAAAGTTCAAGTTAGAAAATTATCTATCCAACGGAAGTAGTTTCATTAAAATCGGAGCTCGTTTGCAAAAGTTGGGTTTTGGGACCTAGATGTACATTGTATATTATGTATATATTCTTTCTTTCTTCATTTTTTATTTTATCTTTCTTAATTACTAAAAATCCAAAAAAATCATTGTGGTCTTGTATTTTGATTGTACTATTTTATTGTATTTTCCTATTGTACATAGCTACTATTAAAAAGACAAAAAAAATATAAAAAGAAAAGCAAACAAAAAAAATGTACATGTTGTATATCTTCTTTTTGTAAATTCCCCACTCTTTTTCTTCTCTTTATTTTATTTTCTCTTTTTAGTAGCCTACTTTATTTCATTTCATTTTTTATTTATTTAATAACATTCTCTACAATAACTTCCCTTTCTCCATTAACCTCCAAGTCTTCTTTCAACCTCCATTCCACTCCATATTCTTCATATAACCTCCCATTCAACTCCACCAATAATCTAACTTCTCGTTCAACACCACCACCTCTCTAAGTCCCATTATTCATCTGTTTATAATCATGTCCACATCCACATTTTTCCCCATCCACCATTCTTATAGAATAAGGAGAGAGCTTGGAGTGTTTTGTTGGTGACAGCGGCGAAGCATCGTCCTCAAGCGACGACCTCCTTCAGGTGAGATCCGCGGAGCTCCACTCCGCGTCACGAGGTCCCCGTCGAGCTCGCGTAGCTTCTCCGATTTTTATTTCGCCAATCGGATGCCCTTGGGGGGTCGACCAAGAGGAGAGTACTGAACTCAGCTGTTCATCCTACATTGGTTTCTGCTGAGTCTAGTTCCGGGAAGTAGTAGACTGAGGCTGTAGCAGTGAGAGCTGTGAAATCCACCTCCGTTGAGACGGGTTTGTTTCCGCAGGATCGTAGCACTAGGTAAGCAGCCACTGAGCCGTGGCAGCAGTTGTCGACTAGGCTCTGATGCTGTGGAATAAGCGGTTTCCGCAGTAGAAGCTTTGTCCCACCTCCACTCTTTTTTCCGCGTTGACTGCAATCTCATCCGATGTAGCAGCAGTAGTAGTTTGAGCAGCGCCACTACTGACCCAGCACCATTTGAAGCTCGGCGGGGGAAGTGGCTGACTGAGGGCTACATATCTAGTCAGAGTCTCTGAGTCATAGCCGCGGCTGCTACAAGCTCAGGTTTGAAAGGTGGGATATGGAAGCTCTCACAGGTTCGCACAGATGAGGCAGGCTGGCCAGCGAGAAAGCCTCGTGTGTGATACCTACGTCAACAACGAGTAGTCTCACTCAATCTCACAGCTAGTGGTGAATCAGTACGACGCGATTCCAAAGAAGCAATGAGCATATAGCGAAGGGAAGCACTCCCATCTGAACTATATATTCCCTGGAAAGCATACGAGGGCCGCTTGACTGTTGAACGGAATAGGTGATGTCTGACCGCAGCGGCTTTGATCCTTGGCTCTGGGTTCTGGGTGAGGTACGTTAGTTAGCAAGACCGGCGGGGAAGCCAAATTGCTCGACACATGGGAGAGGTAGGTGCCCAGGGGGGTCTTCGAAAGAATCTCATTTGCCAGCTATAGCGAGAGCGACTTGAGCCTTCCAGCTATCTTTCGCGGGTAGCAGTCGATGAATGAAGTGTCAACACCCCGCTCCTATCTTATCTTATTTAAACCACAGTCTAGGCTTTTGTCGGAACCCCTCAACATAGACCTTCCGGGCATTAATGTCGAATCTTTACCGGAGCATATGTATCAAAATACAAAGGGTAGGTCAATGCGGGTTTTTTGCTCGTCCGTCCACTTCCTCCTGTGTTCATCTCGAGTGTCCGGTCTGGTCCTCTTCTTTGTCTACGACCTTCTTCTGATAATATAATAGTAGATTGAAGTACGGTATTATTCCTTTATGAGCATTGATTGGTTATAAAGTAGTCATCTACGCCGTCTGATGTGCGGCTTGTGACTTTCCCTTAAGGATTCCGAAGTGGAGAGGTTCAGTGGTACCATAGCAGATCAAAGTCATCTTTCTTCCCTCGCACCTCCTTTCCGTCCTCTGTTTTATGCCCCCTTGACCTTTGATTTTTGCTGATTTTCTTACGTGAGTTGCTAGGTTCCGCTACTCTTCTTCCCCCGGAGGGACATTCTACGTACGGGAAAGATGAGTAGGATTCTAGCTGACGGGCCTGCTAAGTTTTCAGGGTCCGTTTTTTCAGGTAAGACTTCGCGGCATATCGAGGCGACAACAGGAGTTCAGCGTAGCTGCTCCGCCAATCCGGCGAAGAATCAGGTAAGTATTCCTCCTCGTTTCTCTTGTTATTTTATTTTATCTAATATCTTGTTTCCTTGTCGTTTAGATCACCATCATTTTTCTTATCCATCATAACCCCCATATCATTTTTTTATTTTCATATCATCACGATCAACCCACCCTCACATTTGCATTTGTTCATATTTATCATTTTGCATTTCTTCATCTTTTTATTTAAACAAAAAAAAAATTAAAAGTTTGTTCATTTTGCATTTGCTCATCTTTTTATTTAAACAAAAAAATTAAAAAAACACTTGTTCATTTTGCATTTGATCATTTCTGTTTAAACAAAAAAAAATAAAAAAAATTAGTTTGCATTACAGTAAAAAAAAAGAAATCAAAAAAAAATTTAAAAAATCAAAAAAAAAAACGGAGCAATAGAGCCCGCCGCCCCCTTCCCCAACGGCAGCGGCTCCGCCGCCCCTCCTCCACCCACGGCCACCGCGTCGGTGGCCATCGCCGCCGCCAGCGGCAAGGCCGCTCACAGCACCCCTCGCGGCACCCTCCCCGTGCCGACCCGCCGCCGCCCCCCTCGCGGCACCCCCCGCGCCGTCCTCGCCGCCCCCAGCCGCCAGCGCGGCTCCGCTGCTCGCACGCCGCCGCGCGCGCGCCTGCCGTCTTCCCCCGCGCCGCCGTGCGCGGCCCTTTCATCCGCGCGCCGCTGCGGCCGTGCGCGCCCGCCCACCGGCCGCCGACTCCTCCGTCTTGTTGGGTTCTCCTGAGCCCTACCGAAGGGAGGAGAAGGTGCAATTTTTTTCCTTATTTTTTTAATGTAAAAATTGCGGTTTTTTTATTCTAAGTTTTTATAACTACAAAACAGTCCTTGTAGATATTTGTGTTGATGTATTTTGTTTTCTGTATTTGCAAGCATATCCCTGTCTTTGACTAATAGTTTGGACCTCATTTATGTATCATTTTGATCAATGAAAAATGCCTTTGTGAAGAGCAGCTAATGGTCTACAATTTGGGTATTTATTTGTATTTTTGTGAGATATGGGTCATTAATTAAAATTGTTCAACTGAAATTTAGCATATTTTACCCATTCCGTACTCCTAAATTTATATCTCACACGTCGTTGCTTTAAAAATTCCAACAAAAATATATATGATGCCTTGAGATGTGATGAATTTACTATCCAAACTTCAACCAAAGTGGAGATGTCTTGTGCCTGAAATAATTTGTAGAGTGAATTTAGTATTTGATTTTTAATTAAATCCACATACATGCTTTTCACGAAATTTCAAGTCTCCTGGATTGCTCATCTAAATATCTACTTGAGATAATTTGCATTTTGATTAATTTGATAACATGGATTAATTAGGAATTATTTACTCACTGTCACTCTATTTTCACTAAAAAATTCATAAAAAATTCATACTTTGTCAAAAAATTCCAAAAACATTAGTGTAGTCTTCTTACATCATGTTTTCATTTCTGTAAATTTTTCATAATTTTTACTTACTGTTTGTGTGAGAAATTATGAAAAAACCCATAAAAAGTGTGCATTTTTATTTTATGCATTTTAACCCCTAAAATTTAAAAAAATGTGTTTTGTGCTCATCTCTGGATTAGGACTCTAGGAAAAATACGAATTGACTAATTTGGACTTCTTTTCCATTAAAATTAATTTGGCCTTGTTGTATGTTTTCTTAGTGTTGTAATTCACCCGCATTTTGTTTTTGGCATTCTACTTGCATTAAAAAAATCTAAAAATACCGCATTGGAAATCTAAACCTAATTTCTTGAATTAAAACCTAAGTTGTTCCTTTGCCTCCCTGTGTTCGACCCCGGACTTGCCCGGGATATAAATTAAGCCGAGACACTCTTCATGGAGATCTTCTCTCGGTTCTGACCGAATCACTAAGTACACGTGCTACGACGAAGCTGCATTAAACATCGTATTCAGCGACTGTCGTCACCATGGTTGCTTGAGGTTTTGTTTTCTTCACTTTTTTGATTTTTTTAGGCCTAGCTTTTCTTTAATGCATTTAGATTAGTTTTTCATTAAGTATTTTGGTGTTAATCACCAGCCTCATAGTTCGTTGGAGCTATGCTCCAGTGAACCCTCCACTGTGATCTGCTCATCTGACGACCCACCAACCACCTCCACTTCACTTCTCACCATCTTATGATCACATTACCCACCTCCAGCCATAACGTTCTTGCACAGAATGAGGAATATGTCCTCCTTTATCAACCATTTGCCGGAGTACCTCACCCCACAACATCCTTGGCCCATTCTCCATTCAAGAGCTTGCCCGAGCTTTGCCCCATTTTTGTGATCTAATCCCAACATGAATGAATAAGAGAGGAGGCCTTGTCGAGGCTCATCAAAGCAAGAAGCAACCCCTAGGTTGAGGTGCTCTGTTGTATGTGATCAGACCCTCTCTTACCCTTTTAAGACCTTCCATCAGTGCGGGAGGATATCAGGACTCTTTTGAAGCCTTCAATAAGCTGGGGATCACGAGTTTTTGTCGATTGATGCACATACAGGTCGTGTTCTTCGTGCGTTCATCCAGAACCATCCAACGCCAATGGATCGACCCCCGTTCTTCTAGGAAAGCAGGCATTGGCGGATCAACAAGCCTCTCACCATTGGATTTCTTTGTGGGATCTAATCTCCACTGTAAGTCTACAAACCGGTTCGCTCACTGTAGATGCATCACGTGGATTAGTGGATGCATCTAGCCATCCGCCTGTCCGCGAGCGTCCTTTGTTTGATATTTTGTGCTATTACCCTCACATTTTAGCACTTTATTATTTAGTATATAAACATTCATTAGTCATTGTTATATTTTGTAATATTTGCAAAATGACCCTCGTAGTTTTATTATTTATAGTTTAGTCTACTCCACGTTACCTCACATGTTGTCCCACGTGAAGTGGGGATTTTTGCAATGATACCCTTACAGGTAAATGTATTTCTTTTTAATCTATAAACTTTTAATTCCAGTTATAAATTTTTGAAGAAAATGTAGAAGGGTCATTGTGATTAATTTTATTTGCATTTATGCCCCCGTAAGTTCATTGATTTTTGTGTTTGATTTATTTATTAAATATAGTGTATGTGCTTTAAAAATGCCTAAAAATAGGATTAGGTGCATGTTAATGTGTACATTCACGTTATAATTTTAGATCATTTTTAGGCATATAATTACTTTATAAAAATCAAAAAAGCATATTTTTACCTGTTTGACTTAGAAAAAACAAAAAATATAAAATATTTTTAAAAAAATCCAAAAAATATGTATTTTGTTTATCTATTTATTTTACAGTTCTAGAAATAAAAAACCTACAATAGAAAAAGAAAATACATAAAAATAAAAAAGCTCCAAAATCATTTAAACAAAACTACAATATTCCCAAAAACTCCTAAAATATCATTTTCTATTTTATAATTTTCATTAAATTTATATTTATCTATTAAAATTGATTTAGAAAATTTTGAATATTTTTTGCTATTTTTAATTTCAAAATTAGTTCGACATATTTATTTTATCCTTGATTTGGGATATTTTTTACTTTAAAATTATATAAAAATTAGCAAAATAATCAAAAAATCACAAAAGTAGTAAAAAATTATTTTCTATATTTTTTTATTTTTATTAGTATATATATTATCCTATATGGTATATATAGACTTATATATTCTTATATTATATATTCTTATATTCTAATCACTAATTAATTTATTGTGTCCTCGATATGTGTGCAAACAAAAAGATTTTTGGGCACAGTGTAGAAAATAATTAAATCTATATATTGTGAATTTTCGAAAATTTTTAGAGCGATGAATAATTCAATAGTGATTTGAGAGCATTAAATGGGTAAACTATGCATGCTCTCACCTAATTATTTATAATAAATCAGTCATTATTCACCAAAAATTATATTCAATACTCGCAAGATAAAGAAATAATTGTTCTACAGAATGCACCTTTTTTTAAAAAAAAGTTGATATCAAAATAATGTTCAAATTAATAGAAAAATGCAAGGTTCTAAATCCTAATACAAAGAACAAAGAAAATAAATAAAAATGAGAGCATTTGCAATTACCAATACACTTGAAGGCGTTTATGCAAATTTCCAAAGAGGACACATGCGCTTCACGTGCCTCCTGGACGGCTGGACTTCTGCGTGAAAGCTTGTAAGTGGAGGGGCATTAGTGCAAATTTACTAGCTTTCACGTGCTACACACGAGGCTGGGCTTGAGTACGAATGGTGAGACATCAGGAGGCACAAGCGTAAATATCCCCCGCCCTTACGTGCAATGCACGTGAGGATGGGATAAGGGGAAATCACTCCTCACGAGGCTAACTTATTGATGAGGAAGAAGCGGTTGGCTGCTGGAGACATACGGAGCTCTAGGAGGCGGAAGGTGGTCGGTTGGCGCATCCATCGAAGATGGGGATGCTGGCTGAGTCTACAGTGATCGTGGGTTGTTATGGTTGGGTTGCGTAGGTCCTGGGAGAGGGAGAGAGACCGGTTCTGTAGGAAGGCGCAGGTCTTGTAAGGTAGTTACAAGCTTGGCGGGGAAGGCGGGTAAGGTTAGAGGGGGACAAAAGTTAGGAGCGGGCGGCTGCAGCCAAGGGGAGAGAAAGATGAGGGCAAGAGAGAAGTGGAGGAGCGGTAGGAGCTAGAACGATCATGGGGCATGTAAACGCTATGCACATGGAGGAAGTGGGTCATAGGCATGGGCAGAATCAGGGTAGAAGAAAGTGCCAAATGGAATGCATTGGGGGCTGCCATGTGGCACCAAAAAAGATAAATAAATAATTAATTAATAAATTAATAAGAATTATGATAATGAAATAAATAATAATAATAAATACAATAAATAAATAATAAATAAATTAAATAAAAATATTAAAAAAGAAATAAAAATAATAAATAAGCATAATAAAGTAAAAAATAAATAAAATAAATACATAATAAATAAGTAATAATAAAATAAATAAATAATTTAATATAAACATAAAAATAAATAAAATAATAAGAAATAAATAATAAGAAAAAAAAATAAAAATGAGGGTGACACAACACGACTCCTGGAGTTACCACATCTCGCTTCCACAAAATTAAAAAATTAAATGTAAAGAAAAAAAAAGAAATAACAAAAGAGGTCAAATTAAATAGTATTATCATGAAAGTTGCTCGTCTCGACGATATCTACAACTTTTGTGAAGGATCGAAACCAAAAAATCATCTGTACAAAAAGTATTTTTAGGTGGTATCTAATAGCTATAAAATACCACATTTTGGTCTTTTATTTATTTTTTGGCATTTCTAAAATAAGATGAGAATCAAATAAAAATAGAGGAAATATAGAACAATTATTTAGACTTAATATAATTTTTTGGATTTTTTTAATAATTAATAAAATATAAAATAAAATAGAATACAGGGACATATGTATAATATACAAGGAGGGACCTAAAACCCAAGTTCCACATACAGACATTGATTCTTTTAAATTTGGTCATGTTTTGAAGCTAATTGAATGTACATTAATTTAAAAGTGAGTAGGGTTCCAAAAGAAATTGTAAGAGAGAGATATTCACATTTAAAGTTTTAGTCTCAAACCAGGGTTAGGGTTTTATTGGTAAAATTTTTAACTTAATATTTTATTGATATTTTTCCTTTATTAGTGTTAGTAATATATACACTATAGAGTTGATTTTATTCAATTCTAAGCTAGTGGAAAAAAGATAAATATAGAGGAAAATAGTTGAATTTATAGGTGATGTTTACAAGGAATTTGGCTTCTTATTTAATGCAAATATGCATGTTAAAATGCAGACATTATTTCTAAGTGCATGAATGAAAATAACGTAGAATAAATGGAGAAATGTAGATAATTACTATGGAATGAAGCTCCATTTTTTACTTTTAGAGTGATGAATCATATATTCATCAACCCCCTATACTTTTACCTCGCTCATCCCCGAGCATCTAAAATGAAATGCAAAAGTGAAATGATTTTGGGTTCCTTACTAGGGTTATGAAAAAAAGGCAAAAATGGAGCTTGACTCAAACTTTGGATTGATAATGTGGTAGAACCTTATTGGAAATTGAATTTAAGACCTAACAGCCTTTAAGTTCCACAAGTCCCCATTCAAGTCGCCTCCACACTAAGTTCAGAACAAATAATCATATGCAAATTCTAATTACTATGAATCTTACTTGTACTGTGTAAGTGAATTATAGATCTCCGCATCAGATGGCAAAGAAACAACCTCCTCTTACAAGGTAACTCTAATTCCTCAATCTAACAGCTCTTTCCTCAAGGAACGAGGTATTCCCCACTAAGTTCAAGTGCAACCTACTCAAGAAGAGGGGGTAGTGAAGAGAATGGACTGTGACCAATGTAGTCACTTATCCATGGAGCTTGACCAGTATAGACAAAGCTCCAGCTGCAGGCTTCGTTGGCATGAGACTTTGAAACATATGCCTTGCAAATATACACACTCTAGTAGGCATTTTATTTTCAATCACGCATGAACCATTTTTTGGAGTTCCTCTTTTTTTCTCTCTCTCATTTTTTGACATATATACTAGGTGCGACATCTACAGGAGGAGTTTGTCTTATTGAGCCAGTAGAATATCCCTCTTTTGAAGCTTTATTGCAACCCACAACATCCTGTCTATAGAGTCAACACCACTAGACTGAGTTGAGATTCACCACCATCCCTAAAAGAGGACGGATGTTTCCACCCATGTGTTACTCCAAGCCAAAGGATTCTGCCTCCTCACCACCATATCAATGAAGAGTTACGTGCATGGTGCTTGTCCAAGTTAGATCACTATCTAAAAGAATAATGTGTGTGTATGATATATTCTACTTAGGCTAATCAAGATGACATGTGAAAAGACTTTTGGACTCAATGAATTAAGTCGCTTGTCCTAAAAAATATTAACTCCAGTTCCTATAAGATTCCTTTGAAATTAGGTAGATTAAGGTCAAATCAAATCCATGCTCGACTTCTATCCATAACTTGGTTCAAAACCCACTTACTTTTCACATTGCATATCTTAGATATGCAAATGAAATGCAAATGACAAGCAATGTATATGAATGACGTGCATGACACATTTTTTTATGAATGCAAGGATTATATGCAAAGTAAATAAGAAGCCTCTTTTTATTTTTTTCATTTTTTTCAATAATTTTACCCATCTTGTAATTATTGCATAATATACACAAAAATACGTAAAAGTACGAGTTATGGGTAAAGTATATATGTAATATATACAACCCCTCCTATACTTAGCATGCATTATGTCCTCCGAACACAAGAAGCGAGGAAAAAGACACAGTTTGTGATAAGCGTAGGAAAGTTAAAATAACAATAAGTATAGAAGTGGACCTACCTCCCTGTACTTAGGCTCTGTTCAGCCTAAGTGTAGAAGATTAGCAAAAATGGGATGGTCGAGGCCAGGAGGAGAAATTGATGAATATATATACATGGTGGGCATTGGTCCCCCCTATACTTAGGCTCTGGTCAGCCTAAGTATAGGACATAAGTGAGTACGATAATCGACGCAGTTGAGGAATATAGAAAGAGGTTGGGAAGTGGGGGAAGAGATGCTTGAAGATGATAGAACTGATGATTCATGTTTACCCTAAGAGTGGATCAATGGAATCTGTGAGGCACATGAATGATATCTCTTCAACCTGGGGTAACTGCTCATCTGATCCTACGAAATGCTTCAGCAGTTGCCCATTTATAAGGAACGGTCATGCTCCATCTGTAAACTCTGAAATTCATACATTGCCATTCGTGTTCACTTCCCTGATTAGGAAAGGGTCCTATCCACTTTGACTTCAACTTGCCTTGAATGATCTTCATCCTGGAAAAGAATAACCTTACTTTCTTCCCTGTGACAAAACTCTTGCGTCTGATATTCTGATCGTGCCAATGTTTTATTATGTCCTTATTGATCACGACGTTATCATATGCTGTGTTTCTGATTTCCAAAAGCTCATTTGAATCCATCTTTCTGCTCTATTGTCCCTCATGTGTGTTCTAGTTCACTTTCTTTAATGCCCATTCATATTTGTGTCTCAGCTCAGCGGGCAGATGGCAGGCTTTCCATAAACCAATTGAAATGAGGAGGTTCCAAGCGGGGTCTTGTAAGCAGTCCAATATGCCCATAGAACTTTGTCGAAAAGCTGGGACTAGTTCTTCTAGTCAGGGCGGACTAGCTTATGCAAAATGCCCTTGATCTAGGGATATAGTGCTAGATGCCATAGTGCCTTGTTAACTTTTTCATTTCCCTATCAACAAAGTGGCTACCCCCATCAGAGATGATGACTTTGGGAACTCATAACCGTAAATTGATGTGATCTTTCACGAACTTACACACAGTCTTGTTGTCTGTGGCCTGGGTCGGGATAGCTTCCACCCACCTAATGAGATAATCAACCACCAAGAGAATATGCTCATATCCATGGCTGCTAGGGAATGGGCCCACGAAATCTATGCCCCATGCATCGAAAAAATCAACCGTAATGACAAGTTGCATGGGCATATCATCTTTTGGACCGACAATCCCTCCCATTCTCCGACATACTTGACACAACCTAACATAGGCATATGCATCACTAAATAGGGTCGGCCAGTACAAACACACTGAAGCACTTTCCAAGCGGACCTCTTCCCAGAGTGATGTCCTCCTACCTCCAAGGAATGGCTGAGGACACTCATGTATTCCTCCTACGAAATACACCTCTGTCAGACACGATCTGGACCTTTGAAGAAAAGGAATGGATCCTCACAATGGTATTTCCTATATTCTGTCTTGAGTCGATCAGTGTTGCTCTTGGGTCAATCATGGGGAATTGTCTTAGACACCAAGAAATTCACCATGTTGGCATACCCTGGAAGAGAGTCGATACAACAGATCAACTCATCGGTGAAGGAGTCCTTGATAGGGTCAATCTCATAGGATCTATGGGACTCTATGTGGGAAAGGTTATCGTCCACCATATTCTTCGGTCCAAGCTTGTCCTTGATCTGCAAATCGAATCTTGGAGTAATAGAATCCACCTAAGAAGATGTGCCTTCGCTTCCTTCTTTTCCATGAGTTACTTGATGGATATGTGATTTGTGAACACGGTAACATTAAATCCTAGAAGATGTGACATGATCGAGTACTTTGCTTGTGTAGTGAACAAAATATGGAATCCCTTCTCTCCTTTGTCCTAACATGGCCCCAACAACAAAGTTGGAGAAAAGGAAGAGACCAATATCAGGCCTATGAGAAAGGAGCATCCATGATCTTCCTCTTTAGGAGATCGAATGCCTCGAGACACCTATGATCTATGATGAGCTCCGTGTCTTTTCTAATAGCTCTGTTTGGGGTCAGGCAATGGGATGTGGTATTCGAATGATCCCAATACCACACAACAATAGTAGCAACAATGCCCATAGTACCCCCCTCAGACCAGTATCACAAGTTTCTTTCCCCCAGCAACGATGCCCTCTGATAAACCTGAATTTACCCTTGTCAATTATGCAGGATTAACGTTAAATTTCATTGCAGGAGGGCAATTACGATCAATAAAAAAGAACACTTTACTAATTATTCAATTAAAAGTAAGCGATCTAATTTATATTTTACTTGGACAATACTAAGGTCGAACTCAGGGAGGCAGTTGTCTCCTTAGGTTCATTATCAAGGGATCTAGAAGTTAAATTTTCAAGGAAGGTTTTTTGCTATTTTAATACAATTAATAAATGCAATGCAATTTCGGTAAATTTCAAGGGCTACACTGCAATTTTTCGATCAACAAGTCCAAACCCAATGATACTTAACCAGAATGTGTATGAATGTAAAGTTAAGCTATTGTAATGTTTTTAGAATTTAAAGATGCAAGATGAATTACTTATGAATTAAATATGCAGACTATGTGATTTTGAGAAAATTATTTTAATAACGATCAAACACGAATATTTTTCAGATAATAAATTATCCTAGATAGTTCTATGTGAGAGATACCCAGAAGACTTTTTAATTCCTTAAAATACTAAGTTTGGAATTAATTAAAAATCAATTACTCAATCACTAATTAATTTATTGTGACCTCGATATGCGTTCAAATAAAATGATTTTTGGGCAACGTAGAACACTATTAAATCAATGTACTATGAATTTTGAAGAATTATAAGAGTGATGAATAATTTAACAATAATTTGAAAGCTTAAAATGGGTAACTATGCAAGTTTTCACCAAAAATTATTATAATAAATCAGTTATTGGTCATAAAAAATCTACTATATGCTCACAAGATAAAGAAATAATTTTTCTATACAATGCAAAATTTAAAATAAAAATTTGATGCGAAATAATGTTCAAATTAACAGTCAAATGCAAGGACCTTTATGTAAATATACAGAACAAATAAACAAATAAAAAGAGTGCATATGCAATTACCAATACGCTTGAGGGCATTTATGCAATTTTCCCAAGAGGACACGTGCACCTCACGTGCCTCCTTGAAGGCTGGAGTTTTGCGTGAAAGCTTCGAGTAGAGGGGCATCCGTGCAAATTTTCCAACACTCATGTGTTGTCAATGAGGCTAGGTTTGAGTGTAAATGGTCGGATGTCAGGAGACACGGACATAAATGTCCCCCACCCTCACGTTCATATTGGAGTGGAGGGGCATCCATGCAAAATTCTCAATGCTCATGTGCTGTCAACGAGGCTGGGCTTGAGTATGAATGGTCGGACGTCAAGAGACACGGACATAAATGTCCCCCGCCCTCACGTGCTATGTACGTGAGGACGAGATGAGGTGTTGTTGCTCCTCACAAGGTTTACTTAGCGATGAGGGTGAAGAGGCTGGATGCTGGAGACATGCAGAGCTCGAGGAAGTGGAAGGTGGTCTATTAGTGTAGCCGAGGAAGACAGAGATGTGGGCTGAGTCTACTACGATCATGGCGTGTTATGGTTGGGTCGCTCAGGTCCTAGTTAAGGTTGAGAGAGCGGTTGCGGAGGTAGGATCGGGTCTTGCGGGGTAGTTGCATACTTGGTGGGGAAGGCAGGTATGGTTAGAGTGGTGCGAAAGGAAGGAGGGAGTGGTTGTAGCCAAGGAGAGAGAATGGCAAGGGTGAGTGAGAAGTGGATGAGCGGGCGGATCTGGCTCATTTGTGGGCACGCAACACCGCGCACATAGAGGAAGAGGGGCGTAGGCGCGGGCAGAAGCGGGGTAGAAGAGGGTGCCATGTGGCACGTGTTGGGGGTTGCCACATGGCACAAAAAAAATTAATAATAAGAATAATAAATAAATAAAAATAATTATAATGAAATAATAGATAATAATAATAAATAATTAAATAAGAATTATACAAAATAAAAATAAAATAAATAATAATAAAAGTAATAAATAAATATAATATAATAAATAATAATTAAAATAAAAAATAAAGTAAATACATAATAAATAAGTAATAACAAATAGAAAAGATAAATAAATAAATAAAGATAAAGATAAAAAAATATAAAATAAATAAAATATAACATAAGAAATAAAAAATAAAATTAAGGGTGATAAGTGGCGGCTCCCAGAGTTGTAACATGTTGCTCCTAGAAATTTCAAAAAGTAAATATAAAGAAAAATAAAAAAGAAATAACAAAAGAGGTCAAATCAAAAAGTGGTCAACACAAAAGTTGCTCATCTCGACGATATCTACATCCTTTTGTGATAGAAAACCAAAATAAATCGTCTACACAAAAAGTGTTTTTGGGTTGTATCTTATAGGTATCTACATTTTGGTCTTTTACAGATTTTTTGGCAATTTGAAAATAGATTAAGAATAAAATAAATTTAGAAAAAATATAAAACAAATATTTACAACTAAATATAAATTTTTGGATTTTTATTAATAAGAACGTATTAATATAAAATAAAATAGAATATATGGACATTTATACAATATACAAGGAGGGGCCCAGAATCCAAGTTTCACATAGACTTTGATTCTTTTAAATTTCGTCTTGTTTTGAATCTAATTGAACGCACATTAATTTAGAAGTGAGTAGGGATCCATAGGAGACTGTAAAGAGAGATATTCATATTTTAAGGTTCTTAGTCTCAAACTAGGGTTAAGGTTTTGTTGGTCAATTTTACAAATTAATATTTTATCGATATTTTTCCTTTATTAATGTTAGTAATATATGCACTATATAGTTGATTTTATTTAATTCTGAGTTAGTGGAAAATAGATAAAAATATAAGAGAATATGTGAATTTACAGATGATATTTACAAGGGAATTTGGCTTCTTATTTAATGAAAATATGCATGCTAAAATGCAGACATTAAATCTAAGTGCATGAATGATAATAATGCGGAATAAAT
The DNA here is from genome assembly GCA_037367405.1 of Ottelia alismoides. NCBI lineage: Eukaryota > Viridiplantae > Streptophyta > Magnoliopsida > Alismatales > Hydrocharitaceae > Ottelia > Ottelia alismoides. Next base: position 250,118 of record JAZKJV010003238.1, on the reverse strand, counting down.
GGAGAAATGCAAATAATTACTCGGAAACAAAACTCTATTTTTTACTTTTAGATTATTGTATCACATATTCATCAAACTCCTATACTTAAACCTTTCTCGTCCCCGAGCAACTAAAATGAAATGCAAAAGTGAAATGATTTTGCATTCCATACCAATTGTCACGAACAAAAGGTGAAATGGAGCTTGACTCGACCTTTGGATTGATAGTGTGGCGAAACGTTTTTGGGAATTGAATTTAAGACCTAACAGACTTTAAGTTCCACAAGTGTCTATTCAAGTCACCTCAACAGTCTGGTAAGAACAAATCCTCATACGCAAATTCTGATGACTATGAAGCTTACTTGTAATCTGTATGTAAAATATAGCTTTCCATGTCAGAAATGGCAAAGAAAAAGCCTCCTCTAATAAGATAACCCTAATTCCCTGGTCTAGCAACTCTTTCCGTGAGGAGCGGGGTATTCCCTTCTATGTTAAAGTGCAACCAGCTCAATAAGAGGGGGTAGAGAAGAGAATGGACTATGACCAGTGTAGTCACATATCTGTGGAGCTTGACTAGAATAGCCAAGGCTCCTGCTATTTTCAATCATTCATGTACCCTCTTTTGAAGCATAAGCCTTGCAAATATACACAATCTGACAGGCATTTTATTTTCAGTCATGCATGCACCATTTTTTTGAGTTCCTCCTTTTTTCCTTTTTATCTCTTTTTTTTGACATATATACAAGGTGCAGTATGTACAAAAGGAGTTTGTCCTATTGAGCCAGTAGACTATCCCTCTTTTGAAGCTTTATTGCAATCCACAGCATACTGTCGTCAGACGTCGACGCCACTAAATTAGGTTGATATGCACTACCCCCCCTAAAGGAGGACGGATGTTCCCACCCATATTCTAGTCTAAGCCAAAGGTTTCTGCCTCGTCACCACCTCATCAATGAAGAGTTACATTTATGGTGCTTGTCCAAGTTAGGTCACTATCTAAAAGAATCATGTGTATGCATTAAATATTCTACTTAGACCAATCAAGATGACATGTGAACATAGACTTTGGACTCAAAAATAATTGAGCCACTTGACCAGAAAAATCTTAACTCTAGTTCCTATAGGGTTCCTCTGAAAAAGGTAGATTAAGGTCAAATCAAATCCATGCTCGACTTCTATTCAAATCTTAGTTCAAAACCCACCAGCTTTTCTCTTTGCATATGCAATGTATATGAATGAAGTGTAGGAAACATTTTTTTATGAATGCAAGGATGATATACAAAGTAAATAAGAAGCCTCTTTTTTTTCATTTTTTTGAATAATTTTAACCATACCGTAATTATTGTACAATATATACAAAAATACGTGAAAGTACGAGCGATGGGTAAAGTATATATGTAATATATACACACCCCCTATACTTAGCATATGTTATTCCTCATAGCATAAGAAGCGAGGAAAAAGACATAGCTCATGCTAAGCGTAGGAGTGTTAAAATAACAGAAGGTATATAAGTCGACCTGCCCCCCCTATACATAGCCTCTAGTCATCCTAAGTGTTGAAGAAGATCAAAAATAGGGTGGTCGAGGTAAGGAGGAGAAATGGATGAATATATATACATGATGCGCATCTATCCCCCTATACTTAGGCTTTGTCAGCCTATGTAAAGGATAGGAGTGAGTATGAGAACCGATGGGCTGGGGAATATACAAAGAGAAAGGGAAGTGGCAGAAGAGATGCTTGAAGATGATAGGAGTAGTAATGATTCATGCGTTCCCTAAGAGTGGATCATTTGATCATGGGATGCGCATGAATGATATCTCTTCAACACGGGTTAATTGCTCATCTGATCCTACGAAATGCTTCAGCAGATGCCCGTTTACAAGGAATGATCGTGCACCATCTGTAAGCTCTGAAATCCATACATTGTCGTTCATGTTCACTTCCCTATCTATGAAGGTTCCTGTCAACTTGGACTTCAACTTTCCTTGAAATATATTATACCTGGCATTGAATAAACATGCCTTCTGCCCTCGGATAAAACACTTGCATCTAATTATTTGATCATTCCAATTCTTGATTCTATCGTTATAGAACATGTTGTTATCATATGCCTTGTTTTTTATTTTCAAAAACTTGTTTAAATCCATCTTTCTACTCTGTTGTCCCTCATGTCTGTTCCTGTTCACTTTCTTTAATGCCCATTCATATTTGTGTATCAGCGCAGTGGGCAGATGACACGACTTTTCATAAACTATTTGAAATGGGGTGGTTCCAAGCATGGCCTTGTATGCAGCTTGTATGCCCATAGAACTTAGTCAAAAAGGAGGGACAAATTCTTCCTGTCAAGGCAGACTAGCTTCTGCAAAATTCCCTTCACCTCTCTATTCGACATCTCAGCCATGCCATTTGATTGTGGGTGGTATGGACTAGAGACAAGATGCTCGATTCCATAGTCCTTTATTAACATTTTCATTTCCCTGTTAACAAAGTGGCTACCCCTGTCAGAGATGATTACTTTGGGAACCCATAGCTGTAAAATGATATGATCTTTCGTGAACTTACATACAGTCTTGCTGTCTGCAACCCAGGTAGGGATAACTTCCACCCACCTAAATAGATAATCAATCGCCAAGAGAATATGCTCATAGCCTTGGCTGTTAGGGAATGGGCCTATAAAATATATGCCACATGCATCGAAAACATAAACCATAATGAACATTTGCATGGGCATTTCATCTTTGGGACCGACGGTCCCTCCTATTCTCTAACATACTAGACTCGACCTACCAAATGCATATGCATCACAGAACAGGGTCGGCCAGTACAAATCACACTTAAGCACTTTCCAAGCAGTCCGCTTCCCGGAGTGATGTCCTCCTACCTCCAAGGAATGGCAGTAGGTGAGGATACTCATGTATTCCTCCTTGGGAATACTCCTCTACCATATGCAATTCAGACATTCGGAGAAAAAGAACGCATCCTCCCATTGGTATTTCCTATATTCCAACTTAAGTAGGTCAATGCTGCTCTTTGGCCAATCATGGGGAACGGACTTATAGACCAAGAAATTCACCATGTTAGCATACCGCGGAAGAGAGTTGACAGAATAGATCGACTCGTTGGGGAAGGAGTCCTTGTGGGTCAATCTTAGAGGAACTATGTGACTCTATGTGGGAGAGGTAATCAACCACCACATTCTTCACTCTAGGCTTATCCTTTGATCTGCAAATCAAGCTCTTGGAGTAATAACCTTTATGGATGTGTGATCTGTGAATACGATAACCTTGGATCCTAAAAGATAAGACCAGATTTTGTCCAAGGCAAAAACTATGGCAAGAAATTCCTTCTCTGTGACGGTATAATTCTGTTGAGCCAGATCGAGTACTTTGCTTGCATAATGAACAACAAACGGAATCCCTTCTCTCCTTTATCCTACCAACTGTAAAGTCAGAAGTGTCATTCATGATCTCAAAATAGAACAATCTGGGGTCTATTCGATAGGAGCATCCAAGATCTTCTTTATCAGGAGCTCGAAGGCCTCAAGACACATGTGATCTATGATGAACTTTGTGTCTTTTCCTAAGATCTTCATTAGTGGTCAGGAAATGGGATTTGGTATTCCAATGATCCCAATACCACCCAGCGACAACAACAACAATGCCCATAGTACCCCCCTTAGACCTAGTATCGGCAGTTTCTATCCCCCCTGCAATGGTGCCATTTAATAACCCGAAGTTACCCTCTCTAATTATGTGGAATTAATATTAAATTTCACTACAGACAGGCAATTCACATCAATAAAAAAGACCACTTGATTCATTATTCCATTAAAAGTGAGCGGTCAAATTTATATTTTACTTGGGCAAGCCCAAGGTCGAACTCAGAGAGGCCACTGTCTCCTTAGGTTAATTATTAAGGGGATCTGAAAGTTAGGTTTTTGTATTTTTTGGTATTTATGCAATGTTATTTTGGAAAATTTCATGGGCTAAACTGTAAATTTTGATCAAATGAACTTCAAATCCAATGAAACTTAATTAGAATGTATATGAATGCAAAATTAAGAAACTATAAATTATTTAGAATTTTATAATATAAGATGAAATATTTATGAATTAAAAATGCAAACTGGATGGTTTTGAAAAAATTAATTTTAAGAAATATCAAACACCAATTATTTCCATAGATTAAATTATCCTAGATAGGTCTTTGTGAGAGATATCCATAACACTTTTTAATTCCTTAAATACTAAGTGTGGAATAAATTAAAAACCACAAATCACTGATTAAATTATTGTGACCTCAAAATACATGTAAAAAATGATTTTTGGACACAGTGTAGAACACAATTAAATCTTTGTACTGTGAATTTTCAACTATTTTTAGAGCAATGAATAATTTAATGGCAATTTGAGTGCATAAAACGGGTAAATTATGCAAGTTTTCACCAAATTAATTATAATAAATCAATTATTATTAAAAAATCTATTAAATACTCACAAGATAAAGAAATAATTGTTCTACATGTAGCAATTTTTTAAAAAAATTTGATGCGAAAATAATGTTGAAATTAAGATACAAATGCATGGTTCTAAATGCAAATATAGAGAATAAATAAATAAATAAATAAAAATGAGTGCATAAGAAATTACAAATATGTCTGAGGGCATTCATGAAATTTTCCCTGGAGGACACATGCATATCATATGCCCCCTAGAATGCTGGACTTCTACGTGAAAGCTTGGAAGTTGAGGGGTGTCCGTGCAAAATTCCCAATGCTCACGCAATGCGCACGAGGTCGGGCTTTAGTGTAAATGGTGGGATGTCGGGGGCATTAGCGTAAATGTCCCCCACCCTCATGTGCTATGCACGCCAGTAGGGGATATTGGGTGATCACTCCTCACGAGGATGACTTAGCGATGAGGGAGAAGCGATTGGCAGCTGGAGACGTGCGGTGCTCGAGGAGGCGGAAGGTGGTCGGTTGGCGCAACCGAGGAAGACGGGGATGCAGGCGGAGTATGTTGCAATCGCGGTATGTTACCATTAGGTAACGTAGGTCCTAGACCACAGAGAGAGTGGATGCAGAGGCTGACGTAGGTCTTGTGGGGTAGTTGCAAGCTTGGCGGTGATGGCGGGTATGGTTAGAGGGGCACGAAAGGAGGGAGCGGGTAGTTGCAGTCACGGAGATAGAAAGGCGAGGGTGAGGGAGAAGTGGAGGAGTAGGCAGAGTTGGCTCGATCGCGGGGCATGCAACTGCCGCGCATGTAGAAGAAGTGGGGCAAAGGCGCGGACAGAAGTGGGGTAGAAGAGGGTGCCATGTGGCACGTTTTGGGGATGCCACATCTCTAAAAAAGAAAAATAAATTAATAATAATAAGCATGATAATAATATTGAAATAAATAATATAAATAATAATAAATAAATAAAATAAATAAATATTAAAGTAATAAATAAACATAATTAAATAACTAGTAATTTAAATAATAAAAAAGTTAATACATAACAACTAAGTAATAATAAAAAAATAAGACAAATAAGATAAATTAAAAAAATAAAGATAATGATAAATAAAATAATAAAAATATAAATAAATAAAATAAACCATAAGAAATAATAAATAAAAATAGGGGTGACACATGGCAGCTCCAGGAGCTGCCACGTGTCGCTCCAATAAAATTCAAAAATTAAATATAAAGAAAAATAAAAAAGAAATAACAAGGAGGTCAAATCAAAAAGTGGTGAACAAGAAAGTTCCTCATTTCGATGAGATCTACAACTTTTGTGAAGGACCAATAATCAAAGTAAATCATCTCTATAAAAAGTATTTTTGGGTGGTATCCTATAGGTATATAGTACTGCATTTTAGTTTTTTACAGATTTTTTTGACATTATTAAAATAAGATAAGAATCAAATAAAAAAGAGAAAAAATATTTACAACTTAATCAAATTTTTTGTATATTTTATAATTATGAAAATATAAAGATAAAACAAAATTGAATAAAGGGATATATGTACAACATACAAGGAGGGGCCTAAAATCCAATTTTCTCACATGGATTCCGATTCTTTTAAATTTTGTCTTGTTTTGAAGCTAATTGAACGTGCATGAATTTAAAAGTGAGTATGGGTCCATAGGAGACTGAAAGAGAGAGATATTCACATTTTAATGTTCTTAGTCCCAACTATAGTTTGGGTTTTATTGGTCAATTTTACAAGTTAATATTTTATTGATATTTTCCCTTTATTAGTGTTAGTAATATATACACTATGTAGTTGATTTTATTCTATTCTAAGTTAGTGGAAAATATATAAAAATAGAGGAAAATATGTGAATTTAGAGGTGATATTTACAAGGGCATTTGGCTTCTTATTTAATGCAAATATGCATGCTAAAATGTAGACCATTAATTCTAAGTGCATGAATGGTAATAATGCAGAATAAATGGAGAAATGCAGCTAATTACTCAGGAGCAAATCTCTATGTCCGACTTTTAGAGTGATGAATCATACATTCATCAATTGTAGTCTTGTCTTGTGAGACTGTACAACCCTTGAGAACCTCATTATTTCAAATGGCGTCGTTGCTGAGGAGCAACGTCATGTAGATTGGGTTATTTGATTATGTCTTCTTTTTATATATTTACCACTCTTTTTATTTTTATTTGATATTATTTTTTGAATTGTCTAATCACCTCTTCCTTGGTTTGCCTTTTTTGCAATAAATTGCAGGTCAAGGGAGGATCTTGTAGGAGCACCTCACACCCACGTGAGACAGTGTCAATTTTTCTGACCTAACATTAGAGAAGGGCTTGGAGGAATTTTGAAAATATTTTTTGCATTTATTTAATTATTTATTTTGTAATTTAAGTGAGAGAGTCAAATTTATTATTGTAATAATTTAAGACTCTCAGGACTCTTCCCACTTCATGAGGTCCATTGCCCGAGGGATTATTTCAATGGAGGCTTCGTCGGTATTTTGTCATTTTTCATTACTTTTCATTCAATTGTTTTCCGAGCTTTAGCTTTTTTTATTTTGTGTGATTGATCCATAGTTTAGGATTTCTTAACGATAGATAAATGCCAAACACTTAACTACCATTGCATGTACCTATTGTCTCATTTGGACTTTGTCAAAATTTTGAATTGCTCTTCACTTAGTCTTGGAACTACATGTCGCAAGAGCCCTCCATACAATGCTTGCAGGACCGACTGTGGTTGGCACTGAGGAGGCTCCAAGACCTAACACTTTGGTTCTATTCTAGGTGATTAGCATATTGTGCTTCACTCTAATAGTATATTCTAACTCTCTGGTGATTTCATTGGCTTTGCATTTGCATATAGATATGTTTCAATTCTGCCTAGCATCCTTGCATGAAGAGAGCTGGAGGCAAGGTGAGCATTTCTACTTAGCATGCATCATTGATTTCGCTTCGTATTGCTTTTCTGACTATCTCCCTCTGATTTTGCTCCGCTAGGAGCTAAAAAAATTGATACCTCGATAGGTTCGTGCATTCTTACTAAAAATCCAAAAAAAGTGATAATCAATAAAATTGGGACTGCTAAGCTTACTCGGTCCTAAAATAAAACAAAAAGAAAATATTTGTCCTGGGGAGACTAACTCAGTCATTGTATTCATTTTCAATTTTCCTATGAACACTAAGGAGTAATGCCCAAATCCCAGGCCAAGCTAAGTGTTTGTACAATTTTATATTCTCACCTAACTCTAAAAGAGATAAGATAAAAAGATCAAACTTTCACGGACTTCACCGAGTTGAGTAGGTGAATTGAGGGGTTTGTTTTATGTATAGTTGTTTGTGATTGCTTGTGTGCATCCTCGATCGTATCTACATTTGCTCCTTTTCTCACATCTCTTGATTTGATTTTCATGTTCTCAAGATTATTTCCGTTTATATCAGAGATGGCTGACCAGAGTGATCTTTATCCGAACTTTGTGGATCCCCCGTACCCTCTAGCTGGTCCACCTCCATTTTTGCATGAGGACTTTGCTCTTGACTTTTCTTTTTGTACATATCCGCCTCGGCCACAATTTTAGGCCTCAGACTACTACCCACCACCACCATCACATTGCCCACCATCTCATCCACCCGAGACTGAACTGTTGGAGTCACCTCTCTTGGATTCCACCCTTAAGCACTTGACCCAGATAATGGAGCATCTGAGATAGAGGATTGATGACCTCACTAGTATAAATAAGAGCCACCGAGATGCTTCACCATTTGATGATATGGGTTTATACGAGGATTCTTATGAGATCTTGTAATCACCAAATATACAGAAAAAGAGAAAATTTTAAAATTACAAAAAGATTTCGGGATACAATTGTTGATTCAGACTGTGAGTTAGGGCACCCATGCTAGATCAGTTGCCCCCACACTCATTCACACTAGTTCCCACCTTTGACCGCAAGGATGACACTGTACAGACTGCTCTTAGTCATCCTTATGTAGATGATGATTTTGATCTCTTCCCTTGTATGGAGGAAATCCAAAAATTCAAAAAAATATTCTCCGAACCTAAAGTGGTGGCAACTATTCATGAGATCATTGAAGCCCCACTTTACCAGGTCATGACCTAATTATCTGCTCCTCAACCCAAGAAGAGAAAGCGAAGGAGCAGATCTGAGCATCACATTCTGGCCATGGCCATTGCCCATGCCATTACTCACCATGCAACGATTAGGAAAGGGAACGTTGTCACACCTCTTGTGAGTGGCACGATCTCTGACTATTCTAGTGATAACACTTGCCTTGACTGTGGTGCTTCAATTAATATAAGACACTTCTCATTGTTACAGTGTCTTCATCTTGGGCCTCTTAAGAAAATCAGGATGATTGCCCAATTCGTAGATGGATCAATAAGAGGTTGAAGGGTATTGTAGAGAACATTATCATTAAGATCTAGGGCATGAGATTCACTACATATTTTATTGTACTGTACATGGATACTTTGAAGGACATGGGAAGATCCTTAAGCGTATCACGGAAGCGTGAGTATCGCATCGTATGCAATCGGGAGCAACTAGTTGCACTAGTTACTTCAGACATCGGAATTTATTTATTTTATAATTCGATGAAACCACATTATCCAAGAACACTTCTCAGATCGTTTCAACTAAACCACAATTTGGTATTAAGGTTGCCTCTTGAAGCATGGTTGTGACTTGTGAAGTTCATCAAGATTCTATATGAAATCATAACATTTATGATTTCAAAAAATCCGATGTTCCAACTACAAGAAACTTATTCGAGTCCATAGATGGAGTTATTCAGCTTGCACAGCTTGTATTCCTCAACTATGAAGCCCATGGGCTAATTCATATGGATATCCTCGAAGGGGTATTCATAGAGAAAAGCAATATTGACTTCCATCTTGAAGATGTCAAAGTAAAGTTGTGTAGCTATAGTTAGCAATATTCTGATGGGTTTAAGCAAGGTCACTAAAGAGCAAGTCTCATTACAAGCAATGTCTTCTCTTCGGTGTGTAGCTCATGGCTATGAGCCGTGCTTTGAAGGTCCCCATCTTCTCATCAGGTTCCCTCTTTCTCTTGAAGGTCTATTTACACCTTAACGGATCTTACCCATATAGGTGGACCCTCGAGGGTCCATATACAACACCTGTACATGAAGTCTATTTTAAATTTTATTGCTAACATCCATCTTTCCATGACGTGATCTTCATAAGCTTCACTACATGAAGTCAGATCATTGTCAAACTTCACTGACACATGGAATCCATCCTCAAACTAATTTGAAGAGGTATTAGTGTTTCATCTTTAATTATCCTTTTAGTTTCCAATTTCAGCAGCATCATTATCTTCTCAATATTAAATGAGTTCCTTCGATTCATTTTCATCTTGACTCTCAAGAGAGTGATCCTCTAAGAATCATATCCTTAGATATGAAATCTTTTAAGAATCTCAAGGTTATATGTAGGTATCCAATACCATCCTATATTTTCCTAATGATGTAGTACTCTCTTGTGCTAGATTCTAGCTTACTTACATCCATGACAAAGTTATGGACCAAGCAACCCTAAATCCTCATGTGTCCAAAAATAGGCTAGGTTCCAAACCATAGCTTATGAGGACGTTCAGATTTAGATTTCCATGGAATACTATTAAGGATAGATATTATAGTCTCTACTACATATATACCAAAAAACTAACATATAATTATGCTAAGATTCATCATTGATCAAATCATGTCATACATTATTCAATCATGTCTCCCTATAACTCTATTGATTTAAGGTACATTAGGAGGATTGACATAGGAATGATATTCCTTTCTCCATAAGGTATTCCTCGAATTCTTAAAATAGGTACAAGCTTCCTTGATTAGATCAAATTCATTTCATCTTCCTTCAAACTTTGGTTCTAAACCAAAATTGTGAAATCTTTGAACATTTCAAAGGTCTCTAAGATGAATGGAAGAAATCTCATATCACAAATAATAATCAAATGATATCACATATCATTACTGTTTGTTATGATACAGATGATCCACATACATCAATATGTATGAGATCTTTAATACCTCAACATCTAACACCATTCCCAGAGAAGGGTGCATTGGACATTTTCTACCTTGAATACAATATTCACAAGTATGTGAGATTTGAAATTTCAAATACTCTAAATTTTCATCTCTTACTAGTCTATTGATCTCATCAGCAGACTAACATCCAAGTCTTGATGTCAAATCATTGTCAAATAATCTTCATCCCCTATTGATCTTTTAAGGTTCATTTTTCAGTATTAGAAATTCTAATTAATCATTCATTCATTTTCTAATTTAGTAGAGTCCTCCAGATATTAGATTATTATCTGAAATATATCCATTGTAACTCTTTATGATAGGTTTATTCCATAGTTCATGTTTACTTCCAACATTTAAAAATAAACAAAAAGTGTATTCTAATATCTAGGTCAAAGAGACATTCTCTAAGACTGAGGTCTCTCCCACTGAAAATATGGTCTATCCATCCAATCGAAGTTGTTACAACAATTGCATCAACATCCACGTGGATGACTATTAAACCTTAAGATCAAATTCCTTTTAGTATTCTAAAACATATGCAACTAATTGCAAGTGTTTCTAGAAGAATGAGATACAATGATTGGACTTTTAATCTTATCCAATAAGAAAGTCAATTTCAATTATTAAGCGTAGATATATATTATTTTGATGTACTATTTGGGTCATTCTCTAAGGATCCAAGGTAGACTTGATAATCACACTATCAATACATCGGCTTATTGAAGTATTGGCATTCATCCAACTCTTTGGATGTCATATATATGGAAACCATAGAAGCACAATCAACTCTTTGCCTTTCCTTCTAACTTGGGTTCGACCCATGCTTCCACTGCGCTCTCTTCATCTGTAAACAACCATTGCTTAAGACAAAGGATTTCTTATGTTGAATTCAAATGATTTCAATATAAGAGTATTTCAACATTTATACATGCTTCAATTCATACAATCTGAATATTATGAAGCTTCATGAATGACTTGAGTATAGATAATAGAATGATGACACTCATCATATCTACATACATCTTAACTCTTAAAGACATAGGCTCAGGTAGGTACTCAAACATTTTGAATACATTATCTCTTATAGAGCCACCATTCTGCATAATGCAGTAAACCATGTCATTCATGATTAAATGTTGAGAGCACATATGTATGCTAGAACATCTTCTTAGATTTTATAAGGATTGTTTGACAAATGCGATCATCATCGACATGTCACTTCCAAAGTACATTCGATGAGAGATCAAGACTATAGAGACATACATACCCTAGGGTTGTAGACCTATTATCTATTTAATTATCATTTCCTCATTATAATGAGAAAACTTGCACATTGCAACCACATACATTATGTCTCCAACTGCAAGTACAATATCTTGATCATGGATACAATCCATGATATTTCACTGATTATTGTTGAGTATAGTATTGAGTGGGTTTAATGAAGGATTATCTGGAATAAGAAATTTGCATATATATATATATATACATATTTTACTTTGATTTAGGAATGTTTACATCAAAGTTGTCTTGCCTTGTCAACGCTGAAAGTTCATTCCCTTAATCATTTTCAATGTAAGAGATATACTTACCATTATATATCAAGCAAGATCTAGGATCTCCTTTCTTATCTTTTTCATATCCCAATAATATGAGAACATGTAACTCGGATAAACAGAATCGGGAACTCATTCTACCTTTCAAGTCCAACTTGCATTCCCAATTCGGTCTTTAACACCCGGGCCCACCACCCCTAAGGTGGCGTTGAGCCGTCACTAATTGATTCAACCGTCTACAGGATTAGAACTCGCTATACGTAATCCAATATCGCCCCAATAATATGAGGACCTGATATTGGGGTCCCTATGCTTACGGCCTTAATCTTTCGAGAATCAAAGAGCTCGGTCTAGACGCGCTTGTATGCACGAGTTCTCACTGTGGATAGGCATATCCTGCATACAATCCCTGGCGATGGAACCCTTGACCTTGACGGGAGACCGTGGACGTCACATATGTGATCCTTCATATCATGTTCAAATTCTAATTAATTATTATGAATCATATTCACATAATTTATTCTTCCAAGGGAAATAACAAATCTATTCATAATAGAGTGTTTTATTTTTAATTGTATTCCAATTAATCTAATCATATTAAATTAATGATCTAATTAATATCCAACAAATATTTTTTAAATTGTTACTTGAAATATGGTATTATATCCAAAATATGTATTATTTTTACTTTCAATAATTACAAAAAATAACCTCATGATTTCTCAAGCATTAATCATTCTCTACCTGTTTTCGTGGCCAGTGCCGATGGGAGTGGGACAGACCGCACACGGTGCAATCTGGTACCCCAACGCTCCCCGACTAGACACCATATCTGCCTTGAGAAAAGATAATAACAAATAGATCACTTTGTACTTGAGATGGCAATCAGTTTATCAATCAAAGTTATGCAATATAGTAATAATAAAAACCATTTTGATTATAAGGTAATTTGTTAAACAAATTCCCAAACCTATTCAAGCAACATGTTTGTTGGATAGTGTATGATATAACCATTTTGTGATCTTGATCATATCTATTCAATTATTGTTTATGTCAATGTCATTTAGGGGGAAAATTATCATAAAATATTTATCAAATATTTACCTATAATTATTCCATAAAATTAACCATTAATTTTACTTTTTTGTTAAATGACAAACACAAAGTTCTTGATTAGAATTGCAATTTCCAGCGGTGACCCTCACTTACTAAAATTAGCATATCTCATTCATTTTAAATCCAAATCATGCAAAATCTGTTTCCAAAATATTCTATTTTGATTTAAAACAGAACTCAAGTGATTCACATGCATTCTTAGGTGTATCAGAACAGTAACCAACTCCTTAGTTACGTCATGATTCACTATCTCCGAGACAGTGAATATATGTTTATTAAAATTATCATATCTAGAGTTATCGGATTCCAAATCGTGCAAACTTAAATCCCACGGTTTCCTTAATAAATACGAATCATTATTAAAGTCGTAATTTTGTGTTTAAACACTTTAAACGGGAACAAAATAACCATAAAATAGAGCTACAAAAATGAAATGTGATAAAATTCCAAAATCCCTAATGAGACCAAGTCCTCCTAGGTTCATGGATCGTATCCAAAACTTCCAACCTAAAGCTCTGATACCACTTGAAGGATATGGGAAGATCCTTAATCCCATCATGGAAGCATGAGTATCGCATCATATGCGATCGGGAGCGACTAGTCGCACTAGTTACTTCATGAGCGGAATTTAAAATTTTTTTAATTCGATGAAACCACATGATCCAAGAACACTTATCAGATCGTTTCATCTAAACCACAATTAGGTACTAAGGTTACCTCTTGAAGCATGGTTGCGAGAGTCTCTAAAGGAAGAGAACTCCTGTCTCAAGTCTGATCCAACGGAGGAGACGCATGAGAGCACGTTGATGAGATGTGTGTTTCTCGCAATCCATGTTGATGAACCAAGCAACAAATCTCCTGATCTCATCACATGAGATTCGACACCTTCTTCAGGAGCGAGGCACACTGAAGGAAACGAAGATCCACGAGCAAATGCTCCGGCAACATCAAGACAACGCTGCAGCATTGGCGTTTCTCTCAATGGCTCCATGGTGGACGACCACAATGAGAGAGAAGGAGAGCGTCTTAGAGTGTAGAGAGAGGGAGAGAGCATCAGGTGATGTGTATTGAAGAGCAAGGGGTGTCTCTTCTTATACAGGGTTTTGGGATCCGAGGATCTCAATCCATGGATAACACTAAATCAATGGATGAGATTGATTTGGGTTTCTTTCAATGGCCATGATCTTATTGTGAAAACATAATAACAAGTAATTTAATTTAATTTAATATATATCAATAAATCAGTATAATTAATTTCAAATCAAATCATATAATTAATCTTGGAGATAATGAGGGCATAGACCTCGTCCCCTAGGGGGGGGCGACCAGTCTTCCCCTTTGGAGATTGGTGATCATCCACCATCTTGAGGTGGACTTGGTCTATCTCTTCAATATCTCATGAGATCTCATTATCTCATGGCATCTCATTTTATTATGATATCTCTAAGATTTACAACAACAATTATTGTAAATTATTTCACAAAAATAATTCATAATTATCTTGTGAATATTGCAATCATACCATTGAAAAAATGAAAATCATATTCACATCCAAAAACAAAATGTAAATTTCATTTTCAATTAATCATCCAATGTGAATCCAATTCACATCAATAATTAACTAATAATTAAAAATCACAATATGCTCTCTCTAATATATTATAAATCACATTTATAATATACCTGATTAATATGGATAGTGCTATCCACATTATTCATATCCATGATAATTAAATCACATTTAATCATCTTGAATCTCTTTTCTCATGTGCCCAAATAACATGAATCACATTCACATTATTCACATCTTTGATAATTAAATCACATTTTATTATCTCAAATAACTCTCCTTATAATATGAATCAAATCCATATTATTCATGATTCTTAATGCTCGGATACATATATCAACAATGAAATTATCCATGAACTCTTTCATGTATAATGCACTTTCTCCGTGGATACTTGGAAATAAGGACAGGGTAATTGTATTGTTCCACGTATAGTGACTTGGATATTGAGATCACATCTCAAATCCAGATCTTACAGAACTCCTATAGATGCTTTATTAAATCAATTTCGTAGATCTATTCTTGTTATTGCCTCTAAATCATATTCAGATCAATGCCCAACATTTGGAATAAGATCAGATTACTTCTTTATGAGAGGAGTCACTAAAATCCAGACCTATTTCATCACTCCCTTTGAATGGAAGCATCATGGTTATACAATCATTTATGATCACATCACCCTCATGCATTCCTAATACCTTTACATCCTGCATACTAGAAGACCCGGATTAAACCCGAAGTTTTATATCTCTTTTAGACTATCTCCTTCAGGGTTTTATCATTAAGATTCTCAGTCGATTATGGGGAGTCAGTATTGATCATATACTTTCCAAAAGTGTATATCATACATAGGTGTTTATCATATAATTTCTAAAAGCGTATATCAAACCTTACAAATTCAGTCAAGCTTTCAAAACGAGATGACCGTATTTGGAATTTGATTCTTCCCAATATCTCTTAAGTGAGATCATAACTTCCGATTCAGTAATGAACCTATATGATCACTTTGAGAGATCGTAGTACTCATATGCCCTTGCATTCTCACAAGCGTGGGTGTATAGACCTTGGTTAGGTTATCAATCTATTGGTCTGCCAAATTTACATACTCAGACATATAGTAACACATCTATCTCCGATCAGAGGATGTGTGCCTATATCATGATAGCATACGACATAGGTCTTTGATTATCTCGATCTCGTTAAGTCAACTCTTTGACCTAACTTATGTAACACCTCCAAATCTCTATTCCTATGTAGAGGACCTGCATAATGAGGTCGGTTAGATATCATCCAAATGAGAAAGGATTGCCATCTCTTAATTAGGCTAGAGATCATCTCTTAACAATCATTTGATGGTACTTGATGAGTCCTCAATCTAACTCGTTAGGTATTCATCCAAGCACCGGCCCCTATGATTCAATAATTAAGTCAACAATTGTATGATCATCAAGATGGCCACGGTACATAACCCAATGTACTAGGGGACCTATTATGCAAATTAATCATTCTTCATTTCAGATTAGGGAATGATATTCACAATAACATTTATTGTATAATGGCTCATCGTGGGCTCACATGTCCATCATACTTCCACCCCTGTGGAGTGTCCTCTAATTGTCGTGGGATGACCATTCCTCACCTATGCGAGGATCCTTATAGATTTTGGATCTATAGAGATTCATTTTCGTTCGGATGTCAGGAGTGATGTGTTGATCACCGCACCTACAACTGTTGACCAGAGACTTGCATACCATTAGAGCATGCATGTGTTAGCCAACCCTGAGGACTATGACCTTGATGATGATATCAGAGAGATTTGCTTTGTGATGGATGATTCTAAGACCCGAGAATTCCTTTTTGGTGAGGATGTCTCAGAAAGCATAGACTTGGAGATCCCCGTTCTGGTGAGTGGAGATGCATTGATGATATATGCAGGATAGTCACATTACTCACTCGAGGCAGCGAAATTTAATATTTCAATCGATGAAACCACATCATCCAAGAACACTTCTTGGATCGGTTCATGTAAACCATAAACAAGTAATAGGTTTACCTCTTGAAGCATGGTTGTGATCAAGTCTCTAAACGAAGAGACCTCTTGTCTCAAGTCTGATCCAATGGAGGAGATGCTTGCGAGCGAGTTGATGAGATGTGTGATCCTCTCAATCCATGTTGATTATCTGGGCGGCAGATCTCGTGATCTCGTCACATGATCTGACATCTTCTTCATGAGTGAGGCGCTCCGAAGGAGACGGAGATCCGTGAGCAAATAATCCGGCAACTTATTAACGATGTTGTGGTCATGGCGACTCTCTCTATTGCTCCATGGTGGACGGTCACAATGAGAGAGAGGGAGAGAGACTTGGCATGTAGAGAGAGAGAGGGAGAGAGAAATTGTTGATGCCTCTTGAAGAGCAAGGGGTGCCTCTTCTTATATTGTATTTTGAGATCCGTGGATCTCAATCCTTGGACAGCACTAAATCAATGGTTGAGATTGATTTGTGTTCCTTTCAATGGTAATGATTTCATTTTAAAAATACAACAACAATTAATTTGATTTAAGATAAATATTGAATAGCCTATATAAATTAAATTCAAATCAATTCAATTATCTTGGAGATAATTGCGAAGGAGATAATTATCTACCATAATAATAGGGGGACGACCACCTAATCCAATTAGGAATTGGTGGCCATCCATTACCTTTGGTGGATGACAAATTCCAATGAGATTACATTATCTCATTCCAACATTATCTCACAATAATTACAACAACACTTGTTATAAATTATCTCACAAAATTAATTCATAATTTTCTTGTGAACATTACAATCATGCCATTGGAAATATGTGGTACTCATTCACAACCCAAAATAAAACGTAAATTACATTTTCAATTAATTATCAAATGTGAATCCAATTCATATCAATAATTAATCAACAAATATAAATTACGATAGGCTCTCTCTTATATATTATAAATCACATTTATAATATATTTATGATTAATATGGATAGTGTTATCCATATTATTCATATACACGATACTTAAATCACATTTAATCATCTTGGATCTCTATTTTTAAGTGCCCCAATAATATGAATCACATTCACATTATTCACATATTTGATAATTAAATCACACTCAATTATCTTAGATAAATCTTCTTATAATATGAATCAAATTCATATTATTCATGATAATCAAATCACATTTAATTATCCATTTTCTTAATGCTCTGATACATATTTCTTGAACTCTTTCAAGGAAAATGTGCTTTCTTCGTAGATACTTAGAGATAAGGATAGGGCGATTGTATTATTCCATGTATGGTGACTTGGATATTGAGATCAAATCTCAAATTCAGATCTTGCAGACCTTTCATAGATGCTTGATTAAATAAAGACCGCAAATCTAATCTTCTCACTGCATTTGATTCACATCTAAATTAATGTCCAATATTTGGACCAAGATCAAATCACTTCTCTACAGAGAGTAGTCACTAAAATCTAGACCAGTTTCGTCACTCCCTCATAATGGAAGCATCATAGTTATACAATCCTTTATGATCACATCACCCTCAGGTATTCCTAATACCTGTACATCCTGCATACTGCAAAACCCAGAATAAACTCGAGGTTTTAGATCTATTTAGATTGTCTCCTTCAGGGTTTTTATCATTAAGTTTCTCATTTGTTCATTGGGAGTTGGTATTGATCGTATACTTTCCAAAAACATATATCATACCTAGGTGTTGATCATATACTTTCCAAAAGTATATATCAAACCTACAAATTCAGTCAAGCATCCAAAGCCAGATGACCGTGCATGGAATTTGATTCTTCCCAATATCTCATGAGTGAGCTCATGTCTTCGGTTCAGTACATGAACTTGTTTGATCCATTTGAGAGATCATATTACTCATACACCTTTGCATGCACACTAGCACACTATTGTATGGACCTTGGTTAGGTCATGAACCAATTGTTTTCCAAATGTACATACTGCGACACATATTAACACTGTCTATGGTCAGAGGATGTGTGCCTATATCATGATAATATATGACATATGTATTTGGTTATCTTGATCTTGTTAATTCAACTCTTTGATCTAACTAATCGGACACCTCTGAATATCTATTTCTATGTAGAGGACCTGTATTAAGAGGTCAATTAGATATCATACTTTGGAGAAAGGATTGCCATCTCCATCTCAGGCTGGAGATCCTCTCTTAATAATCATTTGATGGTGCTTGATATGTCCTCAATCTAACTCTTTAGATATTTATCCAAGCACCAGCCTCTATGATTCAACAATAGAATCAACAGTTGTATGATCGTTAAGATGGCCATGGTACATAATCGTAATTGTACTAAGGGACCTATTATGCAAATTATTTATTATTTATTTCAGACAAGGGAATCATATTTTTCAATAACATTTATTGCATAATGGCTTGTCGTGGGCTCGCATGTCCAACACAGAGGGAAACCATTACAGAGACTAAAGAGGCCGAATTTGATCAAATTGCTTTTATAAATGAATTCGTGCCTTTTGATGATGACTTAGAGAGTTGCCCGGTTGGACTTGACCAAACTATTTTCACTTTAATATCTATGAGACTTGCTAGGCTGGACCTACCACACTTCTTCCACTGAACCGTCTGTGCCTTTTCATGAGGATTTCTGAGGGTTTTCAACAGGTCGATCATGATTGGTTTGTGTCATCTAAGGACCCTGATATCGACCTCCACCTTGTCAGATCCATTCCTCAACGATCACACAAGAAGGTTCGCTTTCTACATTCTTGATCCTTTGTATATCCATATCTTTGTACTTCCTCTTTCATTTTACCTCTTCCATTCACCATTTCGCTCATCCGCCCTATTTCCTTGTTTAACCTTGACTAGGACATACTTTGTCTTAAGTATAGGGGGTGGACGAGCCGAGTGTTATTTCTTTATTTTATTTCATCACTCTTGTTGGTGCCTATACTTAGGGCTCTTTACCCCAAGTATAAGTGGAGTGAAGTGTATATTCTCTTCATGATTTTCTCTTTTTATTCGATCCTTTCTTTTATCTTCATCTCTCTTTTCTTCTTTCCTTCTTTTCGTTTCCATTTTTCTTTTTCTTCCATAAATGGTGTCGCCCCTTTTTTACCACTATTTTTCCTAGAATGTACTTTGACCTAAGTATAAGGGGGTGTGCACCCCAAGTTTTTCATTCTTTGATCCCCTCCGTTGTCTCTTCTTCTTGTCTATACTTAGGGATATCTTACCGTATGTATAGGGGGAGACAGACCGAATGTGATTTGTTCATACCAACCCCTGACATTCCCTACCTTGTGTACAGTCTGCTATACATAGGATTAGTTGATCCTAAGTATAGGCAGGACGGTCGATTTCTCATTCATCCATTTCATACTTCTTTCATTTATTCCTTATTCGTTAATCTTTAGGCTTTTCTATACTCAGTACAAGTTATGTCTTCTCTTTTTCTCTTTGATCTAGAAGGGCATAGCTCAAGCTAAGTATAGGCGGGTCGTATATACTCCTTATATACCTTATCAATAACTCGTACTTTTGCATTTTCAATAATTATGGCTAAAATACTATATATACATACACAATTATTTAAATAAATTAATAAGAAGTTGTTTATTATTCCTCAAATTATTTTGTATATACTGATTAATAAATGAGGTAATATATTTTTTGCAAAATATTTGAAAATAGTTTGAAAATCTTTTTTAAAAATCTTTTAAAAACTATTTGGGAAATGTTTTGTTAAATATTTTCAGCCTTCATAAAAATATTTTATTTGTAAAAAAATATTTTCTTTGTGTGAAATAAAAATGTTTCGAAGACTATTTGCAAATGTTTTTGAAAATGGTTGCAAAAATATTTGAAAATTCTATATATACTATTTGAAAAAACTTTGCAAAATGATTTTCGAATGTTTGTAAATACTTGTAAAAAGTATTTGCTAAAATTATTTTGGTCTATAGTTTTCAAAATTGTTTGTAAAATTATTTTCAAAAAACTTTGAGGAATATATGCATCATCCTAATAAATAAACATTTTCATACAATTGTATATATTTATATCTATAATAACAAATCCCTTGTGTAAATCCTCAAGAACCCTAATTCTTGTAAATATCTGTATCTAGTTTTCTTTTTCAAAATCTTTTATTTTGAAAAATCACAAAAAAGTTTTGCAAAACCAAAAATCCCAAAAACATTTACAAAATCTTTTTTATAAATTGCATAAAAATTTTCAAAACCTTTTTCAAAAACAAATAAAAGTTCAAATTCAAAAATTGCATCACAAAATTATTTTATGTATTATGCATATCATTTGCAATTTTTGGATTGAGTTTGATAATTGAGAAGTCTAAGTAAAATCTAAAGATTGGAGCTTGGTTGGACCTCAAATGTACCTAATCACAGAAACCTTATTGGAACTAGAATTAAGGTGCTTTAGGTCTAGTAGACTTAATTCTTTGAGAATTGTGAGACTTGGTTCAATGTCATCTTGACTGCCTAAGTAGAGTATTTCGGAGCGCACACACCTTTTACTTTGCTCATCTCAGTTGAAGTGGTTAAGTGCTGGATTTGCCAGCATGAGACACAAGCCAACGGAAACATCAGAAGTCACACATTTGTGGCCATTGTACCCCAACCCGATCTAGTAGCAAAGAGGTCTAAAGAAAAAAGTTATGGGTTGTGATAATGCTTCAAAACATGGATAGTCTACTAGCTCAAGAACAAAATTTCCTTATGTAAATTTGTTGTATATAGTATTTCAAAAAAATGGAAAAATAAAAAACTCCAAAGTAAACATGCCTGATTGAAATAAAATGTCTGTCGGAGTTTACATATTACTATAGTCAATAAGAAGGCTTGAGCTTCAAAGTCATATATTTGTGAGCATGCAGCCAGGTGACTTGGATACACTAGACAAGCATCCTAGGGTAGGTAGATACACTGGCTACCGTCCATTCTTCTCTTCACCTCCTCTTCTTGAGCTGGTTGTCACTTTAACTTAGAAGGGAATACCCCACTTTTTAAGGAAAGAGTTGTTGGATTGGGGAATTAGGGTCACCATATTGGAGAAGATTGACTTCAACCGCTTCAACCGAGGAGAGTTATATATCTCACATGCTGTCAAAGATAGATTCATAGTCATAAGCTTTGTGTATGAGTTGAAGTATTCTGACATAGATATCGAGGAGACATGAGCATAGTTTTGGGATTCTCGAAGGCTATTGTGTTTCAAATCCGATTCCTAATACGGTTCCTACCACACCTATCCAAAGTTCTGACTAGAGATCCAAACATTTACTTTGTGAAAACAAGTTTGAGAATTAAACTCAATCCACTTTCTTTCCATTTCTTTTCTTTATTTTCATTTTTTGCACTTATTGAATAAGTGTTTACTAGGGACTAGCAAAGGCATGTATATGAGGGTGATGAATCTCCTTTTCATCACCTTTATTCTTTAATTTTCAGCCTTAAAACCCTAGCTAATGCATGCATATAGCAACATTTTGTACAATTTAACATTCATTATATATTGTATATCATTGTAAATAAAATACAGTTTTTAAGGCCAAATTTATAGAATAGAGAAAAGAAAGGGAATAAAATGGTAAAGGTATTTTATTACCCTGAACATCGAGACCTAGGCATCTTAATGACCGGGTCGACAATGAATAAAGTAGGGGGAGATAAGGGCTAAAATTCCATTAAAAATCCATATTCCTTTATTCATTAATATTGCATTATTGGAACCTATTTTATTTTCTATTTTTTATACCTCAAATAAAGAAATTTGTACATGAAAGTTGTAGATAAAAATACAAATAAAAGTACAAAATTGAGTTTGTACAAAAATAATATATAGTATACAAGTTATACTCAAAATAAGAATTCAAAATCCTAATTTCCTAGATCCATATCTCCTAAATAAAAACTCAAAATGTATCAAAATCATCATTTATTGTATATAATTTTTAATAAGCTATTTAATGAAGGTATTTTCATATTTTTTGGAGTTAAGGTGTGAACGTTAGGTTTTGGACCCCTATTGTATAGTATACCCATATAAAATATTCATTTTATTTATTCTTTATTAATTTTATAATTTTATATTTTTATAATTTTTTAAATATTATTTATAACAAATGTACATAATTAGAATATAATAAAACCACAAATAAAACACAAAAATAAAATAGTATGTATAAATACATAGCTCAATATACAATATATATACATAAATAATAAAAAACTATATTTATTTAAGTCTACATAAGATATCAGGAAAATATAATAAAAATATACTTAGGTATGTGAAAATAAGGTATAAATATATAAACTATGAGAATAAAATAATAAAATCATAAATACAAAATATAAATAAAATACCCAAAACATATATGAATATACCTATAAATAAAACCCAAAAGATAAACATGTAATATATTAACTCGAAAAATAATTAAAAATCATATTAAAAAAACTAGATAAAATAATAAACATTTTTTCTTTTATAACTTAAAATTAATAAAATCATTTATTGTTTATTACTTAATTTACAAATAATTTTAGGTATTGTTTTTTCTGGTTGGTCCATGTGGACCAACCAGGTTTCACCTTTAGTGGACCTTGGTCAACTCTCTTATCGAGGTCCTAGGTTTGTCAGACCTAATTTTGATCATCCCTTCTACCTTTTTATCCAATCGATATATTCATCGATTCGGGTTGCTCTCTTCCGCATTTCTCCTCCTCGATCATCCACCCATCACGCAGGTGATTCCTCGAGTCATGAACCTCTGATTCATCCTCCATGCCTCATTCTTTGGAGCATCCCAGTCAACTGTACATAACCTCCTCCTGAGCTCCTGGTCAATTTTGAATTCCTTTTGGTCGTAGTCTTCTCCTCCTTTTTTATTCCAGGGATCGAGAAGGGTGACAACCTCCTCGCCCAGCATTTTGGTGGATCAAGGACAAGCCTAAGGCGACTTCCATCCATCTCTGGCGACCTCTGCCGCCGTAAGGATCACCTTGCACCCCTGGGTGCTTGATGTTTTGTTTTCTTCGCTTTTCGATTATTTTTAGCCTAGCTTTTATTCAATGCATTCAGATTGTCCATATCATTCATTCTTTCATCTGATACCCCATCGTCATCTTATGATTAGGTTATACATAGGGTATGCTTTAACCTAAGTATGGGGGGGTAGAAGACCTATGATTATCTATTTGATTTCATTACCTCTGTTTTACTGCCTATACTTTGGGATATTTTACCGTAAGTATAGGGGAGGTAGTACTTGTACATCCTATTCCTCGATTTTTCCCTTGTGAACAGTATCCTATACATAGGATTACTTGATCCTAAGCATAGGGGGATAACCAATTTCTATTCTTTCCATTCTTTCATTTGTCGTTGTAGTATAGCATTCTTTTCACTTCCCAATACTCAGCACGAGTTATATCTTCCTTTCATCGCTATTTGATCACTTTGAGGACATTGTTCGGGCTAAGTATAGGGGGTGCCCTATATATTGTATATATACTTTAGCCATAACTAGTGCATTGTGTGAGTGTGTTAATAATGTGTCTAAAAAATCACTAAATGTCACATTAAATTTAAAAACTTTCTCTCTTGAATAATTATTGGTAAAAACCTTTTTGTAAAAAAATATTTTTGTACAAACTTTTGTAAAAATTATTTTTGATTGTAAATTTCTGAAATATTTTTGTATCAAAATTATATATATAGTACAAAATGTTTGAAAAATGTTTTAAAAAAGGTTTGCAAAATTTTGTTTGTAAGTGAAAGTATTTTGCAAAACTTTTTCTTCTTCCTTGCATTAAAAAACTTCCATAAAAATTTGCATATTTTTAAAAAATTGCTCACAAAAAGATTTTTGTAAATTCTTGCATGTATATTCTTCTGAATCATGGTTGCCATTTAGATTGGTCTGAATTTAAATTGAAAAATGGAGCTTGGTTAAGATCTTATCCACTTAACTTTAGAGGAATCTTATAGGATTTGGGATTAAGAATTTTCATGTCCATATCGACTTAATTATTTGACTCCACTAGGCTATGTTCACATGTCATCTTGATGAGCCTAAGTAGAAGACTTAACAACACACACATGACTCTAAGAGACAATGGCTTGACTTGGACACGCGCCTTACACGTATCTCAACACGAATGAGGTGGTGAGGAGGCAGAATTCTTTGGATTGGGATTGCATACGAGGGTAGTACTGGTAGACGAAACCTCTCTATTCCTCTAGGGAGGGATGTGCATCTCAACCTGGTCTAGGGGCAACAAGGTCTAAAGACAAGAGTCTGTGGGTTGCAATAAAGCTTCAAAAGAGGGATAGTCTACTGGCTCAAGAAAAAAACTCCTTATGTACATGTTGCACTATGTAAATATGTTTTTTATAGGCACATCAAAAAAATGTGAAAAATATAGAAAAACTCCAAAAAAGGGGACAATCCTGATTGAAAATAAAATTCCTGCCATAGTGTATATAGAGAATAAAGAAAAGCTTATGTATTCTACCTTCTCATCTCATGGATGCTTGCAGCTAAAGACTTATCTACATTGGCTTTCTCCAACGGATACATGGCTACACTGGTCACGGTCCATTATCTTCTTTCCCCTCTTCTTGAGCTGGTTGAACTTGAACTTAGAAGGGAATACCCCGCTCCTCGAGGAAAGAGCTGCTAGACTAGGGGATTAGAGTTACCTTGCTGAGGGAGGAGGTTTCTTTATCATTTCTGAGGTGGGTTGTTATAGATCACTTACACAGTACAAGGAAAGATGCATAGTCATTAGAGTTTGTGTATGTAGACTTGTTCTGACCTGGTTATTAAGGAGTATTAACACTAGAAGTGTGGAACTTGAAGGTCGTTGAGTCTTAAACCTATTTCCCAATAAGGTTCCACCAAATTGATAGTCCAAAGGTCTGACCAAGCTCCATATTCCAATTTAATGAAGATAAGTTTAGTAATCAGCTTTGATTCCTCCTTTTTCTATTCTTCTTTTCAACTTCTTTTTCAAATAAGTGTTTCCTAAGGTACTAGCAAAGTAAAGTATAGGGGGATGATGAATCTGTGATTTTTATTCTTTATTCTTTTATTTTAGCTCTTTCTTTTGGCGAAAACATCTGTAAATATCTGTAAATACATAACATTTTGAATACCTTTGTTAATAATGCATAATTAACACCGTATTTCTCAAAAATAAAAGAATAAAGAGAAAAAAAGGAGGTATTTAGAATAAATACAACGTGACCCAAACCTCAAGAGAAGTTCAAGTCTTGACCCGATCGTAAACAAAATAAGAAGAGAGAGAGAGAGGGGTACACTATGTATTGTACATATCACCTACACATGTACAAATATCTACTTATTTATTTTAACAAAATATAAATATTTTTATCCTTTGACACACTTGTATAAAGCCCTTGAAATAACATAAAAAATAAAATAAAAATCATAAAAACAAATAAAATGAAAATATAATCAACAAATTCCTTGTACAAAAGAAACATTTAAATAATACATCAACTATTAATTTTACACCCTTAAATAATTTATAAAAATTAAATAAAAATTATTTGTATTCCTAATATTATTGTGAAAAAAAATAAAAAAAATAAAAAATATTTGTAAAAATAATAAAATGAAATACTTTTACATAATACATATTTATATTATACATGTAAATAGTACTATATATTGTATATACCTTATTTTTATTTTCATAAAAATAATTAAAAATCATATATAATTAGCTTATAAAATAGCAAATATTTTTATTTTATACATCTTTTATTTTCGAATCATTTACTATTTTATATTTATTTCTCTTTCATTTTTTGTAAATACTGGTTTCCTATTAGGCCACGTTGGATCGTGACCTAGATCAACATCCCCTTCTAACCAGGTTGGGTCTGGAATCCCTTCATCGGAGAACCTTCTCCATTTTCCAATGCTTGACACCGACCACCTTTGGCCTCGATTTCACCGCCTAATTCCTCTCCTAGGATCCTCGATTCTCGTGGGTCACTGGGGAGGATCGTATCTTCCTAGGGTTGTACTCCTTTTCCCGATTTTTCTGGACCCTCAAAGCATCTTAAAAAAGATCTCATCCGCCTCCAATGCCTCTCAACTCATCTCTCGCACCTCTTCTCTTCCACCAGCATCTCCAGGACAGTGACATGGTCTGTAGGCAACCTTAGAGAGATTGGATAGGTGCATGGTTTCACGACACTCATTTCGTGGCCGGAGATCATGCTCTCTTGCTTGACGCAGCCGGATTGAGGCCATAACCCCACCCATCACTTCGCTTGACGCAACCGACCACTGTAACATACCTAGGTACTCTCTCTTTCATGCACATTTCCATTCTTCGCTTCGATTCTTCTGTTAGTCACCTTCCGCCACCATAGCTACGATCACCAGGTCTGAGCTCCGTTTCACTCATTCACCCGCACCGATTGACTCACCCGCTCATCCCCTTTCTCCCTAGGGAAACTATTCACCCTACATCTCTCTAACTGGAGGAAGATTAGGAAACAGTCCTCCTTCCTTCATCTTTGCCAGAGGTTGTCTAGCATCTAACCCTGTTTCCCGTGTAGTTATGGCGAAATAACCCTCATTGGAGCTTCGTCTTTGAGCATAGCACCCTTTGCAAGCACTGGTTTTCACGAGGAGCACCCTTTGGATCCCCATCTGCTCAAGTGGAGTAGCTCTAGGTGAAGGTTAGCCATCATGCACATCCAACCATCCACCTTCTCATCTAAGCAACCCAATAGATGTGGAGGAGCTTCACGATGGTGCTGAACTTTTGAGGGACATCATCCGGCTTGTGGATCTCCCTCCACAGTCGATTGAAGGTCACTCGAGCCGAGTTCTTCCTTCACTCTCAACCTCCGTCCGATTTGTACTCCATTTGCCAGATCCAATCTCAGTCACCCATTCAACCCCTTTTCAGAGGCGTCAGATCCACCCTTGACGGCCATCAGGGCCGTAGGTCCCCCGACATTCCCTGCCTAGTCTAATATCATTAGACACCATCATACCCATACACAAGTACCCCCTTTATAGATGTCAGATCTTTTCGGCGGGAGTCCCTCAGAACTGTTGACTTGCTACGCGCCAGACACACGCTTCAAGGGTAACTTTCACTATATACCATGTCTTTCATGCCATTCCTGTTTAGTCCAATAAATTAATAGTTATTTAAAAACAATCACTGTTAGGACCTTGGTGTTTTATCTATTTGCATTTCAATCCTGTCGAGTTGAGTTCGCATCCATGCCCAGGTGGGATCTTGGGCTATTTGCAACATTTTCTCTGAACTTTATATCTATTATGGAATGAATGCCAAGTTTTTTGTATTTACATAGATACCCTTGTGAGCCTGATTCATGTGTTGCACGTGCCTTGATTGCATTATTTTCATCTTTGGCCCTGAGGTTTTCTTGTATGTTATTTTTTGGCCTACAAACTGAAAATATTTGCAAAAAGGTCCCTATTGCACTGTTATAACTACTTGACTTTTATTTATCATAAAAATTACCAAGATAATACCATACATTACATAAAGATTATCTATAGCTCCTGCTAGTGTGTAGTATTTGTGGTAATTTTTGTGGGAAAAATTGTTTGCATTTTCTATTATTAAAAATTGAAAAATCCCTAAAAAGTTTCATGTCTAAGTTTCAAAAATCAAAAAAATTTAAAAAATCACTTAAAATTTTCACAAAAAATCATTTGTTTGTCTTTTATTGTGTTTAACTCTAGTATTAATTTTGTTTAAAAATCTTTATGAAAACCCTTAAATTTACAAAACAACCAAAAACTTAAAAATTCATATAAAATCAAAGAAAAATTCAAAAATTGAGTTTTCAATTCTTGTTTGTAGCTCTTTATTTCTATTTATCATAAAATTTCTATCCATAACCTTTGGGCACTTTAAATATTTTAATTTGCAAATTGGTCCTGGGTGTGCACTATTTTACATTTTCGGCACTATTTGATTTTTCAAAATTCAAAAAAAATGAAAATTCTCTAAAAATTACCAAAAACATTCCCAAACCCTTAAAAGCCAAAAATATTTTTAATTTATTTTTCTAAGTACTTTTGGATATTTTGAAAAATCTAAAAAGAAAGCTGTGTATGTTTTCTTATATTTCGAGTTGGTTTTATTTTATTGAAAATTAAAAATTTTAAAAATTAAAAACCACTAAAAATATTTTAATTACTGAGTTTTGACTACTTACTCTTTAAATCGTGCTCCTCATGTTCGACCCTGGTCTCTATACCAGGTAAATAAAATAGCAAACCGCTTACATTTAGTTGATTATTTTCTTGAGTGTTTTTTTCTTGTGACTAGTTTTATCGATTAGGGACAATGACAATTGTTTTATTAATTCACCTTAGTTGATCAGATTTTTGAGTCATCATGAGACCGTACAACCCTTAATACCTCGTTATTTTAGGTACTTACCTCTAGACAGAGTGGGTAAGGATGCAGTTGTAAGGATAGAGCCCAAATCCCGAGACTTGTGCATTATGTACATGTACATCACTTTATGGCGTATGGTCGTAATTATAAGAACTTGTTTCTGACCATAGATAATCATTTTAATGTATTAATCCTCCTTTATCCCTTTGGGCCTGATATTGAATCTGGCATCCAGACGGTTCCAAAATAGCCGATGTTAAAATGTGCAGAATGGATTATCGTTCGCTTAAAAATAATGTCGTTTCGTTGTAGGCGGGCAATCGGAATCGGTCCAGAAATAACCAAAATAAATTTTACTCAATTTTTAATCATGTGTTTTATGTTTATTTTACTTGGTCAAGTCCCAATGTCGAACACAAGGAGGCAAAGGAACAACCTAGAATTTTGTCTATCAAAGTTCGTGCATGGTTTTCGAGGCGATCTTTTTTTTGTAATTTTTAATGCAAATAGGGATGCAACATGCACTTTTGGCCTATTTTAGGGACTAAAATGTAAATATCGATCAAACGATGTCCGAAAATCATGAAACTTGGCCAAAATGATAATTACAATGAAATTAATGCACTATATTTTTTTTGGGATTTTTGGATGCAAGATGAATTTTTTTATGAATTTTTAAATACAAATAAAGTGAATTTAAATATTAAATTATAATAAATATTAAACCTAAATATTTTCAAGGGTTAAAATTATCCTAGATCTATCACTAGATGATCGATCTCAAAAAAAAACCTAAACCTTGAAAATGTGAGATTTAATACATATTGAAAATCAAATATTGAAATATGCAAAATGATTTATACAAGGCAAACTATGCTTGCAAATGAATTCTTTTTGGGCACAATTTTTAACATAATTACTTCTCCAATCCTTAATTTTTCGGTAATTTTTAAAGCAATGGTTAATTAATTATAAATTTCATAGCTCAAAATGGGCAAAATATGCGTTTTTCCACAAAATAATTAATTATTAATTAACCATTAATCATAAAAATGTTAGACATATGCCATACTATAGAGAATTGATTGACAAACAAAATGTGATTTTTTGGTGAATAGTAATATGCAATGTATATGTCCAAAACAAAGGGGAAATACAGGGGTATAAATGCCTTTATAATAAATAAAGGGAAATGAAATATGCAGAAGAGCGACTATTTTGTAATTACCAAAACTCCAGGTGGGTCTGCTACATAATTCCCTGGGGATTACGTGCCGAGCACATGACCTGGTCGGTGGGGGCTGACGCGTAATTAGCAGAAACTACAAGGGCTTCGATGCAAATATGTGAAATGTTGGGGGGCTCGTCGGCAATTTCTCCAGTGGTCACGTGCGTAGCACGTGACCGTGGGATGGGGCTTAAGTCGTTCCCCCTACGGACGTGCCTCGCACATACGTGGGGGCCTCGGGCCTCACGCCCTGTGGGGAGGCGGAGCGGCTGGGTTACTGTGGCAGGGCGCCGGTCATCGGACAAGGGTTGGCGAGAGCGGTTAACGGGCTGGGAGGAGCTGGCATACGGTAGGGCGGTCACGGTGGTGGAGGCTGACGTTGATGACGAACGTTGAAGAGGTGGAGCATTACCGCTGCGAGAGGATGGAGAATGTCGGCTGGACTGGAGCGTTAACTGCGGTTGGAGAAGATAATAACGTAGTCGTTGTCGGAGGTAGGTTGGATATGGCTGAAGGTGATGAAGTTGTCGACGAAGAGGGCAGCATTGGCTCGACGAAGATCAGAGCTAAGCAGCAGGCACGGGGGCGGCACTGCGACGAGCCACGAAGGCTCAGATCTTGCCAGAGATAAGGATCGGGCCATCAACCCAGTGGGTGAATTGAAGAGCGGAATGTCGGATGGCTTTACGGAGGTGGCACGGTGGAGTTTAAATAGGGTTGAGGACGGGGACACCATCGATGGTAGGAGGTCATGATTGGAGGCTTAATGGGATTCGTGGAGTTGAATGAAGATTCACGAGGAGATTGACGATGATCGGGCGAGGGATTCGACGAGAGGGACAATCGGAGATGGCAGAAATCGCGGCATAGATGGCGAGGCACGAGATCTAAAAGGGGAAAGGTGGATGGAGGAAGAAGGTGACAAGGGGCCCTCCGATCGGCCGAGATCGGATGACGCTCAACGCACCACGAGGTTGCAGTAAGAAGGGGCTAGCGCTGCACGTGTAGGGCACGTGCATAGGAGGCACATGCCTCGCACGTGCGGCTTTTTAATTATTTTTTTATAAAAAATGAAATAAAATAAACAAAAAAATGGGAGACATCTGGCGGCTCCAGGAGCTGCCACGTGTCAGCACCACAAAATCGGAAAATAAAAATTTGAAAAATCAAAAATAAATAGCAAATGGCCTCGGATAGAAAATGTTTCTTCATGATAATTGCTCCTCTCGATGATATCTACAACTTTCATGAAGATATCAAAACCATAATCGATCAATTGCACAAAGTGATATTTTTGGGGTATCCCATGTACATAGAATACCTAGATTTTTGGGTTTTATAATTTTTTTGTTATTTTTAAACCAGATAAAAATCCGGAGAAAATATGGTAATATCAAAGATAAATATTTACACATTAATCTAGTTTTTTTGGATTTTTATTAATTAAGCAAAAAGAAGAAATAAAATAAAACACTAAAAAGACCAATTTTATACAAACAGTTAGTGAAGACTCGGACTCAATTTGTTTCTTTGATTTCAAGCTCACTTCCATTTTTGCGCATTTTAATAAAACTATCATCAAATAATATAAATGAAAGATAAATAAAATAAAATAGGTTAATTATGCAAGTAAAATAATAGGTCAAAAACACTTAAATATAATATTTACAAAAGAGGCCTAAAACCCAATTTTTCACTTACGAGCTCCGAGTCACTTGAACTTGGTCTTGTTTTGAAGGCAATTGAATGTACATTAGTTCACAAGTGAGTAGGATCAAAACGAACACTAGATAAGGATGATATTAGGGTTTTAGTCCGGAAATCCTGAAACTAGGGTTTGGGTTTTTGGTCCACTTATTTGGGTTAGTAATTTTTTTTTGTATTTCTCAATTATTCTTGTCAGTGATATGTATACAGTAGAGTGGTTTTGGGTCATTCGGAGTAAGCATGAATTAGTTAAAAATAAGGGAAGTTAGGCTATTTACAGGTCAATTTTAGCTGGGCTTTTTGGCTTCTTATTTTGTATAGAAATAAGGGATAAAATACAATTCTTATCAAAACATGCATGAATGATAATTATGCAGAATAATTGAAGAAATGTTGATGATTTTGAGGGATTTGAGCTTAACTAATGAAATTAGGGTGATGAATCTAAGATTCATCATCCCCCTATAATTAAACCATGCTCATCCCTGAGCATCAAAAGAAATGCCATGAGGTGAAATGAGATTGGGTTCTATACCAAGACCATGAGCTAAAGGTGAAAATGAAACTAGACTCGACCTTTGGATTATTAGTTTGGCAGAACTTCTACGAGTCCTAGAATTTTAAAATCAACAGCCTTCAAATTCTACACATCATTGCCACAGTTTCGGCTCAGAAGTCATCTTAGATCAATCCTCCTCCTAAAGCATACCCTATGAAAATTGAACAATCGACTCATGTTTGTAAAAGGTTTTAGCTCTTCCCATCCAGAATGACGGACTACCATGCAAACCTCCTCCCCAGTAACTCATCATCGGGTAGTCAGGTATTTTCTTCTAAGGTCTTTCGCGTTGTGTTCACAACTGAAATGGGGGAGAAGTTAGAAGAAGGAGAAAAGAACTGGAGGGTGGCTAGTGTAGTCACCTCTCCTTGTGAAGCTGGCCAGTGTAGCCAAGTCCCACCATGATCTGCATGTTTTCTTTGAAGCTTGGACCTTTTTGGTCAGATATTTATTTGGTAGTGGCTTCTTTGTATTTGGATTTTTGGTGGTTCTGTATGGATCTTGTTGTACTCCTACGGATATAGAATCTTTTTATTTTCCGTACATGTTTTGGTGTCTTAGAAAAAATTATGCCTAGTCCCCATCCCTTTTCTAAAGCTTTATTTCAACCCATATTCCGGTCTTTAGATTTCGATGCTACCAGAAAAGAAACACGCACAGTCTTCCAACATCCCGTCTGAGTTGAGTTAAGTGCATAGTGCGAGAGTACAAATTAATTCCCTATTCCATTGTTGTACCCAGAATGAAGAGACCAGGTTAGACACTAAGAGTCAAACGCTGCACATTATCATGTTGAACTCAAAGAATTAAGTCAAAGACCTGAAGTTTCTAAAATCCTATTTCTCGGTGAAGTTCCTCTAAAAATTAGGTGGATTAAGGTAAAGTCCAGACCACTCTTTGTTTCTTCTCATAACTCGGTTCAGAACCCAAAGACTTTTCACATATGCAAATGAATGTAATGCTGGACGAAGTGAAGGTATGTGAAATGCATATGCATTTTTTTCTTATTATGTTTTTTTATGCAACGGATTTTTTATGAGTTTTTTTATGGAAAAATGAATAAGAAATCTCTTTTTTCAAAATTTTTGGTTGGACACAGTCAGTGTTAGTAGCAAAACTCTTTTTCTTTTTGTTTTTTTGTTTTTTTAAGTTAGTTACCTACATCGTAAATACATATAGACATAACAAAAGTACGAGATATGGGTAAAATATATACACAGTATATATACAGACCCGTTATACTTATCGGGTGATGTGTCCTCAGAGCACAAGAAGTGTAAAGAAGACGTAGCTCAGGATAAGCATAAGAGAGTAAAAAAGAAAAAGAAAAAGAAAGATCGGTCCGCCCCCTATACTTAGGTTGTGAACAGTCTAAGTATAGAAGAAGAGTGAAAAAATGAGGTGGTTGGGAGATGTGAATGAGGAGAGTATATAAAGATAGGTATCGGGTCCCCCTATACTTAGGCTCTGGTCAGCCTATGTACGGAAGAAAGGTGGAAATGTAATGTGAGATGGGGAGAATGGTATATACAGATGGCATCGATCCCCCCCTATAATTAGGCCTTGGCCTAAGTAGAGGAAGAAGATGTACAAGGAGACCGATGTGGTCGGGAGGGAGGGTGGGTAGACGATGATTATGGCAGTTTCCGACCGATCTTTTTGTGAGCATGTGGTGGGAGATCTTAATGATGAGAAGGACATGAAGCATATGATTCCCAACTATTATCAGTGTTATCCTCGGGTAAATCATGTTGGATATCAGATGAAGCATATGAGTCAGATGAAAGGTAGCCATCATCAGAGTTATCCTCAGAGGATTAGTATTTGAAAGTGGACACACTCCAGATATTCTTGTCTTTTTGTTTCTTAAGTTGTTTTCTCAGAATTCATTCCTTCTTGGGATCACGCGATTTGTCCTCGGATGAATACTCTGTATCACCAGTCTCAGTCAGCTCATAAGAAATAATTCCAGTGTATTTGATGAGAGTAGGAGCATCGACTTTGGATGAAAAGTAGTGAGGAATGAGAGTTGTCCAACGATAATCGAAGTTTGGATCCTTGCGAAGATATGGTTTTAGTACTATTGAGCAGACCTCACTCATGTAGATTACTTTTTTCGGACCTGATGAGGGATCATCAGCTGATCCCTCATCCAGAAGGTCAAAGGTGACTTTCTTTTTCGATGAAGGAGTAGTCATTTTGTTTCGTGAAGGTGTTTGTCCACTTGAGTCTCCAGATGAATAACCATTGGAATTCTTCTTCTTTGTCAGTGTTCGTCCTGCATGTTTGTTCTTAGTCTTCTTAATGTTGGTGAACTCCTGGTTTGGGATGATTTGGTCAAGGTATTCAGAGTAGGTTGACCCAGGATGCAACCATGCATATATCTCAGGATCATACAAGAAACATTCTTCTATTGTGAGATCTGTAGGAATTGAAATACTGGGGAGAATCTCTATATGTTAGTTCTCAATTGATTTGACATTGGAGTATTTTTGTGTCGAGTAGATGTGATCAATGTAGTCATAATAGGTTGACCAAGGGTGCGACCATGCATAAGTCTCCGGATCATATGATTCTTATATTTGATTTTCCATGGTGAGAGCAGTTGGGAATGGAGCAGGAGGGAGAGTCTCTAAACCAATAGTCTCATCAACAACCGCTATCTCAGATGTAGCAACGGGGTAGGTCTCTTCTACCGTTTGAAGATTACGACTGTCGAGTGCTTCGTGGGTTACCTCAGAAAATCGTGGCTCCTCAAAGACTTGGTGAGATCGAAGTGCTTCCAATGCTGTAAAATTGATTTCCAGAGTCTCACACTCAATAATTGCCTCAGCCAATGCTAAGAATGGCTTTCCGAGAATAGTTGGAGACTGGGAGAATTCTCCTTGATTCTCAATATCAATGATCGTGAAGTCCACTTTGAGCGGAGCACCTTGGAATGTCATCATGATAGAAATGATTCCTCTTGACCGCTTTATCGATTGGTCAGCCAATTGAATGATCTCTCGTATCTTCCTGATAGGCCCGAGTTTGAGCTCATGAAATAAAGAGGTCAGGAGGATATTAATTTGTGAGTCGTCATCAATTCGAGCATGGGTGAAAATTATGTCCTTAATTCCACAGTCAAATCTGGCTAACCGCTTCACTATACGGCTCTTGGTTTTTCTCCTCAACACCAAGGTGGAGTCCATTGACAAGATATGTCTTACAGTCTTTGTTCTTATCCAGCCCGACTTTTTCATCATTAGTTTGTCCATTACAAATCCTTTAAGGTTGGGGAAGTGTTCAATGGTCTGTATAAAGGGAAGTTCAAAAATCAATATTTTCTCCAGTGCTTCCCTTAAAGCAGGATCCAAATTCTTCAGATCTTCTTCAGTTTAAATTTTTTGTATTTTTCGTGAATTTCGATTTTTTTTGGGTGTTTTTGAATATTTCAATTTTTTGGTATTATCAGTGTGGTGTGGTGATGTGGTGTCTTTTGTATGTGAGAAGGGCCTTGGATGTTTCGAGTACGAGTCAGACGTGTAATCATTTCTAGGGGAGTAATATGTTGAAGTGTCGCTGTCATAATCGTCCCTAGGCTTCTGAATATCCTCAAAATTGTCAACTTGAGATCCAATCTTTTCCTCATCTATTTTTATGTCCGAGCTCCCAGAGAGTGAAATTAATCCGTCGGAAAACTTTTAAAATCTATCCTTCATTAATTTGAATATCTTAATTATCATGGAAATATCATCCTTAAAATTCTGTTCATGATCAATCGTGGGAGCAGTCGGTGTGTGTTTTTGCATTTGAGATTCAATAATGTCATCTTCTATTTTCCTGTATATGCTATGAGGAGAGTTTCTTGGAATATACGATATATGATCATTATTTTCTAAAAATTTCTCCTCAAAAATTATGGAAGGAGGCTACTCAGTGGAAGGATTTTGTGGGAATGTGTAGGTCTCATACTCAACATGCCGTGACTCAAGCATGTAATGCTGGTTTCCGTAGAGTCTACTTCCATGGTCATGATTGATCGTATCCTCAAATAATGGAGTCATAAAGGGTGCATATGTCTTGATATCATTCATTGTGTCCTATGTATGTGTAGGTTGGTCGAAGGAATGGTAATCAGGTTTGTCAATAGGGATCTGATCGTCACTATCAATCCAACACTGATGATCATTAAGTGTGAGCCTCTCCATTTGGTGTGATCGGGTTTGATCTCTCGGACAATCATGAGATTCAAAAGTGATTTGATCTTGAAATGGTTCATTAGCGAGAAACCGAGAATAAGATGGTTCAGTCCAAGATGGTAAGTGGTCATGGGTGGTAGGATTCGAATCGAATAGCTTGGAATTCAATAAGGGAATCAGATTCATCTGCAGGTGAAAGTCTCCCGTAAATGTTGGAGGATTATTGAAAGAAGAGGGTTCAGTCGATTTGGGCCTAACTGAGATAAGTTCATTTTCATATTATAGGTCAGATGGGTATTCTAACCATTGTCCTGTTTATGTCAAAGGAGGTTGATGATGAATCGTCAAGTTTGATCTCGGTGCAAGTGCACAGGATATTCAAACGAAGTTTTTATCTAGGAGATTGATTGCACAAATGTGTGACTTTTGATCTTCGAAATCGGTTCACACACACCAATGCAAACAAAAATCAAACCCCAAGTTCACCAACTCACACAATGAAGTCGCAAGTGTTCAACTATTATCTTTTCCATTTAATAGGTGATAAGACAATCTTGGAAAGAATTTAGCGAGTTGTTAAGTGCCAGAAAGTTTCCTAATTATTGGCCCAAATTCTTACGACTAGTTGCACCTACTTTCAGCCAGTATGGGAGTAAGTACGAACCGTAGAACGGCTACCCGTTACTTGAGGACGAAGCCTTATGAAGTGTCCTCTAAACTACCCACTCTGCTAAGGAAATCCGGACCGTTTACCGTCTACCCGTAGATCCTCACTGAGAAGTAGCTAATCTTTTTTAATTAAATTAGTAGTCAATATGAAAATCTGGGTTTGGGCTCTAGCCTTAAGTGTCATATCTCGCTCACATAGAAAAATAAATGCTTCCAAGGACGGGGTTGCTCTCCCGTAAAAATTCTTGATTTTATGAGTTAATTTAAAATCGGCTATATTTAGTTTTCTCAAATTTTAATTAGGCAATCACTGAAGAATTAAATGAGCACAAATGCACGTCTACCGTCCAGTCCTAATTTCCTTTAAAATCATGTGACAAAACGATAGGGAGAATTTCGGGAAAAGCTGATGCACGCAGAAAACTATGATGTATGCTCAGTTAGAAGACTTATAGTGAATCCTCGCAATCTCCATGTGGGATGCAATACAGAAATTGAAAAATTAATGAATGCAAGCTGATGAAAAACCACACCTAGCAAGGAAGAATTGAGTTGATTTTGACTAAATTGAACGATCTACTGTGTGTCTCAATTAAAGTGAAGTGTGGCCCTAGGTCCTATGAGCACAATCAAAAAATTAAATTGCTCTAAGAGCCGTATGTGCAGGTCTATCCTTAGCGTCACTCAAGTCGGGTACCACCGCCACCGGAGAGTGAAACAGGCCACGACACACCACAAAAGAAAGTTATAGGTCTTTTTACATACGCGAGAGTCCAAACGGACACCGCTAGAATGAGCAATTAATTATAAAATAAAATCTAGACTCTATGCTCTCTCATGACTCGACTCGATCTTAAATTTCAATGCGGCTTTTTTTGGAAGTCAGTGAAGATGCATTGGTTCTTGAAAAATCGCTCCACGTATGCCGGGTACCTCACAAAAAAATAAGAGAGAGAGTGTAAGAAAGTGATTCAAAAATAAATAAAAAGAAAATAAATGCTGAAATAAAATAAAAATAAATGCAGAAGAAAGAAAAAAATGGAATTTACAGTGAAATATTCGAGGGGGGGAACTACCCAAATGTGAAAAACCGAACAAAAATTTTGTAGACAAAATCTAAGCCGTTTGCCTCCTCGGCAACGACGCCATCTGACGGTACCAAAATAACCGATGTTAAAATGGGCGGAATGGATAATTGTTTGCTTAAAAATAATGCCGTTTCGTTGTAGGCAAGCTATCCGAATCGGTCAAGAAATAACCACAATAAATTTTAGTCAATATTTAATCACATGGTTTTATGTTTATTTTACTTGGGCAAGTCCCAAGGTCGAACACAAGGAGGCAAAGGAACAACCTAGAATTTTATCTATCAAAGTTCGTGCACGTTTTTTGAGGCGGTCTTTTTTTGTAATTTTTAATGCAAATATGTATGCAATATGCAATTTTGGCCTATTTTAGGGACTAAAATGTAAATATCAATCAAATGATGTTCGAAAATTATGTAACTTAACCAAGATGATAATTACAATGAAATGAATGCACTATATTTTTTTGGGATTTTTGGATGCAAGATGAATCTTTTTATGAATTGTTAAATGCAAACAAAGTGAATTTCAATATTTAGATATAATAAATATTAAACCTAATTATTTTTATGGGATAAAATTATGCAAAACTATCACTAGGTGTTCGATCTCAGAAAAATCCTAAACCTTGAAAATGTGAGATTTAATACCTATTGAAAATCAAATTGAAATACACAAAATGATTTATACAAGATAAACTATGCATGCAAATTTAATTCTTTTTGGGCACAATGTTAAAAATAAATAATTCTCCAATCCTTGATTTTTTGGCAATTTTTAGAGCAACGGTAATCAATTATAAATTTCAGAGCTCAAAATGGGCAAAATCTGCAATTTTTCACAAAACATATATCTATTAATTAACCACTGATCAAAAAAAATGCCAGACATATGCCGTACTGTAGAGAATTGACTGACGAACAAAATGCCAATTTTTTATGAATAGAAATATGCAATGTAGCTATCCAAAACAAAGGAGAAACACAGGGGTGTAAATGCAATTATAATAAATAAAGGGAAATAAAATATGCAGAAGAGGGACTATTTTGTAATTGACAAAACTCCTGGGGGGTCTGCTACAAATATCCCTGGGGGTCACCTGCCGAGCACGTGACCTGGTCAGCGGGGGCTGATGCGTAATTAGGAGAAACTCCAGAAGCTTCGTTGCAAATATGAGAAATGCTGGGGGCTCATCAGTAATTTCTCCAG
The DNA here is from genome assembly GCA_037367405.1 of Ottelia alismoides. Classification (NCBI taxonomy): domain Eukaryota; kingdom Viridiplantae; phylum Streptophyta; class Magnoliopsida; order Alismatales; family Hydrocharitaceae; genus Ottelia; species Ottelia alismoides. The sequence goes on along the minus strand of JAZKJV010003238.1, from coordinate 210,196 downwards.
TAGTCACATGCTACGGGATGGGGCTGAAGACATTCCCCCTACGCATGTGCCTCACACGTGCGTGGGGGCCTCGAGCCTCACGCCCAGTGATGATGCAGAGAGGCTGAGTGACTGTGGCGGGGCGCCGTTCATCGGAAAAGGGTTGGTGAGAGCGGTAAAAGGGCTGGGCGGAGCTGGCATACGATAGGGCGGTCACGGTGGTGAAGGATGATGTTTATGACGAACATTGAAGAGGTGGATCGTCACCGCTATGAGAGGATAAAGAACGTCGGCTCGACTAGAGCGTTGATTGCGGTTGGAGAAGAGAATAGCATAGTCGTTGTCGGAGGTAGCTTGGAGATGGCTGAAGGCGATGAAGTTGTCGGAGAAGGGCAGCGTTGGCTTGACGAAGATCGGAGCTAAGCAGCAGTCACGAGGGCGGTGCTGCGACGAGCCACGAACGCTCGGATCTCGTCAGAGATAAGGACTGGGCTGTCACCCCGGTGGTTGAGTTGAAGATCAGAACGACAGATGTCTTTACGGAGGTTGCGCGGTGGAGTTTTAATAGGGTTGAGGACGGGGACACCGTCGATGGTAAGAGGTCATGATTGAAGGCTTAATGGGATTCATGGAGTTGACTGAAGATCCGTGAGGAGATTGACGATGATCAGACTAGGGATTCGACGAGAGGGGCAATCAGAGATGGAGGAAATCACGGCGGAGATGGTGAGGCTCGAGATCTAAAATGGGAAAGGTGGCTGGAGGAAAAAGGTGACAAGGGGTCGTTTGATCGGCCGAGATCGGACGACCCTCAACACGCCACGTGGCGGGAGTAAGAAGGGGCTAGCGCTGCACGTGCAGGGCACGTACGCAGGAGGCACATACCTCGCATGTGCGGCTTTTTAATTATTTTTTGTAAAAAACAAAAAAAATAAACTCAAAAATGGTTGACACGGTGGCTCCAGGAGCTGCCACATGTCAGCACCAAAAAAATCAGAAAATACAAACTTTAAAAAATAAAAAATACTTAGCAAATAGCCTCAGATCGAAAAAAATTCTTCACGAAAATTACTCGTATCGATGAGATCTACAACTTTCATGAAGACATCAAAATCAAAATTGATCAATTGCAGAAAGTGATATTTTAGGGGTATCCAAGTACATAGAATACCTAGATTTTTGGGTTTTATAATTTTTTTGTTATTTTTAAACCAGATAAAAATCCGAAAAGATAAGGTAAAATCAAATATAAATATTTATACATTAATCTAATTTGTTTGTATTTTTAATAATTAAGAAATAAAAAGAAATAAAAAAACACGAAAAAGACCAATTTTGTACAAACATTTAGTGAAGACTCGGAGTCAATTTGTTTCTTTGATTTCGAGATCAGTTTGGATTTGGTTTTATGCGCATTTTAATAAAACTTTCATCAAAGAATACAAATGAAAAAGAAATAAAATAAAATAGGTTAATTATGTACATAAAATAATAGGTTAAAAACTGCTAAAATACAAAATTTACAAAAGAGACCCAAAACCTAATTTTCACATACGAGCTACGATTCACATGAACTTGGTCTTGTTTTGAAGGTAATCAAATGCACATTAGTTTAAAAGTGAGTAGGATAAAAACCAACACTGGATAAGGAAGATATGATGTGAAAATCTTGAAAGTAGGGTTTGGGTTTTTGGTCCACTTATTTGGGTTAGTGTTTTTTTTTATTTTTCATTTATTCTTGTTAGTAATATGTACACAGTGGAGGGTTTTGGGTCATTTGGAGTTAGCATGTATTGGTTAAAAATAAGGGAATTTAGTCTATTTACAGGTCAATTTTAGCTAGGATTTTTGGCTTCTTATTTTGTGTAGAAATAAGGGATAAAATGCAATTCTTATCAAAACATGCATGAATGCTAATTATGTAGAGTAAATGAAGAAATATTGATGATTTTGAGGGATTTGAGCTTAATTAACGAGGTTTAGAGTGATGAATCTGAGATTCATCACATTCCTAGAAGATGGCACCATTGATTGGGGAGGTTTGAGGACATACGTTGGGCGATAACAGCGATTCACCCTGGGTGCTTGGTAGTAAGTAACTTCTTCTAGATTCAATTAACTTAAAATCGAAAAGATAAAAGATCAAACTCTTACGGTATTCACTTCTGTACAATTGGTGAATCGAGGATTTGTATTGTGTTTTTAGTTAGGGTGAAGATCCTTCTTCACCCTTCGCACCTTTTTCTCATTCTCTTCTTGCGTTGACCTTCATGTTCTCGCATCTTTCATGTTGATATCAAAGATGTCAGACTGTAGAATTTCCTATTCGTACTTTGCAAACTCATTTCACACTCCTATTTGGCCATCATATATTCGGGAAGACTCATTTCTCGAGTATTCCTCTTTCTCCACTTTACCATTCACCACATAGATCAATCCACTGTTTAAGATTGACTCAATTCAAGAACTATCATTTGAGACTCCGTCATTTTTTAGGACTAATCCAGTGCCATATTCATTTTCAAAAATCGAGATAAATCACTTGATACAACCTAAAGGTGAAAGTTCCATGGCTGAGCAGAACGATATCAACAACACGTTGTTAGCCTCCATACAGGCCATTCAGGAACAGTTGACTGAACATGCTGGCATCCAAGCTGAAATGAGAGACATGATTTTAGAGCTGAGGAAAGACATACAAGAGAGAGAGGAGGATAAAAATTCGGGAGGAGATGGAAATGAGGGAGGAGAAGATCCACTTATTGATCTAGTGGCTAACCTTACCCTGAAGGATGACTATAATCCAGGGGCAGTACAGACAAGCACACAGACTAGGATCCCTATGGTTCATGGGCATTTTGAGCTTATGCCCACAATTTTACCACTCCTCCTAATATTCCACGGATACATCAATGAAGAAACATACGTACACCTCCAACAGTTTGATCACATTTGTGGCACAATACACTACTCGAATGTTCCATTAGAGGTAGTAAAGATGACAACCATCCCATTCAGTCTCATGGACAAGGTATTATATTGGATTAACAACTAGGGAAGGGTTATCACAACTTGAGAAGAGTTGAGGTCCTCTTTCCTAAGAAGGTATTACCCACTTGGACGTCTCAACAAAATGTGATCTTTTGTTGCCAAATTCTCCCAAATGTCCAATGAGCCTATTCACAAGGCGTGGTAAGGATTCAAATACTTGACGGAGAAGTCCCCCCATCACGACTTTTTGAAGACGAGCCTTGTGCAGAACTTCTTTGGGGGTTTGAATATTGGAAACCAGAAGCTGATAGATGCTCCTTGTGAGGGGGTCCCACTTCACCAAGAACGTGGATGCCCTTTATTAGAATTTTGATGAGATGGATGAGAGCTATGTAGCTCTTTCTTCTTCACATGCTTTTCAAAAGCGTCATGTACCTTCTCATGCAGTACCCCACAAGTTTGTCAACATGACAACATCCCATGATGTGGATAGGGTGGACAATTCAGATCTGACCAGCATAGGAAATCACCTATCCAGAGTGGACAAAATTGAGAAATGATCAAAGGATCTTGAGAAGCTTCAAGTGATCAAAAAGAGAAAAAATAACTTGGATATGCTGGATGACATCACAAAGCATTTGGAGCTTCTTGTCAGTACGATTTGTGCATGTCAAATGGAAGTGCAACATGCAATACTTCCACTCCTGAGCAGGCTTCTTCCACACCAGCACAGTAGAGTACCGAAGGACCGTCTACAATTCAGCAGGTTTACTATGAGCAAACCCCTGACAAGGTCCAGCAGCAGTGACATCATATTGTACCGTATCAGCAAGAGCTTCCATTTCTTTTTGAGAAATAGTCTCCACCTCCACCTCTCATTCAAGAGGTGAACAACTTTTAGTTCGACCGAGAGTGCAACCAGCCCCATCTATCAGGGCAAGGTCAGTTGAGTTCCCAGCAAAGTCAGAAACCCATCCACCATTTTCAGAAAGGAAGACCACAACCCCAGCACCAGCAATTACAACCTCACTTCTCATCACCACCTTACGTCCAGATTTGGAGACATGGACAACAGATACAATTTGCATATTTTCACCATCCTTACTATGAGCAGCAGTCTGCATCCTATGGACAGTTCTCACATCATCCTGCTCCTCATTTTTTTAGCCACAGTCATATGGATACTAGCAGCCTCCTCACTACTAGTCTCGGTGACAGTCACTCATTGAGAATCCTGAGACACCTTCAGAGAATCCCACACTAGATCAGTTTGGTTTATTGATGAAGAATATGAATGACCTGACTTAGAGGCTTGACGACCTAACCACCACCAAGACATTGATTTTAGCCCATGTCGAAGCCAATCCTAACAATTTCAGATGCAAGGAGCAGGTATCCCATGATCCATCCACACCCGAGATAGGTATGGCACTTGATTTTACATGTTTATCTGACGCCATTCATCTCAGGATGGGTAGGAGATTGCAGCCACCTTCACAGTAATTGGTTTGGGACATCAACCCATTGAGAGAGCTTCACTGACTTCATCATCTTCTCCACCAGTAGAGTAGCAATCCAATGTAGCATATCTAGATCTTGGAGTTTCAACATCTTCTTCTTCATCGTCACCACCACCTTCTTCACCATCATTATGAAGAAAATACAAAAATTACAATAAAGAAATATGCAATGCCGACTCAGCCGTGAAGGATAACACACTAGTCATAGATTCTTCTTTAACACCAACAAACCAACCAGCTCGTCAAGTTTTTCATTTTGTTCCTTCTATTCCTGTAGTGGATAACATTGTACAGGCTAAATTGGTTGTCCATATGTATATGATGACTCTATTTTGAATGAGAGAAATGAGCAACATGATGTTTCTTCCAATTATGTGCCATTTCCTTCAGCCTTGAATAAAAATAGAAAAATCAAAAAATTAACAACAATACTATCTGATCCTGGAGTGATAGAGATCGTTCAAAATATATTTTTAGAGATTCCACTTCTTAAAGTTTTGGAATACATGCATGTAGCTAAAAAGTGAATGAAAGAAGCACATACTCAAAAACGTCAACCAAAGCTGGACCGCGAAAGAAAAAAGAGAAGCACATCTTAACCACGACCACATTTTATGCCATTAGCAACCTCTCACCTAAAAATAAAGATAAGGGAGCACCTCACATCTATTGCCACATCATTGATCAAGAGTTTGATCGTACCCTTCTTGATAGTAGATCTTCCATTAATCTCATGATATCCTCGCTACTCATTGAGTTTGGATTGGGGCCTCTCAAATCCACTAGGATGATCCTTCAGTTTGTTGATAGATCAATCAAGAGGCTGAGAGGCATATTAGTGGATTTCATTGTAACGGTGCAAGGAATGAGATTCCCAGTTGATTTTGTTGTTATGGATATGGATACCTCTGCACCACTACTCTATACCCCAATCATACTTGGTCAGTCGTTCTTTCAAACGACTGAAGCTGTAGTTGATTATGGTACTGGAGATATAACCTTTCACTCTCGTAACGACAGGGTGAAGATATTTACGAACCCATAGCCAAGATCATCACCGCAACCAGCAACAACAGATGAGGGAGATAATTACACTGGATCCTGAGGACTGTGATTTTCTTGCTAAGTTTCGAGAGACGTATATATTCTCTGATTTCATGGACATCTAGGAGTTCCTTTCTCAAAAGGACCTTCTGGAAAGCACGATCACCTTGAGTTCCCTTGATTATCATTCTGAATCATTTGCTATGGACAGTTTGAGTTGTATTCTAAAGATCATTTTGAGATATTAGAGTACATTTTTAGATTCATGATACACATTCCATCTCTGATGAGATACCTCCTACTGAGATTTTTTTTGAGAATTCTGAACATCCTGATAAGAAATTCATTTCTAAGCAAAGATCATTCATTGCAGACCTTTTTGAGATTCTACATGTTGAGCATATAATAGCCACAATGGATAGTATACACAGTACGGATCAGATACCTTCTACCAGTATAGTTGTAGAGGCTGTCACAGTGTAGATTCCGACTCTGCCAGAGCTTAAGGCCTTACCCTCAACGTTGAAGTATGCCTTCCTTGTGGTCCCTGATGAATCTGTGATTCGTCATCTTTATTCATTTATTTTAGCTTAAAATCCCTTATAAAACACATGCATATAACACTAACTCCATATTCTTACTAACTTGCATCTTTGTAAATATTGTACATTTCTAACTAATTTTAACCTAAAATAAATAAAGAAAGAAAGAAAGGAAAAATAAAGAAGAGAAAATAAAAAAAAAGAATATAAAAAAAGGAAGACTGTACACAGGCTGACCCGAACCCCAAGAGAAGGTAAAGACTACACCTGATCGACAAGGAATAAAGTAGGGGGAGATAGGGTCCTTAAGCAGAAAATCCAAAAAAATGTGTGTGTTTGGTTGTAAATACTTCTCACTTGTTTTTTATATATATGTATAAAATTGACACTAAATTATTTGTATTTTAATTGACCTTAAATCAAATAACATTCAAAAACAAAGTTGTAAATAAAAATGTGTTCTAATTACTAAAAATAAGTGCACAATTAAATCATGTACATAATAAAAGTAGACACACTTGGAAAAAGCCACTAAGCACTAATTGAAAGACTAATACCGGCTGCATATGAGCTCAAATTGAATCAATCTCACTTTCATTGGATTCAAAATTAAATTATCTTTAAAATGGCTATATTTTCATAATTATTGGAGTTACAGTTGAAAAGTCAGTTTTCTGGGCTAGATTGTGCAATTTTCCCGTATATTTTGTGCATATTGTATTTGTATATATTTGTAAATTAGTCTTACTAATTTTTAAAATAAAAATAAAAATATAAAATATAAAATTCTTAAAACACAAAAAAGTTAATTTCCTCGTTTACTTTTGTATATAATGTCATATATGTATATAGTATATGTATATAGTTGCTATTTTTAATTAACCTCCATAAAAAATTTAAAAATAATTTTTTTAATTCAAATAAATAAAGTGACAAAAATTCCAAAAAATAGTTAATTTTGTCTCTTTTCATCTCTCTTATCTCTTTCACCAAAAAAATATTCAAAAAAATTCATTTCAATTTTCATCTCTCATTATCCAAAAAATTCATAAATTCATTTCAATTTTCATCTCTCTTTATCCAAAAAAATAAAAAATTCAAATTTCATTCTATCTTTTCTATTTATATGGCTCATTCTCCCTCATTTCAACTTGATCAATCTTTAGAGAGAGGAGCCCGATCTCTGAGAGAACAATTTCGTCGAGAAAGTTGCCTAGTCTCCAAGCCGTCCGATGACAACGAGTCATCCTTGTCGAGGCGATCACGGTCCTTTTCTACTCCTAAGGTGAGATCCACATTTTTCTTATTTTTATCTAGGTTAACTGTAGTTTATTTCTCGCCTTTTTTTTCATTGTCATTTTTTTGTTTATCTAGATCTCAAAAATCTGCCACAATTTATTCTGCCACCGACCCGATTTTTCATCTCATTTTCTCGATCTTCACGCGATCTATTTCTATCGTCCATGATCTCTCAACTCCGACCGCGTATGGTGGGTGGAGATCGGATTTGAATACCTCATCTCCGTCGAATCCACGTTCATTTTTTTAATTTGTAAATAAAAATAATAAAAAAGAGCTATTTGTTTTCTTTATCCTTTAACGTTTGTTTTGCAGGGTCACATAAAAAAAGAATTTCTTTATTGTACTCTTATTTGTCGGATTTAAAAAAAAATAAAAAAGTTTCTTTTATAGTTATTCACTACATACATTACAAACAAAAAAATACAAAAAATTATTAAAAAAATGCAACAGGTCAGGGGGGTCATCACCCCCACCGACCACGGATCATCACTGCCTCCAAGCCGTTCAGGTGCCGCCCGCGTGGTGACCTCCTCTCCACAGCCGCACGGCTGCCCCTCCGCAGTCGTGCGACGTCGCGCTCGGTGGTGTGCCGCCCAGCCCACAACCCACTCTTGGCACCCCGCGCCGCCCGCCGCGACCTCCGGTCTTCGTCGGGCCGACCTCCTCCATCCAGCAGACCTACACCGCCTCGCCGTCAACCGTCATGGCCACGCGTGCAGCTGCGACTAGCGTCCATCCTCCAGGTGTCTGCGCCGCCCGCCAGGCGACTGAGCCCACCGCGCCCCCGCGCGAGTCCGGGCCACACACGTGCCTCACCAACGACCTGCGTGAGCGCGCGACACCTCTCCAGCACACCGCCGCCCAATCGCGAGTCTACAGACCACCCTCGATTGCTGTGTTGAAGCTCCTGCCGTTACTCCCCTTGTGTGGAGAAGAAGCAAGGGGTGGCAGCCCTCTTTCCCCTGGTGATTAAACAAAGAACCCATCTAGGGTTGGGGGCATTTGATTAAAAAAAGGGGGGACAATTGCATCTTCAGCCCTTGAAAGTTTCAGAAATTACGAAAGAGTCCCTCCAGATCAATTTAATTTGAGAAAAGTACAGTTGTGCCCGAGAGCTTCACGAAAATTGCAAACGAGTCCATGTCAGAGCCTCAAGCACATGACTTGCACATGATATGTGGTAAAATTTTGTCTTTTCCTTTGTGCTTTATTTTTGTTATTTATTTGATGCAAAAACAAAATTTATTTACATTTTAGTCCCTATTCTCAGACATTGCTTGATTCTTCTATTGAAATAAATGTTTTTCTTAGTCCAAAAATTCCAAGAAGATATGCTTTGTTCCTGATGTGCATATCCATCTAGCATAATATTTTCCTTGCTTTTTGACTTCATTTATTATTATTAAAAAATCAAAAACATGCCATTTTTCCTTGTTTGAAATTCCAAAATTCATAAAAATTCAAATATTATTCCAAAAATTCCAAAAAAATTAGGGTAGTTTTATTTCATTTTCTTTTAATTTTTAAAAAAATTCCACGCATTATTTCTTTATAAAACCCCGAAAAATTGAAAAACATAAAAAATCTTCTAAAAATCATAGAAATTTCTACAAAAATCCAAAAATAGTGATTTCAATTCCTGTTTGTAGATATTTGCCTGTAGTTTGTCATAAAAATAATTATCAAGAGTTTTGGCCCTGAAAATATTTTTAAGTTGCAAATTACTCCAGGCTGTGCACATTTTACATTTTCTCAATGTTTGATTTTTAAAAAATACATAAACATCTGAAAATTTTACAAAAATTCTCAATAATAATTCAAAACATTTAAAACCCAAAAAAATTTCTTTAGATTTTTCTGAGTATTTTTGTTAAACTGAAAATTTTCAAAAAGAGTTGGTGTACGTATTTTTGACCTTGTGAATATTGTTCGTTATTTGAAAAAAGAAGTTGCAAAAATCAAAATCACTAAAACTTTGAAAATCAGAAAATATAAAAAAAAATTAGAATTTAAAAAGATTAAAAAAATTAATAAGTTAAAAAAATCACAAAAACAAGGATAGTTGTCCTTTTAGATTCTTGTTTTCTCTTAATCGATTTTTGATTAATTGAATAACCCTCAGGAATTGTTGCCTCCCTTAGTTCAACCATGTCCACTATACAGGTTAATAAGTTGCAAAAATAAAAAAAATATTTTTTGTTTGTCATGGGATTTTGGGGATAACAACAACGACAATACATTTTCCATCATAATTTATACGTCCTCCAAATTTTCGTGGACAACAAAATGGCGTCGTTGTCGGGGAGGCACGGCGAGGGTAGTTAGGTTTCTCTTTTGACCTGCTATTCTTGGTTGTATATCTTTCCATTCACTCCATTGTTCATATCACTACATTTGTTTCATTTTCTCCTCTCATATTTGATAATTGTATTTCTTACACATTTTCTTTTCTTTTTCTTACGCGGGCTTGCGGAGCTAAGGAGGCGATCCTAGGAGAGCCGAAGCACCCAAGCAACGTGGAGGCTGCTTGATTCTTCACCAAGTCGCAGGATAACGTGAGAATAAGACAAAGAATTGAGAAAAAAAGAGATTTTTTTAAAAAAAGTGAGAGATAGAGAGAGGGTTTTTCTTTTCCATTTTAACTCTGTAAAAGGACATTCATTTGTTGCGGGGTCTGCTTCGCCAAGTGCCGGTGCACTTGGGGGACCTCACCAGTTTTGTTTTCATCAACTTTATTTTTCTTTCTTCCCTGCGGATTTCGTGAGCTTCCTCTTGATTGCTTTAATTAATTTGCTTGAGCAAGGTAATTAATTAGGTCCGAACACCATAAACAAGAAATTTCTGTGCCTATAGAGTAGAGCGTAATTTGGTCTTGCCCGTTAATAGAAGCTATCATCTAGGACGGTTCACTTGCATCATATAGGATAATTATTTAAATTCTGCGTGGATCACTTGCATGTGGAGTGTTGGCGACAAGGTACGCATCTCTAACCCCTGCATGCATCATTGTTTTTAATCACGCATTGGCATTTCCAATCACCTTTCTTGTTTTCACTCACATAAGTTAAAAAGGAAATTGGACACTCGTTAGGCGATTCATTGAAAATATTTTAACCAAGTGATAACTGCGAAAACCGGGTCTGTTAAAGAAAACTTGACCCTAAAAAAATACAAGGAAAATTCTTGTTTTGGGGAGAGTAATCCCCTCATTGTTTGGTTTGCTTGAGAGAAAGAGCGACCTGTACACTAGGATAGAGCCACGCCCGAACTCTTTTCAGACAACTATCTTCGGTTAGTCGTTATCCAGTGAGGATCTCTCCGATAGCCAGTAAAGCGGCCCGTGATGTCCTTAACATATTGATTTGATCAGGTAGCTGGTAAACGGTCCGCAATTCATACTGGCTGGGAATGATCTAACTTTGGGATAGGTCAGTCTCCTGAGAGCATTGGGTTCCTAACAGCTCGCTTTAACCGCTCTGATAGATTGTATTGTCACCAAACTCTAAAATTACAAGATAATTGACCAAACCTTCACGGTCTTCACTTTGAGTTGAGTTAATGAAATGAAGGTTGTATTGTGCTTGCTTGCTATTAGTAAAGATCCTTCTGCGCAATTTGCACCTTCATTCACTTTCACTCATGCATTGACCCTCGTGTTCTCGCATCCTGCCTATTGATTTCGAAGATGTCAGACTGGAGTATTTCTCGTTCGGACTCTGCGAACTAATTCTACACTTCGAGTTATTCACCTTCTATTCAGAGAGACTCACTTCACGAATATTCCTCTTCCCCTACTTCACCGTTCACAACATCCATCAATCCACTTTTTGAGATTGGCTTTAATCTCGAATTAATATATGAGACTCCATCAGTTCTGAGTACTAATCGAGTATCATGCACATTTTCAGAGTCAGACACTAAACACTTGATTCCACTAAAGGGAAAGGGAACCATGTCGGAACAGAGCGAGATCAACAACACCATGTTAGCCTCCATCCAAACAATTCAAGCCCAGATAGCAGAGTAGACTAACTTTCAGAACGCATTGAGAGACATGATTCTCAAGCTGAGATAGGAAAGAGAAGATAGGAGAGAGGGGGATAATAGAAACCCTGATGGTAGGAATGGAGAAGAACCTCATATAGAACCTAAGCCTACACTCAAATATGCTTATAATTCAGGGGCAGGACAGACAAATTTGTAGATACAATTCCCTGTTGTTCATGGGTATTTTGAGCTTAAGCCTACTATTTTGCCTCTTCTCCTAATATTCCAAGGAAATATTAGTGAAGAACCTTATATACACCTCCAACAGTTCGATCGCATTTTTTGGAACAGTACACTACCCGAATGTCCCACTAGAGGTAGTACAGATGACCGCCTTTCCATTCAGTCTGATGGGCAAAGCGTTGTATTGGCTAAATCACTTGGGGTAGGTTAACACTAATTGGAAAGAGTTGAGGTCCGCATTTTTGAACAAGTATTATCCAGTTGGATGACTCAACCAAATGCGATCCTTAATTGCTAATTTCTCCCAGATACCCCAAGAGCCTATTCACGAGGCTTGGGAACGATTCAAAGATCTGACGGAGAAATATCCTCATCATGATATTCCGAAGACCAGCCTGGTACAAAATTTATTTGGGGGATTAAGCGTTGAGAATCACAAGCTGGTTGATGTCGCTTGTGGGGGTAGTCACTTCAATATTGATGAGGATGTCCTTTATCAATTTTTTGAGGAGATGGCAGAAAGTTCAGCAGCCCTTTCTTCTTCACGTGCTTTTCAGAAGCATCCCATCACCACCCATGCAGTACCCCACAATGATGTCAATATTATGGGAACAAAAGAAGTGGATAGCACTGATTCAGCCATCATTGGAAACCACCTATCCAAAGTGGATATTATTGAAAAGTGATCCCAGGAACTTGATAAGCTTCATGTGATCGAGTAGAGGACAAGGAACCTAGATAAGCTGGATGAGATAACAAAGCATCTGGAACTTCTTGTCAATTCGATCAGCGCAGTCCACAGTACGAATGCAGCAACCAATACCTCTACTAGGAAGAAGACTTCTTCCACCATGTAGAGTAGCGGAGGACCATCCACAGTTTAGGATGTCTACTACGTGCAGATGCCTGATCAGGTTCAGCAGCATTCAAATCAAATAGTTATGTATCAACAAGAAGTTTCCTACATTCCTGAGCAGTAGTCTCCACCTCCACCTTGTATTCAGGAGGTGAATGGTATCTGGTTCAACCGTGAGCGAAACCAGCCCCGTCCGTCAGGGCAAGGCCAGTTGGGTTCACAGCAGGGTTAGAGACCCGCCCACCAGTTTCAGGGAGGTAGACAACAGCAATACAAGTACCAGCACCAGCAATTCCAGCCTCAGCATCAGTCTCCACCTAAGTTCCAAAACTAGAGACAAGGCCAGCCTCAACAACAGTCTATGTATTTCCCTCATCCTAACCAGCAGCAGACTGCATATTATGGACAGTATACTCCCCCTCCTCCTCCTTTTTATCAGAATCCGTATGGGTACCAACAACCTCCGTACTATCAGCCTCAGCGACATCCAGTCAATGATCAACCTGAGGCCCCTTCAGACAAACTTACACTACTTATAAAGAACATGAATGAACTTACTCAGTGGATTGACGACCTGACCACCACCAAGACACTGATTCCAGCACAGGTTGAAGCCAACCCCAACAACTTCAGACGCAAGGAGCAGGTAGCTAATGGCCCACCGACCCTTGAGACAAGTATGTCCCTTGATTTTACATGTTTATCTGACGCCATTCATCTCAGGAGCGGTAGGAGATTGTAGCCGCCAACGCAGCAGTTGTGGTTGGGAGAACAATCCACTGAGAGAGCATCACCTTCTATATCATCTCCTTCACCAGCAGTCGAGAGGCCCAGTATAGCAGCACCCACATCTGGAGTTTCACCGCCTTCACCACCACCTTCAACAGGTAGATGTAGATCACCATCAACAAGGGAGAATATACCATTCGCAGATTCTTCCTCTTCACCAGCAACAGCATCCTGTTCTGTTTTAGATTTTGTTTTTCCTTCACCTGGATTGGACAACATTATACAGACTGATTGTGTATGTCCTCTTGTACATGATGATTCTACTTTGAATAAAGGAAATGAATGTTTGCATGTTTATTCTGATTTTGTGCCATTTCCTTCTGCTCTCAAAGCTAAAAAAAACATAAATAAAAAATAGGACTATCTGATCCTGGAGTAGTTGAGATCTTACGGAACATCTTTTTAAAGATGCCACTCCTTAAGGCCATGGAATACATGCCTACAGTAAAAAGGGGAATGAAAGAGGCATGTACCCAAAAGCGTCAACCAAGGTAGAACAAACAAAAGGAAACAAAGAAACACATCTTGACCATGGCCACAGTTCATGCAATCAGTAACCTTCCACCTAAAAAGAAAGACAAGGGAGCACCTCACATCCGTTGCCATATCTTTGATCAAGAATTTGATCGTAGTCTTCTCAATAGCGGTTCGTCCATTAATCTCATGCCTTCTTCTTTATTAAATGAATTCTAGTTAAAGCCTCTTAAAACAACCAGAATGATCCTTCAGTTTGATCATAGATCGATTAAGAGGCCAAGAGGCATTTCAGAGAACGTTATTGTAACAGTGCAGGGATTGAAATTCCCTGTTGATTTTGTTGTCATGGATATGGACACACCTGTACCGTTACTCCATACCCTGATCATACTAGGTCGACCGTTCCTCCGAATGGCCGAAGCAGTAGTTGATTATGGTACTGGGGAGATAATCTTTCACTCTCGTAATGACAAGGTGAAAATTGAGATGATCTCTGTTCCTAGACCATCACCTTCACCGGCAGCATATGATACAGAGAAAGTTATATCAGAGCCAGATCACTATGATTTTCTTGCTGAATTCAGAGAGACAGATATTTTGACGGATTTTATAGATACCCAGGAGTTCCTTTCCCAAAAGGACTCTCTGGAAATCACAGTCGACATGAGTTCCCTTGGTGGTCCAATTGAGAAAGTTGCAGATGATCATTTTGAACAGAGTTCTGAGATCCAGATATCTGAGCCAATTGTTGAATTTCCTGATTTATGCATAGATGAGAGACATCTTTCTGAGATTATTTCTGAGATATCTGAGCCGTTCATTGATAAGAGTATTGAACATCATGATGGGCCATTCCTTTCTAAGCAGAGATCATTCCTTACATATCTATCAGATATTCTACTTGCTGAGCCGTCAATAGCCTAGGTGGATAGTCTACAGAGTACATATCAAATACTGTCTACTAGTATAGTAGCAGAGGTTATCGCAGAGTCGATTCAGACCCCACCTGAGCTCAAGGTTTTACCATCAACGTTGAAATATGCCTTCCTTGCGGGTCCCCCCCCCAAATGTTTCCGATCATCCTCAGCTCGTAGTTGATCGATGGACAAGAACTCTCATGCTAGAGGTTCTTGAGAGAAACCTCAAGGCCATAGGATGGAATATCTCGGATCTCCGTGGGATCAATCCAGCGTTGTGCTCGCATCATATCCACCTAGAGGATGACTGTAAACCCTCCCGTGAATGTCAGCGCCGTCTAAAACCAAACCTAAGGGAGGTTGCCAAGAAGGAGATCAAGAAACGGTGTGATGTTGGCTTTATATATCCCATTTCGGATTCCAAATGGGTCAGCCCTTTACATGTTGTCCGAAAGAAATATGGGATTATGATCGTGAAGAATAACCGTGGTGAGGAGATTCCGACCCGAGTACCTACTTCATGGCGTGTCTGTTTAGATTACCGACGCTTGAACTCAGCTACCAAGAAGGATCACTTTCCACTACCCTTTATTGATCAGATTATTGAGAGGTTGGCAGGGAAAGAGTTCTTTTGCTTCTTGGATGGGTACTCGAGATACAACCAAGTTGCTATCGCTCCTGAGGATCTAGAGAAAACTACTCTCACTTGTCCGTTTGGCACTTACGCCTATAGGCGGATGCCCTTTGGATTGTGTAATGCATCCGCTATATTTTGAAGGTGTATGTTGGCCATTTTTGCCGACATGGTGGGTAATTTTCTTAAAGTCTTCATGGATGATTTCTCGGTCTACGGGGATAGTTTCGACACATGTCTTGCTCATCTAGACCGAGTTCTTTAACGTTATTATGAGGTAAACCTAGTGCTCTCGTGGGAGAAGAGTCACTTTACGGTAACTAGTGGGATTGTATTGGGCCATGTCATCTCCAAACATGGTATGGGATTTGTTCCCGCTAAGATTGATGTGATTTCCAAATTAGAGCCACCGCAGAATTTGAAGTAGTTGAGGTCATTTTTGGAACACGGCGATTCATAAAGGACTTTAGCAAAATTGCCAGACCTTTGACTAAGCTTCTGAAGGAGACTGATTTTGTTGTCAAACAAAAAGTTCTCCTTGCATTCAATCAAATGAAAGAAACGGTTACTAGTGCTCCTATCTTACAGCCGCCTGATTGGTCTCTTCCTTTTGAGATCATGACGGATGCATCGGATTTCGCAATTGGAGCTATTCTAGGATAGAGAAGGGATGAGATACCATTTGCTATACAATATGATAGCAAGAGTCTGGATGAAGCACAACAGAATTATACAGTTATAGAGAAGGAGATGTTAGCAGTTGTGTTTGGGCTAGAAAAGTTCAGATCTTACCTCATCGGTTCACACGTTATTGTGTACACGGATCACACTGTCATACGATACATACAAGCAAAGAAGGATGCCAAACCACGACTTACCAGATGGATCCTTGTTCTCCAGGAATTTGATTTAGAGATTCGAGATAAATCTGGAGTGAAAAAACGTTGTGGTAGATCACCTTTCCCGTATCACAGACACAGAGACCTCTGAGCAGAACATGATTCCCATTTCTGAAACCTTTCCAGATGAGGCCATTTTGTCTTTGAACTCACTCCCATGGTATGTTGATGTTGTGAACTATCTTGTCTCGAAGAAAGTTCCACAAGATTGGCCGAATTACAAGGTAGACAGATTTTTGTTAGAGATTCACTATTACAAGTGGGAGGATCCGTAACTATTTCGAGGGGGTGTGGATTGTATCTGGAGAAGGTTCATTCCTCAGGAGGAACACACCAGTGTACATGAGCACTGTCACAAACTAGAATCTGGTGGGCACCATTCAGGGAAGCGCACGACAGCAAAGGTTTTAAAGAGTGGCCTATGGTGCCCCACATTGTTTAAGGATGCTACAGAGCATGTTTGAGGTTATACTGATTGTCAGAAAATGGGAGGAACTGTTGGTTCTAAAGATACCATACCCTAAGATATATACAGATTTCTGATGTTTTTGATTCGTGGGGTATAGATTTGATGGGCCCATTTCCTGTCAGTCAGGGATTTCAATACATCCTGCTCGTCGTGGATTATGTTAGTTGATGGGTGGAGGCTATCTCCACTCGAGCCACAAATAGTCGTACAGTGTGTTCCTTTCTGAAGGATCATATTATTGTGCAGTTCGGTATTCCCAAAATACGGATTTCAGATGGGGGAAGCTATTTCATTAATAGAGAAGTAAAGAAGCTTGTGATGGAGTACGCCATTGAGCACAGAGTTGTATTTCCTTACCACCCTCAGACTAATGGCTTGGCAGAAATTTCAAATAGGGAGATCAACACAATATTGCAGAAACTTGTATGTCCAGATAGGAAGAACTGGTCTCGGATGCTTGATTCAGTTCTATGGGCTTATCGGACGGCGTACAAATCTCCTTTGGGTATGTCTCCATACAGATTGGTATATGGAAAGCCTTGCCACCTGCCAGTGGAATTATTCCACAAATCATTATGGGATCTCCGTTATGCAATTTAGATTCTGAGAAGGCAGGAAAGAACAGGAAGTTGGATTTGAACAAGTTACTGGAATTCCGAGACTTTGCATATGATAACTCACTTATGTATAAAGAGGAAGTCAAGCGCTGGCATGATAAACACATTCGAAGAAAGACTTTCTTCCCTGATCAGAAAGTTTGGTTATTTGATGCTAAGTTGAAGTTGTTTCCAGAAAAATTGAAAAGCAAGTGGTCAGGACCGTTCATCGTGAGAGCTGTGCGTGACAATGGGAGTATTGTCATATCTGGGTTGTCATCTGACGCACATCCATTTGTTATGAACGGACAGTTGCTGAAGCCATATCTAGATCATGATACATTCCTGTCCGTTGTTGATTCGATATATGTGGTATCAGATGATGATCTTTTGATTCCATATTATGCGTCTGATACATGATCATCCACTCCTCTTGTATATCATTTCGATTTACTCTTTCTTCTCCCGTTTTATCATTCACCCCTTTTCCGTGTGTGTATATATGTTATACCTAGGATGTGCTTTATCCTAAGTATAGGGGGGTGAATGATTGGGGTTGTTCATATTCGTTCTGTTCATCACTTTTGTTGTTGCCTATACTTAGGGATACTCTACCCTAAGTATAGGGGGGTGATGTTGTTCATATCGTGTCTTTTTATTTTTGAGTATATTTGTTTTCATCATTGGTTTTCCCCTTTTGTACACTCTACTATACTTAGGATTACTTGATCCTATGTATAGGGGGGATCACCATCTTCTCTTCTTTTTATCTTTTCTTTGAGTCGTTGTAGCATAGGAGTCTTTTCACTTTTCTATACTTAGCACGATTTATGTTTTCCTTTTTCGCTCTCTGATCACTATGAGGACATAGTTCGAGCTATGTATAGGGGGGTGTCGTATATATTGTATATATACTTTAGACATAGCTCGTACTTTTAAATACGTTTATTTCGGGGCTATGTGTCTAATTTGTAAAATCCACGTGTGTAAAAAAACAAAAACAAAAAAAACCACAAAAAAAACAACACAAAAAAATCAAAACAAATAATACAAAAAAACAAAACAAAAATAAAAAAACCAACAAAAACAAAACAAAAAAAACAAAAAAAAATCTTGTATATACTTGTATATATTTTACTAACCCTTATTCCTTTTAAACAAAAAAAACTACAAAACCAAAAAACTATAAAAAAATTGTAAAATAAAAAAAAAACCTTTCTTTCACATCTGCATTTTTCCTCCCAAAATCTATAAAAAGTTCAAAATTAGAAAATTGTTTAAAAAAATGATCTTTTTTCATGTGCATCATTTCTTTTCAAAAAAAACTCTCTGCATTGTTCATGTTTTGCATTTGCATGTGCATCTTTCAGGATAGTATTGGTATTTAAACTATGTCTGGAATAAAATTGAACAATGGAGCTTAGTTGGATCTTAATCCACCTAATTCTCAGAGGAACTTAACCGAGAAATAGGATTTTAGAAGCTTCGATTCTTTGACTTAATTCTTTGAATTCCACAAGACAATGTGTAGTGTTTGACTCTTAGTGTCTAACCTGGTCTCTTCATTCTGGGTATAACTCTGGAATAGGGAATCAATTTGTACTCTCGCACTATGCACTTATCTCAACTCAGACGAGATGTTGGAAGACTGTGTGAGTTTCTTTTCTAGTAGCGTGGAAATCTATAGACCGGAGTACGGGTTGAAATAAAGCTTCGGAAAAGGGATGGACGGCTGGGCACAATTTTTTCTAAGACCTTAAAAAATCTACGGAAAGAAAAAGATTCTATATCCGTAGTAGCACAACAAAATCCAAGCAGAACCACCAAAAATCCAAATACAAAGAAGCCACTACCAAATTAATATCTGACCAAAAAGGTCCAAGCTTCAAGAAAACCTGCATATCTTGGTGGAGACTCAGCTACACTGCCCAGCTCCACAAGGAGAGGTGACTACACTGGCCACCCTCCAGTTCTTTTTTCGTTCTTCTAACTTCTCCCCCAGTTCGATTGTGAACACAGTACGATAGACAATAGAAGGAAATACCTGACTCCCCGAGGACGAGTTACTGGAGAGAAGATTTGCATGGTAGTCCGACATTCTGGATGGGAAAAGCTAAAACCTTTCACACACATGAGTTGATTGTTCAATGTTCATAGGGTATGCTTTGGGAAGAGGATTGATCTAAGATGACTTCTGAGCTGAAACTATGACAATGATGTGTAGAACTTGAAGGCTGTCGATTTTAAAATTCTAAGTCTCATAGATGTTCCGACACACTAATAATCCAAAGATCCGACAGAGCTCCAAACTACAATTTTATGAAGATAAGTTTAATACTCAATGTTGTCCTACTTCCTTTATTTCCCCTTTCTTTTTCTTTTTCTTCACTTATTCTTTCAAATAAGTGTTTGCTAAGGGACTAGTAAAGGTAAAGCATAGGGGGCTGATGAATCTACGATTCGTCATCTTTATTCATTTATTTTAGCTTAAAATCCCTTGTAAAACACATGCATATAACACTAACTCCATATTCTTACTAACTTACATCTGTGTAAATATTGTACATTTCTGACTAATTTTAACCTAAAATAGATAAATAAATAAATAAATAAAGGAAAAATAAAGAAAAGAAAATAAAAAGAATAAAGAAAAGAAAATAAAAAAAGGAAGACTGTATACAGACTGACCCGAACCCCGAAAGAAGGTCAAGACTTGACCTGATCGACCAGGAATAAAGTAGGGGGAGATAGGGTCCTTAAGCAGAAAATCCAAAAAAATGTATATGTCTGGTTGTGAATACTTCTCACTTGTTTTGTGTATATCTGTATAAAACTGACACTAATTTAATTGTACCTTAATTGACCTCAAATCAAATAACATTCAAAACCAAAGATGTAAATAAAAATGTGTTCTAATTACTAAAAATAAGTGCACAATTAAATCATGTATAGAATAAAAGTAGCCACACTTGGAAAAAGCCACTAAACACTAATTAAAAGACTAACTCTGACTCCATATGAGCTCAAATTGAATCAATCTCACTTCCATTGGATTCGAAATTAAATTATCTTTAAAATTGTTGTATTTTCATAATTTTTGGAGTTACAAATAAAAGTAGCCACACTTGGGTGTTTTCTGGGGTGGTTTGTGCAATTTTCCCTTGTATTTTGTGCACATTGTATTTATATATATTTGTAAATTAGTCTTACCAATTTTTAAAAGAAAAATAAAAAATAGGTAATTCTTAAAATAAAAGAATGACTAATTTCCTCATCAACTTTTGTATATAATGTCATATATGTATATAGTATATGTATATAGTTGCTATTTTTAAATAACCTCCATAAAAGAATTAAAAATAATTTTTTTAATTCCAAAAAATAAAGTGACGAAAATTCCAAGTTATCTCTTTCACCAAAAAAATTCAAAAAATTCATTTCAATTTTCATAACTCTTTATCCAAAAAATTCAAAAATTCTTTTTAATTTTCATCTCTCTTTATCCAAGAAAATTCAAAAATTCAAATTTCATTCTATCTTTTCTATTTATATGGCTCCTTCACCCTCATTCCAACTTGATCAATCTTTAGAGAGAGGAGCCCGATCTCTGAGAGAATAATTTCGTCGAGAAAGTTGCCTAGTCTCTAAGTCGTCCGGTGACAGAGAGTCGGCCTTGTCGAGGCGATCACGGTCCTTTACCGCTCCTAAGGTGAGATCCACATTTTTCTTATTTTTATCGAGGTTAATCGTAGTTCATTTCTCGCATTTTTTTCATTGTTATTTTTTTTATTTGTCTAGATCTCTAAAATCCGCCACGATTTATTATGCCACCGACCGATTTTTCATCTCACTTTCTCGATCTCTACGCATTCTATTTCTATCGTCCACGATCTCTCAACTCCGGCCGCTTACGGGGGCTGGAGATCCGATTCGAATCCCTCATCTCTGTCGAATCACCGTTCATTTTTTCGATTTGTAAATAAAAAATAATAAAAAAAGAGCTATTTATTTTCGTTATCCCTTAACGTTTGTTTTGCAGGGGTCATATAAAAAATAAAAACAATAAAAAATAATTTCTTTATTCTACTTTCTTTTCTTATTTTTTAGAATAACAAAGGTTTTTTATTATTATTCAATGTTTACATTACAAACAAAAAATACAAAAAAATATATAAAAAACGCAACAAGTCAGGAGGGTCATCACCCCGACGACCGCGGATAATTACTGCCTCCTAGCTGTTAAAGCACCGCCCACGCGGCAACCTCCACTCCACAGCCGCACGGCCGCCCCTGCGAAGCCGCGCGACGCTGCGCTCGCTGGTGCGCCGCCCAGCCCGCAACCCGCTCCAGGCGCCCCCACGCCGCCCACCGCGACCTCCGCTCTTCGCCGGGCCGACCTCCTCCATACAGCAGACCTGCACCGCCCCGCCATCAACTGCCGTTGCCCCACGCGCAGCGGTGATGGGCAGCCACCCTCCAGGTGCCCACGCCACCTGCCACGACCTCCACTCCAGCCCGCCAAGCGTCTGAGCCCACCGCACCCCCGCGCAAGCCCGCGTCGCATATGTGTCTCATCGTCGACCCGCGTGAGCGCGCGACGCCCCTCCAGCTTACTACCACCCAACCCGCGAGTCACCAGACCGCCCTCGATCGTCGTGTTGAAGCTCCTACCGTCACTCCCCTTGTGTGGAGAAGAAGCAAGGGGTGGCGCCCCTCTTGCCCCTGGTGATTAAACGAAGAACCCATCTAGGGTTGGGGGCTTTTGATTAAGAAAAAAAGGGGGACAATTACATCATCAGCCCTAGAAAGTTTCAGATATTACAAAAATGTCGCTGCCAGATCAATTTAATTTGAGAAAAGTACAGTTGTGCCCTAGAGCTTCTCGAAAATTGCAAACGAGTCCCTACTAGAGCCTCAAGCATATGACTTACACATATATGTGGTAATATTACGCCTTCTCCCATGTCCTTTATTTTTGTTATTTATTTGATGCAAAAACAAAACTTATTTACATTTTAGTCCCTATTCTCAGACATTGCATGGCTCTTCTATTGAAATAAATGTTTTTCTTAGTCCAAAAATTCTGAGAAAATTAGGCTATGTTCTTGATTGTGCATATCCATCGAGCATAATATTTTCCTTGCATTTTTATTTAATTTATTATTATAAAAAAATCAAAAACATGTCATTTTTCATTATTTGAAATTCCAAAACTCATAAAAATTCAAATATTGTTCCAAAAATTACAAAAAAATAAGGGTAGTTTTTATTTCATTTTCTTTTAATTTCGAACCAATTTTCACGCATTATTTCTTTATAAAATCCCAAAAAATTTAAAAACATTAAATATTCTAAAAATCATCGAAAATTCTACAAAAATCCAAAAATAGTGATTTCAGTTCCTGTTTGTTGTTATTTGCCTGTAGTTTGTCATAAAAATAATTATCTGGAGTTTTGGGCACTTAAATTTTGGAAATTACTGCAGGCTGTGCACATTTTCACATTTTCTCACTGTTTATTTTTAGAAAAATACAAAAACATCTGAAAATTTTAAAAAATTGTCAAAAATATTTCAAAACATTTAAAACCTAAAAACAATTCTTTAGATTTTTCTGAGTATTTTTGTTAAATTGAAAAATTACAAAAAGAGTTGATGTGCGTACTTTTGATCTTGTGAATATTGTTCGTTATTTGAAAAAAAAGTTGCAAAAATCAAAAGCACTAAAATTTGAAAATCAAAAAATATAAAAAAAAATAGAAATAAAAAAATAAAAATTTAAAAAGATAAAAAAAATCATAAAAACCAATGATAGTTGCCCTTTGAGATTCTTGTTTTCTCTTAATCGATTTTCGATTAATTGAATAACCCTCGGGAATTATAGCCTCCCTGAGTTCATCCCTGTCCTCTATACAGGTTAATAAGTAGCAAAAATAAAAAAAAATATTTTTTGTTTGTCACAGAATTTTGGGGATAACAACAACGATAATACATTTTCCATCATAATGTATCCGTCCTCCAAATTTTCGTGGACAACAGCCCCCCCCCCCAATGTTCCCGATCATCCTTAATTCAAAGTTGACTGACGATCAAGAATCTTACGTGCTAGAGGTCCTTGAAAGAATCGCAAGGCCATTATATGGAATATTTCAGATATAGTGGGATTAGTCTTGTTTTCCGCTTGCACTATATCTACATAGAGGATGACAGCAAACCCTCCGTGAGTGTCAGCACCGTCTCAATCCAAACCTCTGGGATGTTGTCAAGAAAGAGATCAAAAAATGGTGTGATGCTGCCTTTATTTATCCCATCTTGAATTTCAAGTCGATCAGTCGTTTACATGTGGTCCCTAAAAAATCCGTGATTATTATCGTAAAGAATGACTGAGGTAAGGAGATTCTGACCTGTGAACCTACTTCATGGTGTGTCTGTGTAGATTATCGATGTTTAAATTCAGCTACAAAGAAAGATCAATTTTCACTGCCCTTTATTGATTAGATTATTGAGATGTTGGCAGGGAAGGAGTTCTTTTGTTTCTCTGATGGGTACTCGGGGTATAAGCAGGTTGCAATCGCTCCTGCGGATCAGGAGAAAACTACTTTTACTTGTCCGATTAGCACCTACGCCTTTAGAATGATGCTCTTTGAATTGTGTAACGTCCCCGCTACATTCTAAAGGTGTATGTTGGCCATGTTTGCCAACATGATGGGTAGTTTTATAGAGGTTTTCATGGTCGATTTCGAGATCTATGGGGATATCTTTAATACATGTCTTGTTCATTTAGATTGAGTACTTCAACATTATTGTGAGGTAAACTTAGTGCTCTAAAGGATATGGAAAGAATCCCTAAGTGCATCACGGAAGTGTGAGGATCGCATCGTATGTGATCAGGAGCGATTAGTCGCACTAGTAGCTCGATGCAACAGAAATTAAACTTTTCTATGTGACGAAACCACATGATCGAAGAACACTTCTCAGATCGTTTCGTCTAAACCACAAACAAATAATAGGATTACCTCTTGAAGCGTGGTTGCGATCGAGTCTCTAAACAAAGAGACCTATTGTCTCAAGTCCGATCTGACGGAGGAGACGCTTGCGAGCGTGTGGATGAGACGTGTGCTTCTCACAATTCAGGTTGATGATCCAAGCCACGAATCTCCTGATCTCGACAAATGACGTCTTCTTCACAAGCAAGGCATGCTGAAGTAGACGCAGATCCACGAGCAAATGATCGGGCAGCATAACAACGACGCTGCAACAATGGAGGATCTCTCTAGGGCATCCATTGTGGACGGCCACATGAGAGATAGAGAGAGTGGGCGAGTAGAGAGAAGAGATAGAGAGAGCATTCATTCATCATATGTATCCAACATATCTCTCGAAGAGCAAGGGTGCCTCTTCTTATATAGGGTTTTGGGAGTCCATGGATCTCAATCCATGGACAACACACAATCAATGGTTGGGATTGATTTGTGTTTCTTTCAATGGTTAAGATGTTGTTGTAAAAACACAATAGCAAGTGATTTTATTTAAATTAATTAATATTGATAAATCAATGTAATTAATCTCAAATTAAATCACATTTGACTAGAGATGGGATAATTAGAAGACCAACTCCCATCCCTAAAAGAGAGGGGACGGCTACTCCTCTCCACATGGAGAGTTGTAGCCGTCCACTCCTCTTGGGATGAATGGGTCAATCTCCCCAAAATATCATTAGATCTCATTATCTCATGATATCTCTTATGTCTCCTGTCGACAATATTTTCACCAAAAAATAATTCCAAATTATCTTATGGAAAAAATCAATCATGTCATTGAAATTATGTGAATCTCATTCACAACCCAAAAATAAATGTACTTATATTTTAATGAATCATCCAATGTGAATCCAATTCACATCAATAATTAATTAACAAATATAAAACACAATATGTTCTCTCTAATATATTATAAATCACATTTATAATATATAGAATTAATATGGATAGTGCTATCCATATAATTCATATCCATGATAAATAAATAACATTTAATTATCTTGGATCTCTATTCTCATGTGCCAAAATAATATGAATCACATTCACATTAATCACATCTTTCATAATTAAATCACATTTATTTATCTCAGATAACTCTCCTTATAATATGAATCCAATTCATATTATCCATTATAATTAAATCACATTTAGTTATCAATTTTCTCGATGCTTGGATACATATATAAACAATGAAATTATCCATGAACTCTTTCAAGGATAATGTGCTTTCTCTGCAGATACTTGGAGATAAGGACAGGGCGATTGTATTGTTCCAGGTATAGTGACTTGGATGTTGAGATCACATCTCAAATCCAGATCTCGGGCCTCCCATAGATGCTTGATTAAATCAAGACCGCAAGTCTAATCTTCTCATTGCATCTGAATCACATTCTGATAAATGTCCAACATTTGGACTAAGATCAGATTACTCCTCTAATGAGAGGAGTCACTAAAATCCATACCCATTTCATCAATCCCTAGGAATGGAAGCTTATGGTTATACAATAGTTTATGATCACATCACCCTCAGGTATTCCCAACACCTGTACAACCTGCATTATGGAAGACTCAGAATAAACCCAAAGTATTTGATCAACTTTATACTGTCTACTTCAGGGTTTTATCAGTAAGTTTCTCATTTGATCATTAGGAGTTGGTATTGATCATATACTTTCCAAAAGCATATATCATACCTAGGTCTTGATCATATACTTTCCAAAAGTATATATCAAACCTACAAATTCAGTCAAGCTTTCAAAGCGAGACGACCGTGTGCAAGGAATTTGATTCTTCTCAATATCTTATGAGTGAGCTCCTATCTTCTGGTTCAGTAAATGAACTTGTATGATCCCTTTGAGAGATCGTATTATTCATATGCCCTTATATGCACACCAGAGTGCCGGTGTATAGACCTTGGTTAGGTCATCAACCTATTGGTCTACCAAATGTACATACTCAGACATATAGTAACACATCTGTCTCGGATACGAGGATGCGTGCCTATATCATGACAGCATACGATATAAGACTTTGGTTATCTCGATCTCGTTAAATCAACTCTTTGACCTAACTAATCCAACACCTCTGAATCACTATTCCTATGAAGAGGACCCACGTCAAGTGGTCAATCAAATATCAGCCTATGTGAGAAAGGATTGCCATCTCCTACTCAGGCTGGAGATCATTTCTTAATAATCATTTGACGGTACTTGATGAGTCCTCAATCTAACTCTTTAGATATTCATCCAAGCACCAGCCTCTATGATTCAATGAATGAACCAACAGTTGTATGATCATTAAGATGGCCATGGTACATAACCCTAATTGTACTAAGGGACCTATTATGCAAATTAATTATTCTTCATTTCAGATCAGGGAATGATATTCGCAATAACATTTATTCCATAATGGCTCGCCGTGGGCTCAAATGTCCAACATGCTCTCGTGGGAGAAGATCTCTTTATGGTGACTAATGAGATTGTGCTGGGCCACATCATCTCCAAACATTGTATGGAGGTTGACCCAACAATGATTGATGTGATATCCAAGCTAGAGCCACCGCAGAATTTGAAGCAGTTGAGGTCATTTTTGGGTCACGTTGGATTTTATATGAAATTCATTAAAGACTTCGACGATATCGCCAGACCTTTGACTGAGCTTCTGTGCAAGGATAGTGAGTTTATTGTAGATGAGAAAGTCCTCCTTTCATTTCACCAGATGAAAGACATGGTTACTACTGCTCCGATCATGCAACCTCCTAATTGGTCTCTCCTGCGGTTGGGCATTGGGTTGGGCCAGCCCGACCCGACCCAAAACCCGACCCGCATAACGCGACCCAATTCCGAACCCGAAATTTAGTGGGCAGGCCGTGCTTAGAATGAGTCAGTATTGATTATCGTGCTAGGCTTGGGCCTAAGAACGCCTGAACCTGCTAGCTCGATGGTCCGACCTATACGATATAATTATATCATGTATATTCATGTTTGCTCCAAATACCATGTTCTAACTTTCACATCCTTATTTTGAGTTTACAATAAATACTTAGAACCGTTAGTAATCATATCCACTAACGCGAATTCAGTGCATTATTACATTAATTCGCAAGATTATTACATTAATATGTAGGAATGGATTCTCTGTCCTCAAGTGTTAGAGCATGTACAATTGTAAGTAACCAATCTGTATTGGGTCATGTGCTCGCATCTACAATATAATAAGTAATGGTTAATTGAATGGTGGTTTAAGTCACCATATTTTGTACCACATTTCTATTTCCAACATAAAACTATTGTAAGAATCATGAATTAGTTGGCATACTTAAAGTATTAAGCATGTACACATGTATGATAAACAAGTGGATAAATGCAAGAAGAATGGGACATATGATATTTGTTTACATGGATGTTAAATTGGGTCGACATGAACCCAACCCTTTTTGTTTGGGTCGGGTTTGGTCTTGGGCCTGGAATTTTGAAATAAAATGGGCGTAGGCCCGACCCATTACCCATATACTTAAATCGGCTTAGGTCGGGCCAACTCAAACCCGACCCAACTCGATTCGATGTCCAACCCTAGTCTATCCCCTTTGAGATCATGACGGATGTGTCAGATTTTGCAGTTGGAGTTGTTTAGGATATAGAAGGGATATGATATTGTTTGTTATACACTGTGCTAGCAAGACTCTGGACAAAGCACAGAGTAATTACATAGTAATAGAGAAGGAGATGTTAATGATGAATCATTGATCGTCACTCTTTATTCTTTTTTTTTGCTATTTATCTTGGCAAAGAATCATGTAAATAGATGTAAATATAATAAGTTAGCATTATGCATGCATTTGTTAATATTGCATAATTGGCTTGTACTTGTGCAAAAATAAAAGAATAAAGAAAAATAAAAAGGAAAGAGGTATTTAGAATAAATACAGAGTGACCCGAACCCCCAAGAGAAGGTCAAGCGTTGGCATGATCGCCAAATAGAATAAGTAGAGAGAGATAGGGCCTATTCTATATTGTACATATTATTTGTATAATAAAATAATTATTTTTGACAAAATAAAAATAAAAAATTCTTCTCACCTCCTTGTATATAGTCTTAAAATAAAATAAAAATCAGAAAAATAATGTAAAAATAAAAATAAAATCCACTTTCCCCTGTACAAAATACATGTATAGATGTCTTACTATCTAGTTATTAAACACCTATAAAATAATAATAAAAATCAAATAAAAAATATTTTATACTCCAGAAATTATGCTGTAAATAAATAAAATATAAATTTGGCGTATTTGTGTGAAAATAACAAAAAAAATAAATGTACAAAATACAAAGGTATATTATACATGTACATAATACAATATTATGTATATAGATTAATTTATTTTTTAAAAAAATAACTAAAATCACAGAAAAATATTTTCAAAAATAACAAATATTTTTCATTTTATACACTTTTTGATTTAAAATCCTTTATTGTTTTTTATTGAATTTGTAAGTATTTTGTACATTTGAATTATCTAATTGGTCTACGTCACTTTGTTGACTCGGGTCAACGCCCTCTTCTAGGCTTGACCCGACCCGATATCGTTCGCTGGACCGTTTTCTCCAAATTTTTCCTGTTAGATCACGCATCCCCTCGCCCCGATTCTTCGCCCGTGGCCTCTCCTTGGATCCAAAACCCTCGTGGATCCTTAGGAAGGAGCAGAACTTCCTAGGGTTGTGTGCCCTCACCCGATTTCTCCAGCCTCCTTGAACCCTTTAAATACTCTTCTCTGCCTCTAATGAGCAGCAGCTCGTGCCTTGCACCTCCCTTCATCCCTAGCCACCTCCTGTTGAGTGACAGCTGCCTGAGGAACCCTTCAGCTCTCCCATCAGACCCGTTCAGTCGACGCGGAGGAACTCCACGGTTGATCCTGAGCCTCCCGATCGATCACCAAAGCCAAGGATGCCATCATAGGCTCTGGTGAAGTTCGCCTCGGTCCTGTTCTTCCAGTCTCCTTCAGCACTGTCAGATTGTCCTTCATCCACCTGATCTAATCTCAGCTGCCGACCGTAGTAGCTTTCCGGGCCGTGATATGACATCTAACGCATCTGCACCCCATGTCCGCGACAGCACCTGAGACGTCAGATATGACATCGTAGAGGATCAGAGCAGCATGTCCACGTGCCTCCAGCATCCGCCACGTGCTTCCCCCACACGTGCCTATGCGGGTATATTGCATTTCCATCCCCGCACTTTTTATGCTTTATTTTCTAGTTTGTGAAATAAAGTTGAAGTTCAAAATTATTGCATTTTAGTCCCTAATGTTTCCTGTATTTGCACTTTATTCCTCCCAGTTTGAATACATGTGCATGATCACGTGCCTTATGGTGTTTTTGCATGTTTTCTTCTTAAGCATTTTGATGGTTACCGATTGAATGAAAAGTTTTCTATATTTGCATTTATGCCCCTGTACGTTGGTTAATTGACATGTGTGTGGATTGCGTGGAATTTTTGCACTGATAACCTAAGGCTTTTTATAGGTGTTATTTTTTAGATCGGAAACTTTATATTATTTGCAAATAGGTCACCTATAGCCTCTATGGTTTATTTTAGATCAAATAATAATCAAATCTTCTCCAAAAATTCCCCACAAACTATCGTTAGCTCTTGCAAATGTGTAATATTTTTGATAATTTTTGTGACGCAATTTGATTTTATTTTATATTATCATAAAATCAAAAACCTCTAAAAACATGTTTGTCTGTTTTATAAAATACCAAAAAATTATAAAAATGCCCTTAAAAGTTCTATAAAAATCCTTATATGTTTGTTTTGGTTTCTTTTAAATTCACTACCATTTTTGGTCCATTATATTTTATAAAACCCTTTAAAAATCACAAAAGACCAAAAATGTTATAAAAAATTGTAAAAATTCTAGAAAATTCAAAAAAAATGAAATTACATTTTCTTTAATTAGTTTTACGTACTTTTTCATAAAATTAGCAACCAAGACCTTCTTGAAATTTTAGCATTTTAATTTTACCTTTAGGTCACGATTGAACAATATGCTTCTATTTTGTATTTATTTTATTTTTATAAAATCAAATACAAAACTGAAAAATAACATAAATCAACAAAAACACTTGCATATTTTAAAAAATATAAAAAATATTTTTATTTTGAATTTTTGGGCATTTCTAGTCTTAATAAAAATTGTTGAAGGTTGATTTTCTTTATCGTTTTATTTGTTTTCTCATTAGAAATTATATAAAAAAATTGCAAATTAAAAACCACAAAAAGATGCCTTTTCTTTTCCGATCCTCGAATACCTAGTAGGCTTAGCTCTTGCTCCTTGTGTTCGACCATGATCGCTATACCAGGTTAAGTAAATAGCGAAGACCGCTTCTTTAGATTTCGTACCTTGATTGTTTATTTTGTGGTCTTGTTTTTATTGTTAAGCCCGGCTCGGGTGGTTGAGTTCGCAACGACCTTTGATATCACTTAGCCTCGATCGCTAGATAGCTCATCAGAATGGAACCGTTGCCGGGGCGTTATATTGACCAAAGGGCATCCGTCTGAAAGCATAAGTCCCAAATGAACAGTTGAATGTCATCTTGTCCTGGTCTTCGGGTGCAATGGCCACCTGGTTGTATCTAGAGTACCCATCAAGAAAGAAATAGTGACTCTTCCCAGCTAGCCTCTCAATAATCTGATCAATAAAAGGCAACAGAAAATGATACTTCTTGGTGGCCTGATTCAATCGTTTGTAGTCCACACAGATCCTCCAAAAAGTGGGTACCCGGGTAGCTATCTCCTCTCCATACTCACTCACAACTCTATTGATGCCTGTCTTCTTGGGCATCACATGTAACAGACTAACCCGCTTGGAGTCGGAGATGGGGTAGATAAAATTGGCGCTCCGCCATTTCGAAATCTCCTTCATTACTACCTCTCGAAGATTCGGGTTCAGCCATCGTTGGAACTCACACGATGGCTTAGTATCCTCTTAGAGATAGATATGGTGGGAGCATAGGACCTGACTTATCCCTTAGGGATTGTGTGGTTGCTGGGTTGGATTGGGTTGGGTTGGGGTACACTGGTGTACCCCTCCTTCCAACCCTCTCAATCCTCCTCACAATTTACTATTCATAGGGGTACCCCAACCTAACCCAACCCAGTCAAACCCAGCAACCAAACTGCCCATAGAGATTAGCTATGCTCCATCCTACTGCCTTGCAGTTCTTTTCAAGAATCTCCATCAAACTATATTCTTAATCTCCGGTCAAGTCTGTTGAGATAATGACTGGGTACATCCCATGCTCACCCGCAAGGAATCTATACTCCAGTGACTATGGAAAAGGCTTCAGTTCTGGATGATTGGGAGGTGGCAAATCTGGCTTATGAAATGTATGAGTGAATGCAACCACATCTGTGTGTGAGAACTCTCGCTGATCATGAATATCTGGAGAAGCTGGCCCTACTGGTGTATCTGTAATCTGTGTCGACTCAGTCTCTACCCTAACTGTTGGCTCTATTGGAATCAGACAAGATAACAATTCATCAAATTCGACCCAACCTATGTTTGTATCCGAGGGATCTATATCTGAACCATAAGTAATGTACTCTACCTCGCTATCCTGAACACAATCTTCATCCTCGAATGTGTCCTCTGCCAAAAATGTGCTCCCTAAACTCTACTCTATTGGGATATGAGAATCTGCAGTATCTGAAAGTGAGAGGAGGGCTCATGAAAAGGGATCACACCAAGCATCTTCATCATCAGTGATCACAAAGTCGTACTCCTGGTTGACGTCTCGCTCTGCCTCTATCATCTGCTCTACATCACTGGACTGCTCTGAGCAAGCTGAATCTCGTGCTCTGGTCTCGTCGACCATCTCTATTTGTATACTCTCACCCTCGATGCGAAAGTACACCTTCCCACTATCATGGTAGGACACCGCCTTGGCAGTGGCCAGGAATGGACGTCCTAAATGATGGGGATATCTGTCACAGACTCAAGAATCTCCATATCCAAGACAACGAAGTCCATAGGGAATTTCATGCCCTAAATTGTGACGACCGCGTCCTTTAATAACCCCTTCGGCCTCTTGACATATCTATCTGCAAACTGAAGGATTATTCTTCTCTGTCTAAGAGGGCCAAACTCCAATCGATTGAGCAAGGCTGACAGGATAAGGTTGATTGAAGAGCTGCTGTCTAATAAAGTATGATCAAATCTCTGC
The DNA here is from genome assembly GCA_037367405.1 of Ottelia alismoides. Classification (NCBI taxonomy): domain Eukaryota; kingdom Viridiplantae; phylum Streptophyta; class Magnoliopsida; order Alismatales; family Hydrocharitaceae; genus Ottelia; species Ottelia alismoides. The sequence continues at coordinate 177,687 of JAZKJV010003238.1, read as the reverse complement.
TCAAGAATATGGCATTTGACATAGGGAGCTCCTACATCTGGACTCTTGGCTGGCAAATGGTTCTAGATGGCGAAGCATGTGGCACGTTGAGCACATGGATATCTGCATTATGGTTCCTCTTCTTCCGGCCTATGGTGGCCTACTCTATTCAAGGATTCTGATGAATTTTTGAAGAGGTGTACTAACTGCCAAAGGATGGGCACTTGTGGACAACGTTATATGATGCTGATGCGGCCCATCCACTTCTGTGAGATTTTTGACACATGGGGAATTGATTTCATGGGTCCATTCACTAAGAGTCAGGGATTCGAGTATATTCTATTGGTTGTTGATTATGTGACTCATTGCGTTGAGGCCATACCCGCCCGAACCGTAGATTCTAGGACTGTTTGCAAATTTCTGAGGAAGAATATCATTTCACGATTCGAGGTGCCTAGAGTATTGATTTCTAACGGAGGGTCTCACTTTATCAACGACAAGGTAAAGTCCCTTTCTAACGAGTTTAGCATAGACCATCGAGTAGCCATTCCATATCATTCTCAGACCAATGGTCTTGTTGAAGTATCGAATAGGGAGATCAAGACAATATTGTAGAAGGTAGTCTGCCCAGACCGAATGGATTGGTCACAGATTTTGGACTCGGTCTTGTGGGCATATCGGACTTCATTCAAGACACCTTTGGGTACATATCCCTTTCGTATCATTTATGGAAATCCTTGCCATTTACCTATTGAGATTAGGCACAAGTCACTTTGGGTTGTCATTGATATATTACTGGATCCAATGAGTATAGGTGATAAAAGGAAGGCAGAATTGGCAGCCCTGGAGGAGCGTAGAGATACAACATTTTCAAGCAGCCTACAGTATATGGAGCAAGTAAGAATATGGCATGATTCTAATATCAACCATAAGCAGTTTGAGCCATATGAAGAGTATGGTTGTTTGATGCCAGGCTTAGATTATTTCTAGGAAAATTGTAGAGTAAGTGGAAAGGACCATACCTGGTACGAAAGGTGCATGACAATGGTAGTATTGACATATCTGACATGTCATCTAAGTCCACCTTTCTTGTTAACGGTCAGTTCCACAAACCATATTTAGATCATGAGCCGATGATCGTTGACGTCGCCCCAATTCAATTTACATGAGATGTGATCTTTGGCTCACATCTGTTGCATCTCGTGCCTGATTATCACTGTCTCCCACCTTGTATAGATCCAGATGTCCATACCATCTCATTCTTTAGTCTAACATGCCATATTACCCTAAGTATAGGGGTGTCAGATTCTTGATTATTCTTCTGAACCCTTTTACCTCTGTTTTGCTGCCTATACTTAGGGATATTTTACCCGATTTATAGGTGAGGTAAACTTTGTACATCGCTTTACTCAGTTTTACCTTTAAGTACAGTCTGTTATACTTAGGATTACTTGATCCTAAGTATAGGGGGAAACACCGAGCCCTCTTCATTCTATTATTTGATTCGCTGTTATAGTATAACATTCCTTTTCACTTCTCTATACTAAGCACGAGTTATGTCTTCTTCTTCATCGCTCTTTGTTCACTCTGAGGACATCGTTCAAGCTAAGTATAGTGGGTGCCGTATATATTACATATATACTTTAGCCATAACTCTTACATTGTTTGAGTGTGTTAATAAATAAAATGCCTAAAATCCTTTATTAAAAATTGTAAAAAAATTTTAAAATTTTCCTTGTAGATAAAATTCTTTCTTGCACATAGATAGCTATTTATAAAAAAAAAATTGTATAAAAGTTTCTAAAAATGTTTTGCTTGTAAAAAGTTTGTAAATATTTTGGTATCAAAACTATGTATATAGTATAAAATTTTTGTATAATGTTTGAAAAATAAAAGTTTGCAAAATCCCTTATGTAATTATTTGTAAATAATTTGCAAAACTTCTGCATCCATGCATATATTCTAACATTTTAAAAATTTTTGCACATTTTCAAACATTTTGCATAAAAGGATTTTTGTATATACTTGTACATTTTTCTTAATCATAGTTGATATTTAAACTAGCCTAGAAGTAAATTGGAAAATGGAGATTGGTTAAGACCTTTATCTACTTAATTCTAAGAGGAACCTTATAGGATTTAGGGTTGAGACTTTTCAGGCCCATTGGTGACTTTAATTCTTTGAGTCCACTAGGCTATGATCACATGTCCTCTTGATGAGCCTAAGTAGAACATTTAACAACGCACACATGAATCTCATAGACAATGGCTTTACTTGCACCAGCACCATGCTCATAGCTCTCTATGGATGAGGTGATGAGGAAGCAGTTTGCTCTGTCTTGGGGTAGCATACGAGGTTAGTATTGCTAGGCAGATCCTCTCATCTTCTATTAGGGAAGGAAGTGCGCCTCAACTTGGTCTGGCAGTGTTGAGGTCTAAATACAGGAGTTGTGGGTTTCAATAATGCTTCATAGAGGGATAGTCTACTGGCTCGAGAGGAAAAAGTCCTTATGTATATATGTTGCACCATGTACATTTGTTGTACATATGCACATCAAAAAAATGTGCAAAAGAAAGAAAAAATCCAAAAAAGTAGCGGGTCTGATAAAAAATGAAATACCTGCCGGAGTGTATATAGCCAAATGAAGCAAAGCTTATGTTACCCATTCTCATCTCATGAAGCTTGCAGCGGGAGAATTAGCTACACCAGATGGGATCCTAGGCATATGTGGCTACACTGATCACGGTCCATTCTCTTCTTTCCCCTCTTCTTGAGATGGTTGAATTTGAACTTAGAAGGGAATACCCCGCTCCTCGAGGAAAGAGTTTCCAGACTAGGGCAATAGAGTTACCATGTTGAGGGAGGTTGTTGCCTTGACATTTCTGAGGTGTGGAGGTACTTAACACTTACAAAGAACAAGAAAATATTCATGGTCATTAGAGTTTGTATATGTAGAATCGTTCTGATCTGGATTATTAAGGAGTCTTGACCATAGACTAGTGGAACTTAGAGGATGTTGAGTCTTAAACCTAGGTCCAAATAAGGTTCCGACAAGCTAATAATCCAAAGGTCTGACTGTGCTCCATACTCCAATTTAATGAAGACAAGTTTAATAATCAACCTTGATTACCCTTATTTTTCTTTTCTTTCTCTTTTTCACATCTTTTTCAAATAAGTGTTTGCTAAGGGACTGGCAAAGGTAAATTATAGGGGGTGATGAATCCCTGATCATCACTCTTTATTCCTTTATTTTAGCTATTTATCTTGGCAAAGTATCATGTAAATAGATGTAAATACGATAAGTTAGCATTATGCATGCATTTATTAATATTGCATAATTAGCATGTATTTATGCAAAAATAAAAACATAATTAAAATAAAAAGGAAGGAGGTATTTAGAATAAATACATAGTGACCTGAACCCAAGAGAAGGTCAAGCATTGGCCTCATCGCCAAATAAAACAAGTAGAGAGAGATATGGCCTACTCTATATTATACATATTATTTGTGTAGTTAAATAATTATTTTTGACAGAATAAAAATAAAATATCTTTTTTACCTCCTTGTATATAGTCCTAAAAATAAAAAAAATCAGAAGAATAAAGTAAAAATAAAAATAAAATCCCCTTTCCTCTTTACAAAAAAACTGTATATATGACTTACTCTCTAGTTATTAAACACTTGTAAATAAATAATAAAAATCAAATAAACATTATTTTATACTCCAAAGATTATATTGTAAATAAATAAAATATAAAATGGGGTTATTTGTGTGAAAATAACAAAATAAAAATAATTGTACAAAATACATTGGTATATTATACATGTATATAATACAATATACTGTATAAAGATTAATTTATTTTTCAAAAAAATAAAAATCAAAGAAAAATAGTTTGAAAAATTACAAATATTTTTATTTTATACACTTTTTGATTATAAAATCAATTATTATTTTTTATTGAATTTGTAAGTATTTTGTATATTTGAATTATTTGATTGGTCCATGTCACTTTATTGACTCGGGTCAACGCTATCTTCTAGTCTTGACCCGACCCGATATCGTTCGCCGGACCGTTTTCTCCAAATTCTTCCCGTCAGATCATGTATCCCCTTCCCCTGATTCTTCTCCCGTGGTCTCTCCTTGGATCGAAGACCCTCGCAGATCCCCAGGAAGGCGCGGATCTCCCTAGGGTTGCATGCCCTCTTCCGATTCCTCCAACCTCCTAGGAACCCTTTAGATACTCTTCTCCGCCTCCCAGGAGCAGCAGCTCTTTCCTCGCGCCTCCCTTCATTCCTAGCCACCTCCTATTGAGTGACAACTTCCTAAGGAACCCTTCGTATCGAAGCTTGGAGGAGCAGCCACGCTAATCAGCCTCGTGGCCGACATGCACTGCTGCGATCAGCCTCTAGGCCTTTCACAGCTTGGTCGAGGCCATTACCTTGTCGACCGTCTTTTCCTGAAGCTCTAGAGCTCGCCTAGGACCTCAAGTGTTCGTGAGCGCTGGGAGCCACAATTCCATCATCCAGAGGGTTCGCCGGAGAGCCCCTAGTCCACATGCACCGTTACGCACATCCGACCGTCAGCTCTCCCATTGGACCGATTCAGTCGATGCGGAGGACCTCCTTGGTTGATCCTGAGCCTCTCGATCGATCATCGGAGCCAAGGATGCCATCCTAGGCTCTGGTGAAGTTCACCTCGGCCCTGTTCTTCCATCCTCCTTCAACGCCGTCAGATTGGCCTTCATCCATCAGATCCAATCTCAACCGCCGACTGCAGCAGCTTTCCGAGTCGTTAGGTCTGTCATCTCATGCATCTTCGCCACACATCCTCGATAACACCTGAGACGTCAGATCTGACATCATAGAGGATCAGAGCCGCACGTCCACACGCCTCCAGCGTCCGCCACGTACTCCCCCACGCGCACTGCACGCACCTGCAAGGGTATATTGCATTTCCTTCCCTGCACTTTTTATGCTTTATTTTCTAGTTTGTGAAATAAAGTTGTAGTTCAGACTTTTTGCATAATAATCCCTAAGGTTTCCTATATTTGCACTTTAGTCCTCCCAGTTTGAATCCACGTGCATGATCACATGCCTTGTAGTGTTTTTGCATGTTTTAAATCAGCCATCCGCCAACTATATATCTTGCACCTACTTTCAGCGACTTTCTTCTGTTAGTAGGTTCAAATAGTAGGCTCAAAATAGATGTGTATATATGTTATCCCCGCTAGGCTTCATGGTCATCCTCCCCATTGTTCAATTAAGCATATAGCTTTCATTCTAAGCCTTGCCTTGTAAACTTCCACTGACATGTATGGTTGAACAGCAAGTTTTAGCCATTACTTACGATAGAAAGGAAGAAGAGTTATCAGAGTCCTGACTTTCATACAAGACTATCACGTTAGTTATGCAACGGTTTACCAACTGTAAGTTAAGAGCTGGATAGATAGGAAGTCCAATTCCGATTTCACCTAGGAAAATTGTTTAGCAAAGTAACTACCCTAAATCAACCAAATCAGTGACCGGGGGCAGGGACACATCCGGCTCGAGTCTGCGAGTGGTTAGTGTGGTCGGTTCCACTGCTTTTTGATGTTATTTTCACAAATAAGAAATGGGAAGTAAGAGAACCTTCACGAACGTCCACAGCAATCTTTCGATCGGAATCTAGTACGTTCATCTTACATGTAACTCAAAACCACTTTCTTTTACGGGACTCAGACCCCGATTCCATCTCTCGAGCCTCGAGGAAACCCCCCCAATGCCCTGGGCCCCCAAGCCCCCGTATTTTGACTCATTATATGTGGGCACCTGATATCTATGAGGGTTTACCCACCCCGATTAGATCATTCCTTTCTACTGCGCCTAAAATCTCTATTTTTGCAAATATGTTACGTCTTTTTATTATTGGTTCCCTTGTTGGTACATTGCAACAAATCCTCTTTTTCTACAGCATTGATGGTCTTCCGCAGCTTAGCCTCACCTTACCAGCTTTGATCTTCGAGACGAAGGTTCAGACTTCTTCCCTGTTGGATCGTTGTTGACTAAGTTATTTTCACGTTCAAATAGAGCTGGGGGCGAGCAATAGCGAGAACTCTCTCTCCAATATCTGCCTTGTCGTGGTTGAGGTCTTTCTTAGATAGAAGTCCTAGGGAAAGGTAGAAGACTGAGTGAGCAGACAAGGACTAGCGCTTCCTCGGGCCTACAGGCTAATCACGAGAACCACAAACCCATCCCTAGCTCCCCGCGCACGGCTACTTTGTCGGTTCTGGGCTGCGACTCGGATGATGATCTTTCGAGTCTACCTTTGTTTCCAGTGCTAGCCTCTCAGAGCTGCTACCGGGGATCATCTAATCGTCTCAGACGCACTTTTGCTTCCTGAGGTGCTTCTGGTTCATTCCACCCCTAACGCGAATATATATTCCCTCAAAGTGCAAATTGCATCCTTTCTATCCTGAACTTTTTTATGGTTACTGATTGAATGAAAAGTTTTCTATATTTGCATTTATGACATTGTGCGTTGGTTAATTGACAGGTACATGTATTTCGTGGAATTTTTGCATAGATAACCCTGGGCTTATTATAGGTATTATTATTTACTTTGGAAACTTTTGGTTATTTGCAAATAGGTCCCTACAGTCTGTGTGATTTGTTTTAGATCAAATAATTATTAAATCTACTTCAAAAGTTCCCTAAAAATTACCATTAGCTCCTTCTAATGTGTAATATTTTTGGTAATTTTTATGATGCAATTTGATTTTATTTGATATTTTCTAAAAATTAAAAACCCCTCAAATGTGTCTATCTATTTTATAAAATACCAAAAAATACAAAAATACCCCTAAAAAATCTATAAAAACTCATGTGTGTTTGTTTTGGTTTCTTTTAACTTCAGTACCATTTTTGTTCCATTATCTTTTATATAACTTAAAAAATCACAAAAGACCAAAAAACTTATAAAAATTCTTAAAAATTCTAGAAAATTCATAAAAAAAATTAAATTATAGTTTCTATAGTTAGTTTTTTATCTATTTTTCATAAAATTAGCAACCAGGACCTTTGGGCAATTTTATCATTTTAATTTGCCTTTAGGTCAGGATTGAACAATGTGCTTCTGTTTTGTGTTTATTTTATCTTTAGAAAATCAAATAAAAATTTAAAAAATACCATAAAATCATGAAAACACTTACATATTTCAAAGAATATAAAAAAAAATTATTTCTAATTTTTGGGCATTTTTAGTCTTAATAAAATCTATTGAAGGTTATTTTTCTTTATCATTTTATTTGTTTTCTCATTATAAATTATATTAAAAAAATTGTAAATTAAAAACCACAAAAAGATGCCTTTTCTTTTCTCATCCTCGACTACTTCGTACGCTTAGCTCATGCTCCTAGTGTTCGACCCTGGTCCCTATACCAGGTTAAATAAATAGCGGAGACCGCTTCTCTAGATTTCTTGCCTTGATTATTTGGTTTGTTGTCTTATTTTTCTTGTTGAGCCTGGCCCAGGTGGTTGAGGTCGCAACGACCTTTTATATCACTTAGCCTCGATCACCAGGCCGCTCATCAGTTAACAGTGGTGTTTGCATTAGTTTAGTTCAGATCTTACATCATTGGTTCACATGTTATTGTATACGCCGATCACACTACCATACGATACCTACCGGCAAATAAGGATGACAACCCACATCTTATCAGATGGATCCTTCTTCTCCAGGAGTTTGATTTAGAGATTCGAGATGAACCTGGAGTAAAGGATGTTGTGTAGATCACCTTTCCTGAATCACATATGCAAAGACTTATGAGAAGTCAATTCTTCCCATATCAGAGACCTTTCCAGATGAGACCATTTTATCTATGGACTCACTCACTTGGTTTGTTGATGTTGTGAATTATCTTGTCTCCAAGAAAGTTCCATAATATTGGCTGAAACACAAGGTTGACAGATTCATGTCTGAGATACATTTTTACCAAATGAATGATATGTACTTGTTTCATGAGGGAGCGGGTTATATTTGAACCAGGTGCATTCCTCAAAATGAATACACAAGTGTACTTATGCACTGGCACAAATTAGAGTCTGGTGGGCATCATTCAGGGAAGCGCACGACAACAAACGTTTTACAGAGCGGCCATTGGTGGCCAACATTATTTAAGTATGCTATAGATTATGTTCGAGGTTGTACTGACTATCAGAATATGGGAGGAACCGTTAGTTCCGAAGATACAATTCCATTGAGATATATCCAGATTTCATATGTTTTTTATGCTTTGGGCATAGACTTCATGGGCCCATTTCTTGTAAGTCAGGGATTTCAGTACATCCCACTTGTTGTGGATTATGTTAGTCGTTGGGTAGAAGCTATCCTCCAACCACCCCCCTCGAGTCCCTGATAGTCTGACAATGGAAATTTTGCGGAGGTCTTATAAATCCACAAGGCGGATAAACAGTCATTGAGATGACCTCGCACGAAACCTCAACTAGTCAAAAATTAACCCACAATAATAATCAAGCAATTCAAATAATGTGTGGAGTTAAAATTTATTATAAATCTACAACAAAGATGTGTATAGGTGCAAGTATGTGTAGAGGTTGAACATAGTGAGCAGAAAAGGATAGATTGGGCAAACGAATGCACAAAACTGGTTGTGTGATTCTTTGTCTATTTTTTATGTGAGTTTTTTAAATTGTATATTTTATTTATTTTTTGTTTTAAATTTTCAAATTTTGTTTTTGTATTTATCTTTTTATATTTTTCCTTTAATAATTTTATATTTTTATATTTTATTTTTCTAATATATAATATAATATATATAAGACTATATATAAAATAATAGGTAAAAGAGATATAATTATAACTAAAAATAACCAAAAAAATACAAAATTAAATATTTTGGGTTTTAACTAATTTTTTATTGTTTTAATGATTTTTAATGAATTTTGCTAATATTTATATGTTTTTAAATTCAAAAATACCCTAAATTAGGGATTAAATAAATAATCGAAATTAAAATGAAGTATAAAAATAGAAATTAGCCCCAAAATTTTTCAAATAAATTTTAGTAAATATATAATAATATAAAGAAAGTTATAAAATAGAAAAATATATTTATGGATTTTTTAGGCATTTTTAATCTTTTTAAACTAGATTTTAGAGATTTTTTATTTTTCGAATTTATAGGGTTTTTAATTTCTTAAGTTAGAAAACAAATAAATTAACACAAAATATATTTTTTTTGGAATGTATCAAAAATATTTTATATTTTTAGGGTATTTTATACTGTAGAAAGGGACTTTTGGTGCTCTAAATGATTTTTAGAAAATAATAAAAGTGCATAAAATTAAAAAAACAAAATTTCAGCTTGAAACTACACTACATCATGCACCTAAGTCTATTTTTTGGGGGTTTTCTGAGAATAATAGGTATTTTTAATAAATCAAGAAAACACACAAAACTACATGCTTTGGCAGGGGCATAAGTGTAATTAAAATAAAAGGAGAGGGCCACTATGCAATTTTCACAAAAAGTTACAATTAGAATAAATAGTTTAACGGCCAAATAGAAATACACGAAGATATAGGGGCTCACCTACAAAACGCATGCACCTCTTGTGCACAAACACTTGAGTGACGTGACGGAGGACCTATAAGCAACGAGACTAAAACTAGGGGGTTTGACAACAACTAATACAAAGTATTTTAAACGTTTAAAATAAATTACAATACTATGCGCTAAATAAAAGGTGGGGGTATGAGATATAAATTATCCCCTAAGTGTGCGGATCCAACGGTAGTAGGCACATACTTATCCACGTGGCGTTGCCTGATGGCACGATGACTATTTGCGGCGATGACCTAGATTAGATCTCCAGATGGAGATCAATGGTGAAGCTCTACTTGATCCGATGCTCCCGGCTTCTCTTTAAGAATCGTAGTAAATCCGATGACGGGAAAAGGTCCCGGAAGAACAGCGGATGAACTCCGCTTGGGCGAGACTCAATCTGCTCCTCCTCTCTCATTCGTCGTCCCAGAAGCTCTATGATGGTTGCAAAGTCCTCCTTGGGTTCCTCTGCACCGGATGGTGCCTTCAAAAACAATTGGGACCTCGTGAGAAGCTCCAGCGAGGTCCACAACCTGAAGCGACTTCAGATATCACTCCAGCCCTCAGATGGGCTCTCCTCGACCTGCAAAAGGTGTCAAAAGACTGGCGATGGACGGATGAGCTGGCCGAGGCATTTATTGGATGGTTTGGCAATGAGGTGAGGTAAAGCAGTTCATCTCCGGTAAACAGCGGTGGAAGGAGATGGGAGAACCTGATCTGGAGTTGCTCAGGGTGATTGACTGATGGGGTATGGTAAAGAAGCGTAGGGGGTAAGGAATTGGATGGATGGCTAGTCATAAAATAGGACTAGAAAACGATGGGGATTTCGCCAGAGCGGGGCTCCGGCGAACTACGAATGGGTTAGTTACGCTTAGTCAAGCAATAAACACTAATATAAATGCATAGAAATAAATCCTAGAATTAAAATTAGTCTAAAAAGCGATAGAGAAGAACCTCGACCAGCCTAGACTAGGAAGTGAACCTCACATCGGTGAAGACCCATCGGAGATCGTGGAACCACTACCTATCCTACTCCTTCGGTACACCTAATCAGTGGGCGAAGATGTAGTCACCATCTTCAAGACCGAGGATGCAAGAAGGGGAAAAAGAGGTTCAAATGGGATTCAAATTGTTGAGAAGGTCAGAGGTGAATATGTACAACATGACCAAGTAGGGGTGAAGATCGAGGTCAAACATGTTGTGCAGTGATCCATGGATCGAGGGAGCAAGCCCGTGTGAATCACCATAGATCGAGGTGAAAAAGTCACGACGGAATCAACTCATTTCGATGCTTTCATCGATATGAGGAAAAAGGTTAAAATGGGGTCAAAGCCATATCTGACAAGGGCCACTGGATGTCAGAGGAGTTGATCATCGGTCAACCCTTGACATGGCCTGGTTGGTCCACGCGGACCAACTAGCAAAAATCCAGCCTAAATTACTCTGAAATTACGGAATAAATAATAATTGATTATATTAAGTTAAAATCAGAACATAAAAATGTTTAATATTTTCTAAATTGTTTTATCATGAATTTTATTTATTTTTTTGAGGTACTTATTTTACAAGATAATTTTTAGGGTTTCCTTAATAGGTATATTTAGCTATGCTTTAAGTATTTTATTTTTTTATTTTATATTTTTGATTTTATTATTTCGTTTTCTTAGTTTATAAATTTATTACTTATTTTTATATACTTAAATATATTTTTATTATATTTTCTATGTAATATTTACACTTAAATAAATAGGTATACTTACTATATATGTATAGTTATTGTACATTCACCTATGTATTTAGTATTCATATGTTGTTTTAATGTTTTATTTGCGGTTTTATTTTAGTTTTAATTCGTAGATGTACTATAAATAATATTCACAAAATTATAAAAATATAAATTATAAAAATAATAAAGAATAAATAAAATCATTGTTTTATTAGGGTATATTGTACAATAGGGGTCCAAAACCTAACTTTCACACCTTAACTCCATTGTGTATTCTTTTTGTACAAAATCAATTTTGTATTTTTCTATATATTATTACCTACAAACTTTCATGTATAAAGTTTCTTTATTTGAGGTATAAAAAGTAGAAAATAAAATGGACCCCAAAAATAAATAAATAAATAAAGAATTAATAAATGAGATTTTAATGAATTATTGGCCCTTATCTCCCCCTACCATATTCCTTATCGACCAAGTCTTCTTTATTTGATTCCGTCCCACGAGAGATGCTATGGAGAGTTTTGGAGAAGAGACAAATACCTGTCCTATATATTAATCTCATAAAGGATATGTATGATAGGGCTTTATCTTGTGTAAGGACCCCGACGGGGAAGACTGACTATTTTGATATCAACATTGGTTTACATCAAGGTTCAGCTTTGAGTCCATTTCTTTTTACTTTGATTATGGACGAGTTGACAAGTCACATTCAGGATGAGTTACCTTGGTGTATGTTATTTGCTGATGATATTATGTTGATTGACGAGACTAGAGATGGAGTAAATGAGAAGCTTGAGGTTTGGAGACATGCATTGGAGACTAAAGGCTTTCGTATAAGTAGGGCTAAGATGGAATATATGGAATGCACCTTTGATGGAAGCAATGGTGAAGGAATCGAGGTGAAGATTGGTGACGATAACATTCAGAAGAGAGATTCTTTTAGATATCTGGGATCTATTTTGCAACATGATGGGGAAATTGATGGAGATGTTACTAATAGAATAAATGCAGGCTGGCTAAAGTGGAGAGGAGCCTCTGTTGTTCTTTGATATAAGAAAATTCCTTAAAAATTAAAGGAAAGTTTTACAAAGCAGCTGTGAGACCTGCTATGCTTTATGGTTCTGAATGTTGGCCTGTGAACCATAGACATGTGCAGAGAATGGCTGTAGCAGAAATGAAAATGCTAAGATGGATGCGTGGACATACACGTAAAGATCGGATTCGGAATGATGCAATTAGAAAGAAAGTTGGTGTAGCTCCGATCGAGGATAAGATGCGAGAAAATCGCTTAAGATGGTTTGGTCATTTGCAAAGAAGGTCAACTGATGCACCGGTTAGGAGATGCGAGTGTTGGGATGTTGAGCCGGCTAAGAGAGGGCGAGGACGGCCCAAGAAGTGTTGGAAAGAGACTATACGAAGGGATCTTAGCTTTTTGGATATAAGTCCGAGATTGACCCAAGATAGATCTGAATGGAGGCGAAGAATCCATGTAGCCGACCCTACTTAATTGTGGGAAAAGGCTTTATTGTTGTTGTTGTTGCTTTTGTTTTCTTTATTCTATAATTTGACATTAAAAACAACATTTTATACAATATTTATGAAACAAAGAATGAATGTTAATTTCTGCAAATTAATGTTATTTACATTCGGTAACTAGGGTTTTTAAGGCCAAAATGATAGAATAAAGGTGAGTAAATGGAGATTCATCATAGTTGTACAATTTGTTCCTTTCTCAAGGACCACATTATTGCATAGTTCGGGATCCCCAAGATACTCATTTCAGATGGGGGAAGCCATTTCATTAATTGAGAGGTCAAGAAGCTTGTGAAGGAGTACACCATTGAGCATATAGTTGTGTATCCTTAGCACCCACAGACTAACGACTTGGTTGAGATTTCAAATAAGGACATAAAGATGATATTGCAGAAACTTGTACGTCCAGATAGGAAGAAATGGTCCCAGAGGATCGTCTCAGTTCTATGGGCTTATCAGACGGTGTATAAGTATCCATTGGGTATGTATCCTTATAGATTGGTTTATGCAAATCCTTGACACATGCCAGTTGAATTAATTCACAAATCATTATGGACTCTATATATAGATGCAATTTGTATTATGATAAAGCAAGACATAGTAGGAAGATGGATATAAACAAATTGCTAAAATTCCGAGTTTTTGTAATGACAACTCAAGCATGTATAAGGAGAAAGTTAAGCACCGCCATGATAGATACATTAGAAGGAAGATTTTCTCCCTTGATCAGAAAGTTTGGTTGTTTGATGCTAAAATGAAGTTCTTCCCTGGTAAGTTAAAAAGTAAATGGTGAGGATCGTTCATTATGCGAGTTTGTGTGTGACAACGGTAGTATTGTCATATCTGGGTTGTCATCTGACGCACATCAATTTGTTATGAATGGACAGTTGTTGAAGCCATATCAAGATCGCAATACATTCCTATCCGTGGCTGATTCCATATATGTGGTATCATATGATGATTTTTTGACATCTTTTGCGTCTGATACATGAGATGATTTTTGTCTTGTATATAACCTTTTGTTTCATTCTTTCTTCTTCCATTTAAATCATTCACTTGTTTTCTATGTGTGTGTACTATACTTAGGATATACTCTATCCTAAGTATAGGGGAGGTGAACGACTTGTGTTTTTCCATTTTTGTTCTGTTTTATCACTCCAGTTGTCGCTTATACCTAAGGATCCTTTACCCTAGGTATAGGGGGAGTGATGTTGTTCATTTCATCTTTTTCGTGTTTTTATTTTGTTTTATTTCTTATGATCTCTTACTTTTCCTTCAACTTGTTGATATTCTTTTACTACACTTGGGATCTTTTACCCTATGTAGAGGGGAGGACAACTCGAGTCATTGAATTCGTTCATTCCTTTCCTCAGTTTTCCATATTTGTATAGTCTTCTATATGTAGGATTATTTCATCCTATCTATATGGAGGATTACTGACTTCTATTCTTTTCGCCTATTCTTTGAGTCATTTTTGTATAGGATTCTTTTCACTTTTCTATACATAGCATGAGTTATGTCTTCCTTTGTATCTCTTTGTCCGAGTTAAGTATAGCGGGTGTCATATATATTGTATATATACTTTATACATACTCATATTAATAATATGGGTGTTAGTGATAAAAAAAATTTTGGGAAATGATTTTTAAAATGATTTGCAAAAGTCTTTTGTAAAATTATTTTCAAAAAAAGTTTTGTAAGATATTTTGTAAAACTCTTTTGTAAAATTATTTGTATAATATTTGTAAAAATGTTTGCAAGATTTTTTATAAAATTATTTGTGTACAGATCTTTGCAAACTTTTTGTAAAAATGTTTTGTTTATAAAAAAGTTTGTAAATTATTTTCTGTATCAAAAGTATGTATATTGTAAATGTTTGTAAAATTTTTGCAAGTAAATTGATTGCAAAACCCTGTTTGAAAAGTTATTTGTAAAATGATTAGTAAAAATGATTATAAATATTTTGAAAAAACATTGTAAAACTTTTGTAAAACCTTTGTAAAATATGTTGAAAAATGTTACAAAATCTTTTGTAAAATGTTTTGAAAAGGTTTGTAATTTTTTTGTAAAACTATTTTGTCATGAGGGATATAGATTATGGGTATATATATTTGTAAAATCAACCTGTGTATAAAAACCTTAATCACTTATCCTCCTGTAATAAAATTCATTGTTGTATATAAAAAAAAATCATTTATAAAACTTGTATCTAAAACTTGTGTTGGACATGCGAGCCCACGACGAGCCATTATATAATAAATGTTATTGCAAATATCATTCCCTGATCTGAAATAAAGAATAACTAATTTGCATAATAGGTCCCTTCGTACGATTAGGGTTATGTACCATGACCATCTTGATGATAAAACTATTGTTGATTCAATTGTTGAATCATAGAGGTTGGTTCTTGGATGAATATCTAAAGAGATAGATTGATGACTCAATAAGCACCGTCAAATGATTATTAAGTGATGATCACCAACCTGAGTAGGAGATGTCAATCCTTTCTCTTTTAGTTGATATCTGACTGGCCTCTTGATGCAGGTCCTCTGCATAGGAATAGAGATTCAAAGGTGTCATATTAGTTATGTCAAAGAGTTGACTTAACGAGATCGAGATAACCAAAGACCTATGTCGTATGTTGTCATGATATAGGCATGCATCCTCTGAATGGAGACAGATATGTTACTACATGTCTAAGTATGTATATTTGGTAGACCGATAGGTTGTGGCCTAATCAAGGTCTACGCACCGGTGCGCTGGTGAGAATACAAGGGCATATGAGTAATACGATCTCTCAAAGGGATCATATAGGTTCATTTACTGAATTGGAAGACATGAGCTCACTCATGAGATATTGGGAATCAAATTCCATGCACAGTAATCTCGATTTGGAAGCTTGACTGAATTTGTAGGTTTTATATATATTTGGAAAGTATAAGATCTATACCTAGGTATGATATATGTTTTTGGAAAGTATATGATCAATACCGACTCCCAACGATCGAATGAGAAACTTAATGATAAAATCCTAAAGTATATAGTCTAAATAGATCTAAAACTTCGAGTTTATTGTAGGACTTCCATTATACATGATGTACATGTATTAGGAATACTTGAGGGTGATGTCATTAAAAATGATTTTTATAATCATGACGCTGCCATTTTTATGGAGTGATGAAACGGGTTTGGAATTTAGTGACTCTTCTCAATAAAGAAGTAATCTGATCTTGGTCCAAATTTTGGACAGTGATCTGAATGTGATTCATATGCAATAAAAATATTATATTTACGATTTTGATTTAATCAAACATCTATGGGAGGTCTGCGAGAAATGGATTTAAGATTTGATCTCAATATCCAAGTCACTATACGTGGAACATACAATCACCATATGCTTATCTCCAAGTATCTGCAGAGAAAGTGCATTATCCTTGAAAGAGTTCAAGGATAATTTCAATTTTGATAATATATTCGAGCATTCAGAAATAGACAATTAAATGTGATTTAATTGTAATAAATAATATGAATTGGATTCATATTATTTGAACATATTGAGTAATCTAAGATAATTAAATTTTATTTAGTTATCGAAAATGAGAATAATTCGAATGTGATTCATATTATTTGGGCACATGAGAATATATTTCCAAGATAATTAAATGTGATTTAATTATCATAGATATGAATAATGTGGATAGCACTAACCAAATTATTCATAGATATATTATAAATGTGGAATTTAATATATTAGAGATAGCCTATTGTAATTTATATTTAATGATTAATTATTTATGTGAATTTATTCAAATTGGTTAATTAATTGAAAATGTAATTTACATTTTATTCTAGGTTGTGCATGTGATTCACAATTTTCCAATGGCATGATTGCAATGTTCGAAAGATAATTGTGTATTATTATTTTGAGATAATGTTGGAGATGAGATAATGTAATCTCATTGAAAGAAGATTGCAATCAACCAAAAATGGTGATGGACGGCCATCAAGTCTCAATTGGATGTGGTCCTCCTACGCTTATGGTAAGATGATTATCTCCTTCCAATTATCTCTGAGGATAAAATATTTAATTTTATTGAATAATTTGTTTTTTAAAAAAAAAATCATGGCCATAGAAAGGAACACAAGACAATCTCATCCATTGATGTGTTATCATTGGACTCCCAAAATACTGTATAAGAAGAGGCAACCCTTACTCTTCAATACACAACAAGAGAACAACAACTAATGTTCTCTCCCTCTCTCTTTATCTCTCTACATGCCAAGTCTCTCTCTCTCATTGTGGCCATCCACCATGGAGCCTTAGAAAGAGACCATCTCCGCCGCATCGTCATTATGCTGCCAAATCATTTTCTCGTGGATCTTTGCCTCCTTCAGTATGCCTTACTCATGAATAAGATGTTGGATCTTGTGCGATGAGATCAGGAGATTCACAACTAGGATTATCAACATGGATTGCGAGGAGCACGTATTTCATCAACGCTCGCAAGCATCTACTCTATCGGATCGGACTTGAGACAAGAGATCTCTTCCTTTAGAGACTGGATCACAACCATGCTTCAAGAAGTAACCTTAATACCTAATGGTGGTTTATATGAAATGATCCGAGATGTGTTCTTGGATCATGTGGTTTCATCATTCAAATTTTTTAATTTCAGCTGCCCTGAGTAACTAGTACGAGTAGTCACTCCTGATTGCATACGATACGATCCTCAAGCTTCTGTGTTGCGCTTAAGGATCCATTCATATATTTCAAGTTGTATCAAATAAGGTTTGAGTTTTTGGATACAACCCATAAACCTATGATGACAATGGCACTATAGGGATTGTGAAATTTTATCGTATTTTATTCACACAACCCTATTTTATGTGTTTTTTTCACCCTGTTTAAATTTTTTAAACTCAAAATTGTCAATTTATTATGTTCTTCATTTAATAAGGAAACTGTGGGACTTGAGTTTGCGTGATTTGGAATCAGTTTGTTGAAGTTATGATCTTTTTAGTGAACATGTATGCACTATTTCGGGAAGACGAATTATGATGTGTTTATAGAGTTAACCACGGTATTGATTCGCTTTGAAATACGTGCAAATAAATTGAGTTATGTTGTAAAAATAATTAACAAACTATAGAAACCTATTTTTCTTGATTTGGATTTCAATCGATTGAGATATGCTAATTTTGGTAAATGAGGATCATTACTGAAAATTACTTTCCTAATCATGAACCTTGTTATTGTCATTTAATTAATTAGTGAAATTAATGGTTAATTTCTTGAAATAATTATTGATGAATATTTGTGAAATATTGTATGATGATTATTTCCATAAATGATATTACCTTAACCAAAATTGATTAGATGTGATATAGATCACAATTGGTTACATCAATCCCAACAAACATTTATGCTTGAATAGGATTCGGGATTTGTTTAGGAAATCTTTTGATAATATTACTCAAAATAGTTTTGATAAATATTATATGGTATATCTTTTGTTGAATGACCTTTTATCATCTCAAATACAAAATGATCAAGTCGTATTATCCTGACTTGAGGCAAATATGGTGTCTAGTCGGGGAGCGTTGGGGTAACAGGTTGCTCCGTGAGCAGTTTGTCCCACTCCCGTCATACTGGCCATGACATCAGGTAAGGAAAGGATAATGCTTGAAGTGAATATGATGTATTTTTTTAATTATTAAAATCCGAATAATACGTACTTTTATATTATACCATCCTTCAAGTAATAATAAAAAATGTTTGTTGGTTAATCGATTGGATTAATAATTGATTTAATATGATTAAATTAATTAGATCCAAGTAAACACTTTATTTTTAATAGAGATGTTATTCCCTTGGATGAATTAATTATGTGATCATGATTCATAACAATAATTAAAATTTGAACATGATATGGAGGATCACATATGTGACATCCATGGTCTCTCGTCAAGGCAAAGGGTTCCGTCGTCAGGGATTGTATGTAGGAGACACATGTCCGATGTGAAAGCAACTGCATACAAGCGCATCTGGATCATGCTCTTTGCTTCTCAAATGAGTAAGGTCGTATGCGTAGTGACACCAATATCGAGTCGTCATACTATTGGAGCAATATTGGATTGCACATAGCAAGTTCTAATCTTGTTGACGGTTAGTCAATTAAAGACAGTTCAACATTACCTTAGGAGTGGGGGATCGGTTGTTGATGAATCTACATTTCATCACCTTTATTCTATCATTTTGGCCTTAAAAACCCTAGCTAATGCATGTAAATAGCATTAATTTGTACAAAATAGCATTCATCTTTTATTGCATTTATTGTGTAACTAATATGGTTTTTAATGCTCAAATTATAAATAAAGAGAAGAAAAGAAAAAGAATAAAATATCAAAGATATTTTATGACCCTCAACCCCGAGACCAAGTCAAGAATTGAGTTGGTCGATAAGGAATAATGTAGGGGAGATAGGGGCTAAAAATACAATAAAAACCCATTTATTTTATTCATTCAATAAAGCATTTTTGACACCTATTTTATTATTTATTATTTATACACCAAATAAAGAAACTTTGTACATGAAAGTTGCAGATAATAATGTAAGTAAAAATACAAAATTTAGTTTGTACCAAAATAATGCATAATGTACCTTTTATAGACAAAATAAAATCTCAAAACCCAAATTTCACAAACCCATATCTTCCAAATAGAAACTCAAAATATATCAATCACACTCTAATTGTATATAACTTTTAATAAACTATGTAATGGAGGTGGTTTCAAATTGTTTGGAGCTAAGGTGTGAAAGTTAAGTTTTGGACCTTCATTGTACATTATACCTGATTAAAATATTCAATCTATTCATTCCTTATTTTTTATAATTTCATATTTTTGTAATTTTGTAAATATTATTGATAACATATGTGCTTATTAAAAACAAAATAAAACACCAAATAAAATAAGTTTATATAAATATGTAGACAAAACACCTATGCTATCGCTTGTACACACAATAAAAGTGATCCCTATTCTTTTATTCTTTATTCTTTTATATTTTTATACTCTTGTAAATATTATTTATATTCTATTAAAAATATAAATCTAAAATAAAAACACAAGAAAATACCTTATAATAAAATAATGTATATAAAACATTAATGAAATACCTATAAATATACATATATAATATATATCCTTATTTATTAAGTGTACAATTACATAACAAAAATATAATAAAAATATATTTATGTACACAAAAATAATTTATAAATGGGTAAATAAAAGGATAAAAGAATATAATAAAATATACAAAATAAATTAAGTAAGCTGAAATATAGATGAATATACCTATAAATAACCCCTTAAAATTAACTACTAATAAATAACACCAAAAAATAAATAAATAATCAGATTAAAATACTACATTAAATAATAAACATTTTTATTTTATTAGAAACAAATTTAATAAATTTTAACTCCATTTTTTTTATATTTTTTGCTTAATTCGTATTGTGGGTTAATTGTTGATTGATTCAAGCTTCTCGTCGGTCACCTCGACGACTGTGCTCCCGCCTTGTGTGGAACACACGATCGACAGGATTCTTGGGTCATCATGTGTTAAAGATCGAATTGGGAATGCAAGTTGGACTTGAAAGGCAGATTGTGTTCCCGCTTCATTTTATCTGAGTTGCACTCATATTAAAATGATGTAACAAAGGTAAGAAGGAGATCCAGATCATGCTTAAGATATAATGGTATGTATATCTCTTAAATTGAAAGTTATTAAGGGAATGAAATTTCAAACTGACAGGCAAGATAACTTTGATATAAAAATTCATATATAATAGTAAAAAATATATATTTATATAGTTATGCAAATTATCTTATTTCAGACAATCCTCATTAAACTCACTCAATATTGTACTTACTAATGACAAGTAAAATATCATGGATTGGATCCATGATCAAGATATTGTATTTGTAGTTGGACACATAATGTATGTGGTTACAATGTGGATGCTTCCTCATAATAATGAGGAATGACAATTAAATAGACAATAGGACTACAGACCTATTCTATGTCTCTATAGTCTTGATCTCCTATCGAAATACTTTGGATGTGACATGTCGATGATGATCTTAATTGTCAAATAATCCTTATAAAAAAAAGATGTTCGGGTAAGCATATGCGCTCTCGATATTTAATCGTGAATGACAAGGTTCATTGCAGCATGTAGAATGGTGGCTCTATAAGAAATGTATTGAAAATGTTTTAGTACCTACTTGAACCAAATTATTTTATAGCTTAGATGGATGTAGATACGATGAGTGTCATCATTCTATTGTCTATGCTCAACTCATTCATGAAGCTTCATAATTTTCATATTGTATAAATTCAACGTATCATGTATAAATGTTTGAAATACTCTTATATTTAAATATTTTGAATTCAACATAAGAGATCCTTTTTATTAAGTAATGGTTGTTTATAGATGAAGGAAGCATAGTGGAAGCATGAGTTGGACCCATGTAAGAATTAAAGTCGAAGAGTTGACTATGCTTCTGTGACTTTCTTACATATGGCATCTAAAGAGTTGGATGAATGCCAATACTACATTAAGCCGATGTATTGATAGTTTAACTATCTTTACTATGAAAATCCTTATAGAAGGACTAGGATAGTGCATTCGAACAATCTACATATAATCACTGAAATTTAGTTTCTTACTTGATAAGATCAATGTCTGATAATTTTATTTCATTCTTCTAATAACACTTGCAATTAGTTGCATATATTTTCGAAGACTTAAAATTGTTGATCTTATGGTTTAATAATCATCCACAAGATGCAATTGTTGTTACAATCAATATTTGATAGACAGACTTCATATTTTCAGTGGAAGAGCCCTTAGTCTTGGAGAATGTCTCTATGACGTATATTTTAGAATACACTCATTGTTTATTTATAATTGTTAGAAATAAACATGAATTCTGGAAAAGACCTATCGTAAAGAGTTATGATGGATATATTTCAGATAGTAATCTAACATCTAGAAATCTCTACTAAAACTAGAAAATTAATGAATCATTAACATTTTTAATACTGGAAAATTAAACCTTTAAAGATCAATAGGTGTATGAAGATCATTTGACAATGATCTGACATTGAACCTTGGACATATGTCTATTGATGTGATCAATAGACTAGTAAGAGATACTTTAGATTGTCTGAAATTTGAAATCTTACATACTTATGAATATTGTATTCAAAGTAAAAATGTGTAATGCACGCTTCTTTGGGAATGGTGCTAGATACCAAGGTGTTCAGTATCTCATACATATTGATGCATGTGGATCATCTATATCATAAGGAATATTATGTGATATACATTGAGGATTATTTGTGATATGAGATTTCTTCCTTCATCTTAGAATGCTTTGAAATGTTCAATTATTTCACAATTTCGGTTTAGAACCAAAGTTTGAAGGAAGATGAAATGAATTTGATCTAAATTAGGTATCAAGTACCTATTCGATGAATTCAAAGAATACCTTATTGAGAAAGAAATATCATTATTTTCTCACTCTTCCTAATACACCTAAACTCAATGGAGTTATAGGGAGATACAATTGGATCATGTGTGACATGATTTGACCAATGATGAATCTTTGCATAATTACCTCTTAGTTTCCAGGTATATATGTAGTAGAGACTACAATATATATCCTTAATATAAATTCTATGCAAATCTAAACCTCAAACCCCTCATAAGCTATGGTTTGGAACCTAGCCTGGTGTTGTAGACTTTAGGATTTAGGGTTTCTTCCTCGATAATTTTGTTACGGATGCAAGTAAGCCGGAATCTAGCACCAGAGAGTGCTGCTTCATTAGGAAAATAAAGGATGGTATTGGACACTTACTTTATGACATTGAGATTCTTAAAATATTTCATCTATACAGATATGATTCTTAGATGATGACTCTGTTGATAATCAAGATGAAAATGAAGTTAAGGATCTCATTGAATCTTTAGAAGATAATAAGGCTCTTGAAATCTGAAACTAAATGGAAAATTAAAGATGAAACACTCATACCTCTTCAAATGAGTTTGAGGATGTATTCCATGAGTCAGTTAAGTCTAATAATGATCCGACTTCATATAATGAAGCTTCTGAGGATCATGACATGGAGAGTTGGATGTCAGCAATAAGGTCTAAAGTGGACTTTACACAAATGTTGTATATGGACCCTCGAGGATCCACCCATATGAGTAAGACATGTTAAGGTGTAAATGGATCTTCAAGAGAAAGAGGGAACCTGATGACAAGGTATGTACCTTCAAAGCACGGCGCGTATCCTCGAGATACCCACAGAAAGAAGACACCGCTTGCGGTGAGACTTTCTTTCTAGTGTCCATGCTTAAACTCATCAAATTATTGTTAACTATAGCTGCACTACTTGACTATGCCATCTTCAAGATGGAAGTCGAGATTGCATTCCTTTATGAATTAGTCATTGAGGATATTCATATGAAGTAGCCCTAGGGCTTCATAGTTGAGGAAAGTAAGGTGTGCAATCATCTATGGACTCGAATAAGCTTCTTGTAGTTGGAACATCAGATTTGATTAAATTATAATGGTTATGATTTCAGATAGAATCTTGATGAACCATGTGAAGCTTAGTGGGAGTGCCAATGTGTTCATCATGATAAATGTAGATGATATCCTAATCATGTAGAATGATATAAGGATGATAATAAGTCTTTTATAATCTGTCTATTTTATACCTTGAGATATGATCTCAAGAATACCTCTTAAATCTTAGTTCTGAAGTTGTTTAGAATCAAAGAAAAGAGGGTATTGGGACCGTCACATTAGTAGTACACCTTCGGCATGTTCAATTTTCTAGAAAATTCTAATAAAGGCTTCTTTTCCTTAAGATATGATACTAACCTTTCCAAAGGGATAACACCTCAAGGAGATGATGTAGTGAATGCTAGAACTGCTTACCCTTGTGCATCAGTTACGAGAAGACGGGTGTATGTTAGAAGTGTACAAAAGTCAGATGTTTGCCATGCAGTGGGAGTAGTAAGCTGTTACTAAAACTACTAAAAACTTGATTGCGGTAATAACAATATCTTCAAAGAGGACAAGACTTTAGAGATAGTGATCTCTATGTCTTATCTTCAAGAAATTGAGATTTTAGAGATAGCAGTCTAAAAGGGTCTTAACTACAAATGCCTTGGGAGAAAGATATCTCCTGGAATAAGGGTATTTTGATGAGGATAATAGAAATTACATACTAGTTATAACGATTATTGAGTTTTAGTGTCAAAGACACTATAACTACTTTAACAAGATTGAGTATTGGTTGCATAAAATGCAATATTCGCATTGTATGCGAGCATTGTTACTAGGAGTATGCAAGTGCCGTAAAAGGACTTGGCATAGTTTCTCGGGAACAGAGTGACTGATCAACTTACCTAGCTATTTTTCTAAATAGCCTATGATTGTCACATGAGTTTGTATTTAAAGATTATCCTATTAATGGCTCTTTGGGCTAGTGGAAGAGTGTTGGACATGTGAGCCCACAGTGAGCCATTTTGCAATAAATGTTATTGCAAATATCATTCCTTGATCTGAAATAAAGAATAACTAATTTGCATAACAGGTCTCTTAGTACAGTTATGGTTATGTACCATTACCATTTTCATGATCATACAACTGTTGATTCAATTGTTGAATCATAAAGGTTGGTGCAAGGATGAATATCTAAAGAATTAGATTGAGGACTCATAAAGCACCATCAAATGATTATTAAGAGTTTATCTCCAGCCTAATTAAGAGATGGTAATCCTTTCTCTTTTGGTTGATATTTGACTGACCACTTTGAAGGATATTGAGAATCTAAAACGCATCACGGAAGCGCGACGATCGCATCTCATGCGATCTGGGCGACTAGTCGCACTAGTCGTAATGTGCAGCGGAATTTAAAAAATTTAAATCATATGATGAAACCACATGATCACAAGAATGTTTCTTGCATCTTTTCATCAAACCACAAAGTATTAGAAATACCTCTCGAAGCACGGTTGCAATTACGAGATCTCTAAAGCAAGAGATCCTCCTGGCTCAAGTCCGATACACGAAGACAGCACTTGCGAGCGCGATGATGAGACGCGTGACTCCCGCAATCCTCGACGAAGATCCAAGCCTGGAATCCCATGATTTCATCCAACGAAATCCATCATCTTCCTCTAGAGCAAGCAGCCCCCAAGAAGATGGAGATCCTTAAGTAGTCTAAGGCGAAGGCGAGAAGGTCTCTCTCAACGCATAAAATGGACGACCACCTTAGAGAGAGAGAGACGACGAGAATGAGAGGGAGAGAGAGAGAGAGAGTACACATGTACTCTTGATGTACCTTGAAGGGGCTAGGGTTGCCCTCCTTATATATTAATTTGGGATCCAATGGATCTCAATCCATGGCATACATAGATCCAACGGCTAGATTAATCTAGAATCAATCAACGGCCATGATTGTTGTTGGTTAAAAACCAACAACATTAATTTATATCAAATCAAATATATATTGCATTATCATCAATACAATTTAATTTAACATAAATCAATTAATAAGAGATAATAAGATAACAAAAGAGACGATAAGTAATCTCCCCCCCCCCAAAAAAAAGGGGGCGTCACCTATAGGTGATGTCACCTATTTTTGTGGTGATTATTTCCTCTTTATTCTATCCTATTGATCCTTAATAAATTGCAATAACTATTATTTCAAAATTATCCACCAAATTAATACTGAATTAATTTGTGAATATTTCCATCATGCCATTGAAAAATATGTGAATCATATTCACAACTCAAACTAATTTGTAAATTACATTTCTAATTAGTTAATTAATGTGAATCCATTCCACATTAACAATTAACAAATTCTATTTACAAAGTCTCTCTCTCTCTCTCTCTCTGATATATTGTAAATCACATTTATAATATAAACATATATTATGGATATCACTATCCACGATCTTCTTTTCTTTGATAATTAAATCTCATTTAATTATCTTGGATAATCATTCTCACAATATGAATCTTATTCATATTATACTTGATAATTCAATCTCATTTAATCATCAAGAACTTCTTGCTTGGATACAAAATTCATCATAGGAATTATTTCTGAACTCCTTCAAGAATAATGTGCTTTCTCCGCATATACTTGGAGATAAGGACAGGGCGATTGTATTATTCCACGTATAGTGACTTGGATATTGAGATCTCATCTCAAATCCCCATCTAACAGATCTCTCTTAGATGCTTGATTAAATCAAGTCTGTATACTTAATCTTCTCATTACATCTGAATCTCATTCAGATCAATGTCCAACATTTGGACCTAGATCAAGATACTTCTCTACTGAGAGGAGTCACTAAAATCCAGACTTGTTTCATCACTCCCTCAAACTGGAAGCGTCATGGTTATACAATCGTTTATGATCACATCAACCATAGGTATTCCCAATACCTGCACATCCTGCATACTGGAAGACCAATGATCAACCTGAAGATGAAGATGAATTTTACACTATCTTCTTCAGGGTTTGATCACCAAGTTTCTCAATATTGATCATTGGAATTTTGTATCGATCATATGCTTTCCCAAAGCATATATCATACCTTCGAATTCTTGTCATGCTTCCAAAGCACGACGACCATGCATGGAATTTGATCGGTCCCAATACCTCATGAGTGAGCTCATGTCTTCCGGTTCATAAATGAACATGTATGACCCCTTTGAGAGATCGTATTACACATATGACCTTACATGCACACCAGTTCGCCGGTATATAGACCTTGGTTAGGTCATCAACCTAATGGTCTGCCAAATGTGCACACTCAGACATATAGTAACACATCTGTATATGGTCAGAGGAAGTGTAATGCCCCACCTCGACGGGAGCGCATCTCAACACCCATTCACACTATTACCCAACAACAGTCATAAACAACCTGCATGATATACCATTTATACAAAAAAAAACATAGGAAGGAAAATCTAAGTTTTCATTGATAACAAAAGTCCACATAGGAATAGCAATAAATCCTCAGAGTCTCTTTATTACATCATAAATACTTGAAAATGAAAGATAGCCACAACTACTAAGAAACTAATCCTCAACCTTAACCACGTCCTGCAGATGCACCACCAAAGATATGAGCCTTTGTCTCCTGCTCTACACTTCCTGTTGGATTTCCAAAGAATGTAACTCATGAGTCAACTGACTCAGTAAGGATAAAATAACTTATAAATCAAGAGAGAGTATAGGTAGGCAATGCAAATGCAGTAACTTAACAAGTTTAGAAGAGAACACTCTAAAAGCATCTAGCATTATACAATCACTTATACTCTAGGCCTTTAATAAGTACACAATCAAACCAATTCTTTGACATATCTATATTAATATTTTCATTTACTTATCCCGGACTCGCCCGTCAAAGGAGAAAGATTACACTAGAAATGAAGTCTGCAACACTTCATTTAAAGTGCAACCCAAAACCTGTGCGCAAACGCGATCCTTCAGCTAGTCTAGTTGATAGTACTCTGACACTCGAGACGGGCATATACGTTCAATGAGTCCCAACCCGGTCAATCGAGTCTGCCGGAGGAGTCTCGCTCGCTCCCTAAGAAGTGCAACAAAAGGGATCCATAGGTGCGATGCACGCGTGCATCCACCTCAATTCCTCCAGAGTACCTACCACCACCCCACTCTGTGATGCCCCTCGAGTGGGGGTGACTCACTGTTGGCTCAGCCAGACTACAAGGGTGTGCACCCACCTTGTAGTATCTATTTTTCATGCAAGCATACCTATCTCTTCTTAGAAGTGTTTAGTCTGGAGACTTGATGAGGAATAAAAAAACTCCCAATCCATGGAGTAACCCATACGTTTAATAAAAAAAATTTACTTGTAGCTTATAACAAACATCAAGCATACCCACGTGTGTCATAAGTAACATTCTAACTTGAGTCATTCATGCAAGAGTTATATCATATAATTAGTACCATATCCAACCCAGGTATACTCCATCGTCCGACGCACGTGCGGCACTCTCGGACTTAGATAATTTTCAGTGATGGTTATTCAAACCATTAAACGTAGATATATACCTGCTTCAGTGGTATCTTACTCCCTACCAGTATGCTCAAAGAAAGTCAAGCGATTCAATAATGGGAGAATCCTGATATGAATATAATTATAACGATACTTTATCTTATATGCATGTTATTCACAATCTCATGCCAGGATATCATTAGGTACGAAAATAGATACATTCACAATGGAAAACAAGAAATTATGGGAAAATTTATGTTATATGCTCGAAATTCCCAAGCAAATCTCATAACTCATAACTATGTTGTAAATACTTTAACATATTTAATATCCAAAGGCTGTATTCCAACCACGATTGAAGTCAGCCCTAATTAGAGCTTAGCTATTAGGATTTCTCTGGATATGCATTAATTTAGTATGTATTCCTATAATTAGTATACGCACCAATAAAAGAAATAAATAATACGACTAAAAGGATGTTTTCCTTTAATATCTTGTAAGACTAAACAACGCTTTATATTTAAGAAAAGTATCCGTTAAAACAAAAGTTTAACATAATGATAAAATTAGTACATTCCTGAGCAGATTAGTTAGATTGCCATTGAAATTTTCTTATCTTGATATGTTGAATGTAATCGTTTAGACTGTTCATAACAATAATTAATTATATATAGTTTGTAAAGAGAGAGTTGTAGAGAGAAAAAGTTTTATCATGGACTCTTCACGAAGATAATGATTGGTTTCGTATTAAAAAGAAACTCGCAAAGATTTTATCAAACGGAAATTTCATGAAGTCCACAGTTTACAACTTTTATCAATATTTCAAAACTTAATATGTAACAAATATTAAATTACGTCAGAACTTAAGATCCCTTTTAATTAATTTATTTTTTTTTGACATATTCTACATCAACAAGGCCCAAGGAGATACCGAAGATTCATATCTTGACATTAATAGAAAGCAAGATGCCTATATAACTCATCCCTTCAACGTGTCTTTAATTACAATATTGTCACCTCTCACAGTATGTTATTAAGGTCTTAGAAACGTAAAAAGTCAAGATCAACCCATCAAAGATTGACCTTTGACATACCTTATGCACGGACATATGAGGAGCTAATTTGATGGGGACACTAGACGATGTACCAACAGCAAGAGAGAGATCCGGGGTAGGATCGAAATTTACATACACCCCACATAATGACAATCTCCATGTATTGCAAGCAATACGAATAAAAAGAGAAAGTCAAGGATCCGTTACCTATGCTCGTGCACGCCTTTGATCCATGTGCTCGATCGCCCGATCACCAATCCAATGAGAGGGCTGCCTTTCCCTTGCGACGGCCTTCCTCGTCTTCTTCTTGTCTCGAAGCTACGGAGCTTGCACCATTATCCTTTTGGCTCTCTAGAGAAGGAGATGGAACAAGATAAGAGAATGACTTGGGAAGGAAGAAAGGGTGGATTAGGGTTTGGAAAAGGAGTAGGAATGAGGGAAGATAAAGGGTGTGGGTCTTTATATAGTTGGGGATTACAACATTAGTTTTAGAAACCCTAAAACAACCCTAATTCGAAATTAATTAACCAAAACCCGTAACCCTTAATTCCCTCAAAAACCATGACCCCTCTTCACTAAAACATGCATATCTCCCACATCCGGACTGGGAATTTTGCGTTTTTGGGCTTGTTGGAAAGCTTGCGACGAGACGCTTCTTTTGAGTATAATATTGAATAGGTTTTAAAGCTTCAGAAAAATCCGAAAATTACGGGGTGTTACATCATAACAACCTTAAAAACAGTCTCGTCCCCGAGACTTGGGATGTAAAAGGTGTAATATAACAACCTTAAAAGGTTGGATCCTATCGAGTAAAAGATAACAACCTTAAAAAGGATGAAAGTAGCTTATAAATTACCTTCAAAAAGGTATGGGTAGTCCCGTCGCATATCCTCCTCAGGTTCCCAGGTGGCCTCCTCGGAGTTATGTCGTTGCCAAAGGATCTTCACCAAGGGTATCTCCTTGTGCCTTAACTTCTTCACTGAACGATCGATGATCCGAACTGGTTCCTCCGGATAACTCAGATTAGTATCCACATGAAGATCATCATCACTAATCAAATGCGATGGATCATGCACATATTTTCTCAAGTTGGAGATATGAAAAACATCATGCACACCGGCAAGGTGAGGAGGAAGAGCAATCCTGTACGCAACTTTACCAATGTTGTCGAGAATCTCGAACGGTCCGACAAACCGTGGTGCTAATTTTCCCCTCACTCCAAACCGCTGAACTCCCTTCATGGGAGAAACTCTCAAGAAGACAAAATCTCCAACCTCAAAACTAAGATCAGTGCGTCGTCTATCGCTATAGCTCTTTTGCCTACTCTGTGCAGTAAGCAATTTCTTCCGAGCTATCTTGATTGCCTTAGCGGTCTCCTCCAAATACTCTACCTTATGTAGAAGGTTATGTCCAATCTCCTGCCAACTCAGAGGTGTAGAGCATCGTCTTCCATACAATGCTTCAAAAGGAGCCATACCTATACTGGCATGGTAACTGTTATTATACGTAAACTCTGCTAACGGCAAATGGTCTTTCCACGACCCTTTCCACTCCAGCACACATGCTCGAAGAAGATCCTCCAGTGTTTGAATTGTCCTCTCAGATTGTCCGTCGGTCTGAGGGTGGTACGTAGAACTGAGGCATAGTTGTATTTCTAAAGAACTCATGAATTCCCTCCAGTAGTGAGAGGTGAACCTTGGATCACGATCAGATACAATCTGCTTAGGCTGCCCATGAAGTCTGACAATCTCCTAAATAAAGACCACTGCAAGCTGTAAGGGAGTGCATGCCATACTCACAGGTATGAAATGTGCTGACTTAGTAAGCCTATCAACCACGACCCAGATGGCATCATGACTACTAGTTGTCTTAGGAAGACCCGTCACAAAATCCATAGATATACCCTCCCACTTCCACTCAGGAATAGGAAGGGATTGCAAAAGTCCAGGTGGCCTCTTATGCTCAGCCTTAATTTGCTGACACGTAAGACATTTTGCCACAAACTTGGCCACATCCCTTCTCATTTGCTTCCACCAAAAATTCTTTTTCAAATCCTTATACATCTTTGTGCCACCAGGATGTATCGACAAACGTGAACTATGTGCCTCACGCATGATCTCTTCCCTCAATTGTACATCTGCTGGAACACACAATCGATTCCCATTTCGTAGCACACCATTTGGTAAGAAAAGCCAACTAAGGTTCCTGCGATAGCCTTCTCCTTGAGTCTCTGCATACTCAGGTCTTCCTGTTGCCCTTGGATGATTCGCTCAACTAACTCTGGACGAGAAGGGGATGGAACTATGACAGTCTCTCGACTACTCTGAAATGGATGCCAATCACTGAAAGCTGCAAGAAGATCCCATGCTTTAAGCTGAGGACGAGATTCACTTGAATGAGGCCTACGACTAAGGGCATCAGCAACCACGTTCGCCTTACCAGGATGGTAAGAGATGGTGCACTCGTAATCCTTTAACAGCTCCAGCCATCTCCTTTGCCTCATATTGAGCTCCTTCTGATCAAAAAGATGCTTGAGACTCTAGTGATCTGTGAAGATCTCGAAAGCAAACCATAAAGATAATGTCTCCACATTTTAAGAGCAAAGATAATTGCTGCCAGTTCCATATCATGAGTTGCGTAATTTTTCTCATGGGGCTTCAACTGTCTAGATCCATATGCAACAACCTTACCATGTTGCATCAAAACCGCACCCAGACCCTCCTTTGATGCATCGGTGTAAACCGTGAATTCGTCTGGGCCCGACGGAATTGTCAAGATGGGAGTTGTAGTGAGCCTTTCCTTCAGAGTCTGGAAGCTATTCTCACATTCTTCTGACCAAGCATATGGCATCTCATTCTTGGTTAGCTGGGTGAGGGGAAGGGCAATCTGAGAAAATCCCTTCACAAACCGCCTGTAATAACCGGCTAAGCCAAGAAAGCTTCGGATCTCAAACACATTCTTCGGTCGTTCCCAACTAAGGACTGCTTCGATTTTTGCCGGATCCACCGACACTCCTGCACCTGAGATAACATTGCCTAAGAATGATACTTCTTGAAGCCAAAACTCACACTTACTAAACTTTGCATATAGCTTGTGCCTCCGTAAGGTCTCCAACACTGTCTGTAAGTGAGTGCGATGTTCCTTCTCATCTCGAGAGTATATGAGGACATCGTCAATGAAAACTACAACAAAGCTGTCGAGGAAAGGCTGAAACACCCGATTCATCATGTCCATGAATGCTGCTGGGGCATTTGTTAATCCAAAGGGCATCACCAAGAACTCATAGTTACCATATCTGGTTCTGAAGGCAGACTTTGGTATGTCCACATCCCGAATACGTAGTTGGTGATAACCAGACCGCAGATCAATCTTGGAGAAGATGGATGACCCTTGTAGCTGATCAAAGAGATCGTCAATGCGTGGCAAAGGGTAACGATTCTTGATTGTTACTTTATTCAACTGCCGATAATCTATACACATGCGCATAGATCCATCCTTCTTCTTAACAAAAAGGACAGACGCTCCCCATGGAGATGTACTAGGGCGTATGAAACCCTTCTCCAGCAGTTCTTGTAACTGCACCTTGAGTTCCTTCAGCTCAGCTGGTGTCATCCGGTATGGTGTCATGGATACTGGTTGAGTTCCTGGAATGATAGAAATCTCAAACTCCACCTCACGAGGTGGGGGAAGCCCAGGCAAATCTGCAGGAAATACATCCGGAAAGTTCTTTACTATTTCAACATCCTCTATTCCTTCCATGGGAGTTTGATTCCCAATGACGTGAGCAATAAATCCTTCACACCCTTGAGATAGCAGGCGATGAGCTTGCAATGCTGATATGCAGGTTACCCCTCTCGACGAGATGCTTCCATCAAATATGAATTCTTGTAGCTCAGGAATCCTGAAAATAATCTGTTTTTGGAAACAGTCTAAACATGCGTGGTGATTCTCAAGCCAGTCCATGCCGAGAATAACATCAAAATCCTCCATCTGAATAAGCAGCAAGTAGGCCTCGAGCATATAACCTCCAATATAGACCGGGCAATCGGGAAACACCCGATGTACAACAAACACCTGACCTCCAGGTCCCTTAATAAGATAAGGGTCTGAAACCACAGTAGGCTCTCGGCCTAAGGTATCCGCAAAACTCCATGACACGAAGGAATGAGATGCACCCGAATCAAAAAGAGCATGAGCTGTAAATTCGCCTACTGAAATCATACCTCGTACTACTGATCCCGAAGCATGTGCTTGCTCATCGGTGATGGCATGGAGTTGTCCTTCTCTTCGTGGCCCACTGGAACCTGTCGTGCCACGAGTCTTGTTGGAATGTCCCCTGCCACCACGAGAGGTAGAACCATGTCCCTGGTGCTGCGGACGTCCCCCTCGTACAGTACCTCGCATCTGTGAAGCTCCCAACGGACAGTTGGACCTGATGTGCCCCTCTTGGTTGCATCGGTAGCAAACATGTGCATCGGTTATGTTGTTCACCATAGGATGTGCTGGTCGTGATGGCTCGGAAAGTGCTTGCCCCAAGGTAGGAGCTCCTCCATGTGCGGACCTGGTAGACATGCCATGCCGGTAGGGGTGGGTACGTTGTCCTCTTCGTGCTGTCGAACGGTCATTACGAGCAGTCTTCCCATAAAAGCTCGATCCTCCTTGCCTGGTTTGCGCTGACCTGCCTTCACGCAAGTCCTCTTCTACTCGTGATGCAGCATCAACCACTTCGTTCATAGTAACCAATCTAAGGGGTACTAGTCTCTCGCGAATTTCCTTACGGAGACCCCGAAAGAACTTGAATGCTTTGTCAGCCTCAGTCGGCACAGTGCTAGCAGCATACTTCAGCAACTCCGTGAACCTGTTTAGATAAGCAGTCACAGTCTTGTTCCCTTGCTCGAGTAGTGTGAACTCCACACGGCGCTGCTCTAGCCAGTATTCCGGATAGAAATTCTCCCGGAACGCCTCAGTGAATTTCTCCCAAGTAATTGGCATTGTAATCTGCGGCTCCATAGAACTCCACCATTCCTCAGCATAGCCTGCTAAGGAGTAAGTGGCAAGGGTAACCTTCTCCTCATCCGGTACATGTATGGTGCGAAATACCTTTTCCACACGCTTCAGCCACCTCTCTGCCACATCTGGGCTTGTATTGCCCAGAAACTCCGGAACCTTCTCCTTGCGATATTTTGAAAATATGTCCTCTTGTCGCGGTGGCATCGGCGAGGGGGGAGGAGGAGGAGGAGGTGGCGGCGGTGGTGGATCACCGTCTCCCCCACCCATTCCAGACCCCCCTTCGGACGTAGATCTCGACAATCGCTCCTCGAGCATAAGCTGTCTCTGCTGCACATCCTGCAGCATCGCCATCATCGCAGCCAATTGCTGCGCAGTCTGATCCCTACGAGGCGGCATGATCTGCATGAGTAGAAATAAATAAAAAAAAAGGAATTGTGATTAGATTCAAGAGAAGAGGTCATTTGTCAACCTTGATCATTTTTTTTGATAGTAGTCAGCAGACTACTTGTCTAATGTACAATGGTATTTCTCCTACCATACAGTTGTCTATGACTGATGGGATAATTGGGCTCTGATACCAAATGTAATGCCCCACCTCGACGGGAGCGCATCTCAACACCCATTCACACTATTACCCAACAACAGTCATAAACAACCTGCATGATATACCATTTATACAAAAAAAAACATAGGAAGGAAAATCTAAGTTTTCATTGATAACAAAAGTCCACATAGGAATAGCAATAAATCCTCAGAGTCTCTTTATTACATCATAAATACTTGAAAATGAAAGATAGCCACAACTACTAAGAAACTAATCCTCAACCTTAACCACGTCCTGCAGATGCACCACCAAAGATATGAGCCTTTGTCTCCTGCTCTACACTTCCTGTTGGATTTCCAAAGAATGTAACTCATGATTCAACTGACTCAGTAAGGATAAAATAACATATAAATCAAGAGAGAGTATAGGTAGGCAATGCAAATGCAGTAACTTAACAAGTTTAGAAGAGAACACTCTTTAAGCATCTAGCATTATACAATCACTTATATTCTAGGCCTTTAATAAGTACACAATCAAACCAATTCTTTGACATATCTATATTCATATTTTCATTTACTTATCCCGGACTCGCCCGTCAAAGGAGAAAGATTACACTAGAAATGAAGTCTGCAACACTTCATTTAAAGTGCAACCCAAAACCTGTGCGCAAACGCGATCCTTCAGCTAGTCTAGTTGATAGTACTCTGACACTCGAGACGGGCATATACGTTCAATGAGTCCCAACCTGGTCAATCGAGTCTGCCGGAGGAGTCTCGCTCGCTCCCTAAGAAGTGCAACAAAACGGATCCGTAGGTGCGATGCACGCGTGCATCCACCTCAATTCCTCCAGAGTACGTACCACCACCCCACTCTGTGATGCCCCTCGAGTGGGGGTGACTCACTGTTGGCTCAGCCGGACTACAAGGGTGTGCACCCACCTTGTAGTATCTATTTTTCATGCAAGCATACCTATCTCTTCTTAGAAGTGTTTAGTCTGGAGACTTGATGAGGAATAAAAAAAACTCCCAATCCATGGAGTAGCCCATACGTTTAATAAAAAAAATTTACTTGTAGCTTATAACAAACATCAAGCATACCCACGTGTGTCATAAGTAACATTCTAACTTGAGTCATTCATGCAAGAGTTATATCATATA
This sequence comes from Ottelia alismoides, assembly GCA_037367405.1. Classification (NCBI taxonomy): domain Eukaryota; kingdom Viridiplantae; phylum Streptophyta; class Magnoliopsida; order Alismatales; family Hydrocharitaceae; genus Ottelia; species Ottelia alismoides. The sequence goes on along the minus strand of JAZKJV010003238.1, from coordinate 141,941 downwards.
ATTAGTACCATATCCAACCCAGGTATACTCCATCGTCCGACGCACGTGCGGCACTCTCGGACTTAGATAATTTTCAGTGATGGTTATTCAAACCAGTAAACGTAGATATATACCTGTTTCAGTGGTATCTTACTCCCTACCAGTATGCTCAAAGAAAGTCAAGCGATTCAATAATGGGAGAATCCTGATATGAATATAATTATAACGATACTTTATCTTATATGCATGTTATTCACAATCTCATGCCAGGATATCATTAGGTACGAAAATAGATACATTCACAATGGAAAACAAGAAATTATGGGAAAATTTATGTTATATGCTCCAAATTCCCAAGCAAATCTCATAACTCATAACTATGTTGTAAATACTTTAACATATTTAATATCCAAAGGTTGTATTCCAACCACGATTGAAGTCAGCCCTAATTAGAGCTTAGCTATTAGGATTTCTCTGGATATGCATTAATTTAGTATGTATTCCTATAATTAGTATACGCACCAATAAAAGAAATAAATAATACGACTAAAAGGATGTTTTCCTTTAATATCTTGTAAGACTAAACAACGCTTTATATTTAAGAAAAGTATCCGTTAAAACAAAAGTTTAACATAATGATAAAATTAGTACGTTCCTGAGCAGATTAGTTAGATTGCCATTGAAATTTTCTTATCTTGATATGTTGAATGTAATCGTTTAGACTGTTCATAACAATAATTAATTATATATAGTTTGTAAAGAGAGAGTTGTAGAGAGAAAAAGTTTTATCATGGACTCTTCACGAAGATAATGATTGGTTTGGTATAAAAAAGAAACTCGCAAAGATTTAATCAAACGGAAATTTCATGAAGTCCACAGTTTACAACTTTTATCAATATTTCAAAACTTAATATGTAACAAATGTTAAATTACGTCAGAACTTAAGATCCCTTTTAATTAATTTATTTTTTTTGACATATTCTACATCAACAAGGCCCAAGGAGATACCGAAGATTCAAATCTTGACACTAATAGAAAGCAAGATGCCTATATAACTCATCCCTTCAACGTGTCTTTAATTACAATATTGTCACCTCTCACAGTATGTTATTAAGGTCTTAGAAACGTAAAAAGTCAAGATCAACCCATCAAAGATTGACCTTTGACATACCTTATGCACGGACATATGAGGAGCTAATTTGATGGGGACACTAGACGATGTACCAACAGCAAGAGAGAGATCCGGGGTAGGATCGAAATTTACATACACCCCACATAATGACAATCTCCATGTATTGCAAGCAATACGAATAAAAAGAGAAAGTCAAGGATCCGTTACCTATGCTCGTGCACGCCTTTGATCCTTGTGCTCGATCGCCCGATCACCAATCCGATGAGAGGGCTGCCTTTCCCTTGCGACGGCCTTCCTCGTCTTCTTCTTGTCTCGAAGCTACGGAGCTTGCACCATTATCCTTTTGGCTCTCTAGAGAAGGAGATGGAACAAGATAAGAGAATGGCTTGGGAAGGAAGAAAGGGTGGATTAGGGTTTGGAAAAGGAGTAGGAATGAGGGAAGATAAAGGGTGTGGGTCTTTATATAGTTGGGGATTACAACATTAGTTTTAGAAACCCTAAAACAACCCTAATTCGAAATTAATTAACCAAAACCCGTAACCCTTAATTCCCTAAAAAACCATGACCCCTCTTCACTAAAACATGCATATCTCCCACATCCGGACTCGGAATTTCACGTTTTTGGGCTCGTTGGAAAGCTTGCGACGAGACGCTTCCTTTGAGTAAATATTGAATAGGTTTTAAAGCTTCAGAAAAATCCGAAAATTACGGGGTGTTACAGGAAGTGTGCCTTTGCTGTGATAGTATTCAACATAGGACTTTGGTTATCTCGATCCCGCTAAGTCAACCCTTTGACCTAACTAATCTGACACCTCCGAATCACAATTCCCTTGCAGAGGACCTGCATCAAGAGGTCGGACAGATATCAACCTATGTGAGAAAGGATTGCCATCTCCTACTCAGGCTGGAGATCATCTCTTAATAATCATTTGACAGTGATTGATGAGTCTTCTACATGCTTGCTCTTTCGACATGCTTGCTCTTTTGGTGCCATCTGGGTTCCTTTGCTTGGGAAATGGCTCCTGTGTTATCGCAGAGTAACGGGATGGGAGTATCAGAGGAAACTATGCCAAGCTCCAAGATGAACTTGCACAACCACACCGCCTCCTTTGCAGCATCCGATGCAGCAATGTATTTGGATTTTGTTGTTGAATCCTCCGTAGTGTCCTGCTTCTTGCTTTTCTAGCTCACAGCACCACCATTCAACAGGAATACAAACCCTGATGTTGACTTTCGATCATCAATATCCGACTGGAAGTCTAAATCTGTATATCCCAAGGCTTGGAGATCTCCATCTCCATAGACCAAGATGTAATCTTGCATCCGTCTTAGATATTTGAATATGTTCTTTACTGCATTCCAGTGTTGCTCTCCATAGTAGGATTGGTAACGACATACCACTCCCACTGCATGGCAGATGTCTAACCTAGTACACATCATGGCATACATTAAGCTTCATACAACTGATGCATAGGGGCATCCAGCCATGGCCTTCTTTTCCTCAACACTTTGAGGAGCCATCCCTTTAGACAGATGGATATCATGTCTTAAGGGGAGGAATCCTTTCTTAGAACTATCCATACGGAATCGTTCCTGAATCATCTTAATGTATCCATGTTGTGACAATCCCAACATCCTCTTTTCTCGGCTTCTGAACAACTTCAAGCCTATGATGTAAGAGGCTTCTCCAAGATCTTTCATCTCGAAGGTATGAGATAGCCAAATCTTCACACTGGTCATCATTCATGTATAATTCCCAATGATAAGGATATCATCTACGCAAATCACGATGAACACAATGGCGCTCCCACTAAGCTTCTTGTACACACAAGGTTCATCAGGATTCTGCACAAAATCATAACTCTTTATGGTTTCATCAAATCTGATATTCCAGCTACAAGAAGCTTGTTTGAGCCCATAAATGGATTTCTTTATCTTGCATACTTTTCCATCCTCAACTATGCAGCCTTGGGGCTACTTCATATAGATATCCTCCTCGAGGTATCCATTGAGGAAGGCTGTCTTGACGTCCATCTGACAGATGTCGTAGTCAAGAGATGCAGTTATAGCTAGCAGTGTCCTGATGGACTTAAGCATAACCACAGGAGAGAACGTCTCATCGTAGTCGATGCCTTCTCTCTGTGTGTAGCCCTTGGCAACGAGCCGTGCCTTGAAAGTCTCTACTTTCCCATCAGGTCCCCTTTTTCTCTTGAAGAACCATTTACACCCAATGGGTTTCACCCCTTTAGGTGGATCCTCTAGGGTCCATACACCTTTCTTATGCATGGAGTCAATCTCTGTCTTCATGGCTAGCATACATATATCCATGTCATGATCCGCGAGTGCTTCATCAAATGAAGTAGGATCACTGTCAGTCTCACTTGACACATGGGATCCATACCTTTCAGGTGGTGCAACAACCCTCGAACTCCTTCGAAGAGGTATGGGTGTTTCATCTTCATTTATCTCCTCAGTTTCTGGTTCAGGAACCTCAGAATCCTCAGAGGATTCAATGAGTTCCTCTACTTCATTTCTATCTTGATCTTTAGGGAAATCATCCTCCAGAAATTTTACATCTCTAGAGACAAAAACTTTTTGGGTCTCAGGGTCATAAAGTTGATATCCAATACCATCTTTAACGTACCCAATGAAGTAACACTCATAAGTGCGAGATTCTAGCTTACTTATGTCCACATTCTTCGCATGGACCAAGCAACCCAAACCCTCAAGTGATTAACACTAGGTTTGTTTCCATACCAGAACTCATGAGGAGTCTTAGAAATAGATTTGCTAGGAATCTTATTCAGGATATATATTGTTGTCTCTACTGCATATCCCCAGAAACTAAGTGGTAAACGTGATTTGCTCATCATTGAACGGACCATGTCCATAATGGTCCTGTTGCGTCTTTCAGCAACACCATTAAGTTGGGGAGTTCCAGGGGGAGTGAGATTGGAGACAATTCCATTCTCTTTAAGGAATCCCTTGATTTCGTTTGAGAGGTACTCGCCACCTCGGTCAGATCGAATCCGTTTAATCTTCCTATTGGTTTGGTTCTCAACCAAAGCCTTAAACTCTTTGAACTTTTCAAAGGTTTCAGATTTATGACATAGTAGGAAGATAAACCCGTATCGCGAATGGTCATCAATAAATGTCAGATAATATCGAAATCCATTTCGGGTCGCGATACTGAAGGGACCACATACATCAGTATGTATTAGGTTTGGAATACCTTCGCATCTCATAATCTTGTTACGGAAAGGCAACCTGGTCATTTTACCTCGAATGCATTGTTCACATGTAGGTAAAGATTGGACCTGTAGAAAATCTAAGGGTCCATCTTTTATCAATTTATTGATCCTATAAACAGTTATATTACCAAGACTTTGATGCCAAATCATATTCGAACGATTTCTATTCTCCCTGGATCTTTTAAGGTTTTTATTAGTGGTAGTGACATTCATGACACATTTATCAATACACAATTCATAGAGTCCTCCAGAAGTCAGAACACCATCCACAATAAATTTATCATATTGATAAATGACTAACTTATTACATAATAGGAAGGAATATCCTTGTCTAACTAGCTTAGATACAGATATCAAATTCCTCCTGACATCAGGTACATAAATACACTCTTTAAGTACTAAGACTCGACCACTAGATAACTATAGTCGGCAGATCCCAATGGCGACTGCTGCAACACTTGCATCAGATCCCATCTAGATGACTATCTCCCCTTGCTCCAGATTCCTAGTTTCCTGAAACAAATGCAACGAATTGCATACATGAATAGAAGCACCAGAATCTATAACCCAACTTCCTTCTCGTCCAACGAGAAAGCTAGTTTCAATGATAAAAGTAGATTTCATACCTGCTGGGGCTTTACCTTTGTCGTCATTCTTAGGTATTCAGGGCAGTTACGTCGCCAGTGCCCCGGCTTCTTGTAGTGGTGACAGACATCGGTCTTCTTTGATGTCATCAATGTGGAAGCACTGGAAGATAAACCAACTCCTTGATTCTTCTTCTTTCTATTCTGGGGCGGGCCTTCCGAGAACCTTGCTTCCGACCGTGCTTTCCTTTTACTTATGCAACCATTGCACTAGCAGAGGGGTCGTCCTTCTTCATCACGTCTTTTGCAAACTTTAATGGAACTAACAGCCCAACGTTACTGAAATTAACTTTGCTCATGTGATATGACACGATAAAGTTGTTGAAAGATGTAGGGAGCGACAGGAGAATAAAATCAGCCTGCATATCAACATCCATGAAGGCTCCTAGGGTTTCCAATTCAGAGAGGTACCCAAACACTTTGAGCACGTGTCCTCTAACAGTGGTCCCTTCCTACATGTTGCAGCGAATAAGCTATTTCATCACATTATATTGTTGTGTGCGGTTTATGTCACCGAACATTTCCTTCAGATTTAGCATGATTTCTTGGCAATGGTTCATTTCCACATGCTGCTTCTGAAGCATATTGGACAATGAGCGAAGGATATAACACCTTGCCAAGTTATGATCTTCATCATATTTTTCATTAAAAGTTTTATCTTCCGGAGTCTGAGGGTCTGCAATCTTGTCCTTTGTTAGCACATATGAGATGCGCTCCACAAATAGGACAAGATCCAAATTTCGGATCCAATCCGATTAATTTGGTTCGGTCTGAAGGATTTAATTAACTTAGTCCTCAATCGCATCACGGAAGCGTGAGCGTCGTATCGAATACGACGAGGAACGACTAGTTGCACTAGTTGTTCCTAGCAGCAGAAATTAAAAAATTTTCATGCGACGAAACCACATGATCTAAGAATACTTCCCGGATCGTTTCGTCTAAACCACAAACAAGTAATAGGATTACCTCTTGAAGCGTGGTTGTGAAGAGTCTCTAAACGAGGAGACCTCCTGTCTCAAGTCCAATCCGACGGAGGAGATGCTTGCGAGCGCGGGGATGAATCGCGTACTTCTCGCAATCCATGTTGATGATCCAGGCGGCAAATCTCCTGATCTCGACACACAAGATCCGATGGCTTCTTCACAAGCGAGGTGCACTGAAGGAGAGGGAGATCCACGAGCAAACGATCGGGCAGCATAACAACGACGCTGCGGTGATGGAGGCTCTCTCTAGGGCATCCATGGTGGACGGCCATGAGAGAGGATGAGAGAGGTCTGACGTGTAGAGAGAAAGAGAGAGAGAGAGAGAGAGAGAGAGACTTAAGTTATCTTGTGTGTGTAGAGAAGAGCTTAGGTTGCTCTTCTATTTATAATATTTTCGGATCCATGGATCTCAATCCATGGGCAACACAAATCCAATGGCCCTCATTAATTTGTGTTTATTTTAATGGCTAAGATGTGTGTTGAAAAAAACCAACAACAAATAATTTAATTAAGATTAAATATATATTGATTAATCAATATAATTCAATAACCAAATTAAATCAAGATCTCATGGAGATCATAGTTGAGAGAGAGTACCTCCTTCCATGTTGGAAGGAGGGGACGGCCACACATTCCTAATAGGAGTGGTGGTCGTCCACTCCATATATATGGAAGGTGCCTCTCATATCCATAATGCAATCTCCAAGATTATGCAACAACTTTTGTTGCAAATTATTCTACAAAAATAATTCACAATTATTTTGTAGAAATTGCAATCTTGCCATTGAAAAATTGTGAATCATACTCACAACCCAAAAAAAAATGTAAATTATATTTTCGATTTAATGTCCAATGTGAATCCAATTCACATCAATATTTAATTAACAAATGTAAATTACAAATAACTCTCTCACATATATTATAAATCACATTTACAATATATGTGATTAATATGGATAGTGCTATCCACATTATTCAATATCCATGATAATTAAATCACTTTTAATCAATAGGAACTCTATTCTCATGTGGCCAAATAATATGAATCACATTCACATTATTTACATTTTTAATAATTAAATCACATTTAATTATCTAAGGTAACTCTCCTTACAATATGAATCAAATTCATATTATTCATGATAATTAAATCGCATTTAATTACTCATTTTCTAAATGCTCGGATACTTATCAACAATGAAATTATCCTGAACTCTTTCAGGGATAATGCGCTTTCTCTGCAAATACTTGGAGATAAGGACATGGCGATTGTATTGTTCCACGTATAGCGACTTGGATATTGAGATCACATCTCAAATCCCGATCTCAGGCCTTTTATAGATGCTTGATTAAATCAAGACCACAAATTTAATCTTCTCATTGCATCTGAATCACATTCAGATCAATGTCCAACATTTGGACTATGTTTAGATTATTTATCTACTAAGAGAAGTCACTAAAATCCAGACTCGTTTCATCACTCCCTAAGAATGGAAGCATCATGGTTATACAACTGTTTATGATCACATCACCTTCAGGTATTCCAAATGCATGTACATCTTGCATACTGGAAGACTCAGAATAAACCTGAAGTACAAGATCAATTTTACAGTGTCTACTTCAGAGTTTTATCATTAAGTTTCTCATTCGATCATTTGGAGTCGGTATCGATCATATACTTTCCAAAAAACATATATCATACCTAGGTCTTGATCGTATACTTTCCAAAAGTATATATCTAGCCTACAAATTAAGTCAAGTTTCCAGAGCGAGATGACCGTGCATGGAATTTGGTTCTTCCCAATATCTCATGAGCGAACTCGTGTCTTCCGGTTCAGTAACTGAACCTGTATGATCCCTTTTAGAGATCGTATAACTCATATGCCCTTGCATGCACACCAGCGCACCGGTGTATAGACCTTGACTAGGTCATCAACCTATTGGTCTGCCAAATGTACATTCTCAGACATATAGTAACACATAATGTCTCCGGTCAGAGGATGCGTTCCTATATCATGACAACATACAATATAGGACTTTGGTTATCTCGATCTCGTTAAGTCAACTCTTTGACCTAACTAATCTGACACCTCCGAATCTCTATTCCTATGTAGAGGACTTGCATCAAGAGGTCGGTCAGATAACAGCCTAACTGAGAAAGGATTGCCATCTCCTACTCAGGATAGAGATCATATCTTAACAATCATTTGATGGTGCTTGATGAGTCCTCAATCTAACTCATTAGATGTTCATCTAAGCACCAGCCTCTATGATTCAATATTTGAATCAACAGCTGTATGATCATCAAGATGGCTATGGTACATAACCCTAATTGTACTAAGGGTCCTATTATGCAAATTATGTATTATTCATTTCAGATTAGGGAATGATACTTGCAATAACATTTATTGCATAATGGCTCGCCGTGGGCTCGCATGTCCAACACAGTCAACTGATTGACCTCCAGGTGCCTGCTCAGTGAGTTCATGGACTTCATTTTCTTAAATTAATAATGCACTGTATTAGGACATATAAATAATTATATATTCATTTTTAAAACATTTGATTAAGGCATTTTAAATCAAATTCGTCTTGCTATGTCCACGATGAAAGATTATTCCCTAATCATCTTTCAAAGTAAGAGATATACTTATTGCTATATCTCAAGCAAGATCTGGGATCTCCTCTCTATCTTACCCACATCCCAATAATATGAGAACCTGTGACTCGAATAAAGAGAAGCGGGAACACATTCTGCCTTGCAAGCCCAACTTGCATTTCCCGATTCAGTCTTTAACACCCGGGCCCACCACCCCTAAGATGCTGTTGACACGTTGCTAATTGAACCAACCGTCAACAGGCTTAATACTCGATATACGCAATCCAATATCGCCCCAATAATATGAGGACCCGATATTGGGTTCACTACGTATACGGCCTTACTCTTTCGAGAAGCAAAGAACCTGATCCAAATAATTGTATTTAGGATATATCACTTCGGACAGACGTCTCCTATATACAACTTCTGGCGATGAAATTCTTTGTCTTGACGAGAGACCATGGATGTCACTTATGTGATCCTCCACCAATTTTTCAAATTGAAATAATTAATTATCGTGAATCATATTCACATAATTAATTCTTCTAAGGGAAATTCACATCTATTCATAATAGAGTGTTTTAATAGGGTATAATTAATTTAATCACATTAAATTAATTATCAATCCAATTTTCAATCAACAAACTTTGAATTTTACTTGAATAGTAGGTATAATCTCAAAGTACATATTATTTCGAATTTTAATAATTAGAAAAATACACTTTGATTTCTCTGGCATTATTGAGTCCCTACCCGCTGTCATGGCCAGTAACGACGAGAGTGGGACAGACCACATATGTTGCAACCCGCTACCCCAATGCTCTCCAAACTAGACACCATATACTCCTCAGGAAAGGATAATGCCAGATAGATCATCATGTGCTTTGAGATGCTCATCGGTCTTTCAACCGAAATTATACCATATAATATACATCAAAAAAATTTTATTATATTATAAGGAGATTTGCTAAACAAATCCCCAATCCTATTCAAGCAAGAGAGTTTTGCATGTAAAAGTTGTCCTACAACTATTGTAGGATGACCTAGGGTTTTGTATGCAAACAATGTTTGTTGATGATTTCATATTAACCAATGATCAAGATCAACTATCTTATCATTATGGTTAGTGTGATGTCATTCAAGGAAACGATTATCATCTCTAAATATTTCACAAATACTTATCACTAATCATTTAATAAAATTAACAATTAATTTTCATCAAATTAATTTGAATGACTATCACAAGGTTCATGATCAAGTTTGTCAATTTCCAACAGCAACCCCTAATCACAAAAATTAACTTATCTTGATCAATTTAAATCCAAAATTCAAAATTCAGTTTCCTAAGGTTGTCAACTTGATTTACAATAGAACCTAAGTGTTATTTCATGCAATTCGAGGCGCATCAAAACAATAATTAACTTATTAATCACGTTCAGATTTGCTGTTCCAGCAACAGTGAACACTTGTTTATTCAAAAGGCCATATCTTGAGAAAATGAAATCCAAATTTCATAAACTAAGATCCTATGATTTCATTATTTAATGGGAAACAAAATCCAATTGAATTTTTGTGTTTAAACAATTTAAACAGTGCCGACAAATCCAATTAAATGGAGGTGCGAAAATTGAAATGCGATAAAACTTTTGCAATTCTTCCAAACCCAAGTCATCCTAGGTTCAGGGATCGTATCCAAAACCTCTTCTGACCTAAGGCTCTGATACCACTTGAAGGATATTGAGAATCCTCAAGCGCATCATGGAAGCATGACGATCGCATCTCATGTGATCGGGGCGACTAATCGCACTAGTCGCAATGTGCAGCGGAATTTAAACAAGTTAAATCATATGATGAAACCACATGATCACAAGAACGTTTCTTGGATCGTTTCATCAAACCACAAAGTATTAGAAATACCTCTCGAAGCATGGTTGCGATCACAAGATCTCTAAAGAAAGAGATCCTCCTGGCTCAAGACCCATCCACGAAGACAGCACTTGCGAGCGCGATGATGAGACACGTGACTCCCGCAATCCTCAGCGAATATCCAAGCCTCGAGTCCCCTGATTTCGTCCAATGAAATCCATCATCTTCTTCTAGAGCATGCAGCCCCAAAGAAGATGGAGATCCTCGAGCAGTCGAAGGTGAAGGCGAGAAGGTCTCTCTCAACGCATAAGATGGATGACCACCTTAGAGAGAGAGACATTGAGAATGAGAGGGAGAGAGAGAGAGAATAGGTGTGTCTCTTGATGTACCTTGAAGGGTCTAGGGTTGCCCTCCTTATATATTAATTTGGGATCCAATGGATATCAATCCATGGCATACATATATCCAACGGGAGATTGATCTATATATCAATCAATGGTCATGATTGTTGTTGGTTAAAAACCAACAACATTAATTTATATCAAATCAAATTGCATTATCATCAACACATTTTAATTTAACATAAATCAATTAATAAGAGATAACAAGATAACAAAAGAGAGGATAAATTAATCACCCCCCAAGAAATAGGGGGTGTCACCTATAGGTGACGTCACCTATAGGTGACGTCACCTATTTTTGTGGTGAGTATTTCCTCTTTATTTTATCCTATTATTCCTTAAGAAATTGCAATAATTATTATTGCAAAATTATCCACCAAATTAATTCTTAATTAATTTGCCAATATCTCAATCATGCCATTGAAAAATATGTGAATCATATTCACAACCTAAACTAATTTGTAAATTAGATTTCCAATTAATTAATTAATGTGAATCCAATCCACATTAACAATTAACAAATGCTATTTACAAAGTTTTTCTCTCTCTGATATATTATAAATCACATTTATAATATACACAGGATAATACTATCCACGATCTTCTTTTCCTTGATAATTAAATCTCATTTAATTATCTTGGATAATCATTCTCGCAATATGAATCTTATTCATATTATACTTGATAATTAAATCTCATTTATTCTTCAAGAACTTCTTGCTTGGATACAAAATTCATCATAGGAATTATTCCTGAACTCCTTCAAGAATAATGTGCTTTCTCCGCATATACTTGGAGATAAGGACATGGCGATTGTATTGTTCCACGTATAGTGACTTGGATATTGAGATCTCATCTCGAATCCAGATCTAACGGACCTCTCATAGATGCTTGATTAAATCAAGTCCGTATACTTAATCTTCTCATTGCATCTGAATCTCATTCACATCAATGTCCAACATTTTTACCAAGATCAAGTTATTTCTCTACTGAAAGGAGTCACTAAAATCCAGCACTGTTTCATCACTCCCTCGGACTGGAAGCGTCATGGTTATACAATCATTTATGATCAAATCACCCTCAGGTATTCCCAATACCTGCACATCCAGCATACTGGAAGACCAATGATCAACCTGAAGATTAAGATCAATTTTACACTGTCTTCTTCAGGATTTGATCACCAAGTTTCTCAATCTTGGTCATTGGGATTTGGTATAGCGTAGGATATGGTAAAATCCTCAAGCGCATCACAGAAGCGTGATCTTCGTATCGAATACGACGAAGAACGACTAGTCGTACTAGTTAATCTATGCAGCGGAAATTTAAAAATGTTCATGCGACGAAACCACATGATTCAAGAATAGTTCTCGAATTGTTGTGTCTAAAACACAAACAAGTATTAGGGTTACCTGTTGAAGCGTGGTTGCGATCGAGTCTCTAAACAAAGAGACCTCCTATCTCAAGTCCGATCCGACGGAGGAGAAGCTTGCGAGCGCGGGGATGAACCGCGTGCTTCTCGCAATCCATGTTGATGATCCAAGCGGTGGATCTCCTTATCTTGACACACGAGATCCGACGTCTTCTTCATGAGCAAGGCATGCCGAAGTAGACGGAGTTCCACGAACAAAACATCGAGCAACATAACGACGACGCCGCGGCGATGGAGAACCTCTCTAGGGCATCCATGGTGGACGGCCATGAGAAGGAGAGAGAGGGTTGTCGTGTAGAGAGAAAGAGAGAGAGAGTTTGCTCCAATATTGCATGTACTTAGAGAGCATGGTATGCCTCTCTATTTATAGGGTTTTGGGATCCATGGATCTCAATCCATGTGACATATAAAATCAATGGATGAGATTGATTTATGTCAATCCAATGGTCCAGATTGTTGTTGGTGAAACCAACAAATTTAGATTAAAATATATTTGACAAAATCAAATATAAGTCAATCCTAAAATATACCAATAAATAAAGAGAGAATATACATGGATATTACATCTCCATGTACATTCCATGTGGACAGCCACCCATTGCAATTAAGAATTGGGTGCCGCCCACCCCTTCCATATGGAGGGCAATCTCATGATATTTCATGAGATTGCATATCTCCATGGAAATCTCTTTATTTATTTCCAACAACTTTTGTTGGGTTTTATTCTTCAATAATAATTCACAATTATATTTGAGAATATTGTAATCTTGCCATTGAAAAATTGTGAATCATATTCACAACCCAAAACAACATATAATTTACATTGTCAATTAATTACACAATGTGTATCCAATACACATAATAATTAATTAACAAATATAAATTATAATTAGCTCCCTCTAATACATTATAAATCACATTTATAATATATTATGAATAATTGGATATTGTTATCCACATTATTCTCATCCATGATAATTAAATCATATTTAATCATCTTGGATCTCTTTTTCTCATGTGTTCAAATAATATGAATCACATTCACATTATTTACATCTTTGATAATTAAATCATATTCAATTATCTTAGATAACTCTCTTTATAATATGAATCAAATTCATATTAATCATGATAATTAAATCACATTTAATTATCCATTTTCTCAATGCTCGGATACATATTATCAACAATGAAAGTATCCTGAACTCTTTTCAAGGATAATGCGTTTTCTCCGCGTATACTTGGAGATAAGGACAGGGCGATTGTATTGTTCTACGTATAGTGACTTGGATATTGAGATCATATCTCAAATCTAGATCGCGGGCCTCCCATAGATGCTTGATTAAATCAAGACCGCAAATCTAATCTTCTCATTGCATCTGAATCATATTCATATCAATGTCCAATAATTGGACCAAGATAAGATTACTTCTTACTGAGAGGAGTCACTAAAATCCGGACCTGTTTCATCACTCCCTAGGAATGGAAGCGTCATGGTTATACAATCGTTTATGATCACATCACCCTCAGGTATTCCCAATACCTGTACATCCTGCATACTGGAAGACTCAGATTAAACCTGAAGTATTAGATCAACTTTACACTGTCTACTTCATGGTTTTATCAGTAAGTTTCTCATTCGATCATTGGGAGTCGGTATCGATCATATATTTTCCAAAAGCATATAACATACCTAGGTCTTGATCATATACTTTCCAAAAGTATATATCAAACCTACAAATTCAGTCAAGCTTCCAAAGCGAGACGACCATGCGCATGGAATTTGATTGTTCCCAATATCTCATGAGTGAGCTCATGCCTTCCGATTCAGTAACTGAACCTGTATGATCCCTTTGAGAGATCGTATTACTCATATGCCCTTGTATGCACACCAGCACGCCGGTGTATAGACCTTGGTTAGGTCATCAACATATTGGTCTGCCAAATGTACATACTCAGACATATAGTAACACATCTGTCTCCGGTCAGAGGATGCGTGCCTATATCATGACAACATACGATATAGGACTTTGGTTATCTCGATCTCGTTAAGTCAACTCTTTGACCTAACTAATCTGACACCTCTGAATCTCTATTCCTATGCAGAGGATCTGCATCAAGAGGTCGGTCAGATATCAGCCTTTAGAGATAAGGATTGCCATCTCGTACTCAGGCTGGAGATCATCTTCTTAACAATCATTTGACGATTCTTGATGTGTCCTCAATCTAATCCTTTAGATATTGATCCAAGCACTAGTCTCTATGATTCAATAGTTGAATCAACAGCTGTATGATTATTAAGATGGCCATGGTACATAACCCTAAGGGTTTGTTTGGTTGTAGGGTTGGGCAGGGTTGGGTTGGGTCGGGTTGGGTACTATTCACAGGGGTACCCCCTCCTCACAGTTTACTATTCACCCAGCCCTGTGAATACTACCCAACCCTGCCCAACCCTGTAACCAAACGAACCCTAATTGTACTAAGGGACCTATTATGCAAATTATTTATTCTTCACTTCAGATCAGGGAATGATATTTGCAATAACATTTATTGCATAATGGCTCGTCGTGGGCTCGCATGTCCAACAATCTCCCACTAGCCCAAAGAGCCATTAATGGGCTAATCATTTAAACCCACACTCATGTGACAATCATAGGCTATTTAGAAAATAGCTACGTAAGCTGATCAGTCACTATGTTCCTGCGAGAATATGCCATGTCCTTTTACGGTACTTGCATATCCTTAGTAACAGTTCTCGCATCTAATGCAAATGTTGCATCTTATGCAACCAATACTCAATCTTGTTAATTATAGTGTCCTTGACACTATAGTTTAATAATCATTATAACCAGTTTTTCCATATTCCTTATCATAATACCTTTATTCTTGGAGATCTCTATCTCCTAAGGTATACACAATTAAGACCTTTTAGATCACTATCTATATAGTCTTAATTTATTGAAGATAAGACTTTGAGAAAACTATCTCAAAAATCTTGTCATCTTTGAAGATAATGTTATTTCTGCAATCAAGTGTTTTATCTCCATAGCAGAATTAGTAACACTTTACTACTCCCACTACATGGCGGATATCTGGCTTTTGTACACATCTAGCATACACTCAGCTTCTCATAACTAATGCACAAGTGCAAGAAGTTCTAGCATTCACTTCCTCAACTCTTTGAGGTGTTATCCCTTTAGACATGTAAGAACCATATCTTAAGGGATGGAAGCCTTTCTTGAAATTTTCCAAAATTGGAATATGTTCAAGGTGTACTACTATTGTGACACTCCCGATACCCTCTTCTCTTAGCTTCTGAACACCTTCAGAACTAAGATCGAAGAGGTATCCTTGAGATCATATATCAAGTTATGGAACAACTAGATTACAAAATACTAATAATTATCCTTATATCATTTTAAATGATTAGGATATCATCTACATTTATCACGATGAACACAAAGGCACTCCCACTAAGCTTCACGTGGCTTATCAAGATTCTATCTGAAATCATAACAATTATAATTTCATCAAATCTTGTGGTCCAACTACAAGAAATTTATTTGAATCCATAGATGGATTCCTTAGCTTGCACACCTTGCTTTCCTCAACCATGAAGCCCTGGGGCTACTTCATGTGAATATCCTCAAAGAGGTACTCATAGAGGAATGCAATATTGACTTACATCTTGAAGATGCAATAGTCAAGTTGTGTAGCTAAGGTTAGCAATATTCTGATGGGTTTAAGCATGGTCACCGAAGAGCAAGTCTCATTGCAAGCAATGTCTTCTTTTTCCGGTGTGTAACTCATGGCTATGAACCGTGCTTTGAAGGTCCCTACCTTCTCATCAGATTCCCTTTCTCTTGAAGGTCTATTTACACCTTTATGGGTCTTACCCATATAGGTGGATCCTCGAGGGTCCATATACAACACTTGTATATGAAGTCTACTTTAGACTTTTATTGCTAACATCCATCTATCCATGCTATGATCTTCAGAAGCTTCATGACATGAAGTTTGATCGTTTTCATATTTCTCTGACACATGGAATCCATCCTCAAACTCGTTTGAAGAGGTATTAGTGTTTCATCTTTAATTGTCCTTTTAGTTTCCAATTTCAGGAGTCTCATTATCTTCTCAAGTTTTAATGAGTTCCTACACTTCATTTTCATCTTGATTCTCAAGAGTCTCAACCTTTAAGAATCACATTCTCAGAGATGAGATATTTTAAGAATCTCAAGGTCATAATAGGTACCCAATACCGTCCTTTATTTTCCTAATGAAGTAGCACTCTCCAGTGCTGAATTACGGCTTACTTGCATGGAATCTTATTAAGTATGTATAATGTAGTCTCTACTACATATATATACCTGGAAACTAAGGGATAATTATGCTAAAATTCATCATTGCTAAGATCATGTCACACATGATCCAATTGTATCTCCCTACAACTCTATTGAGTTAAGGTGAGTTAGGAGGATTGAGATAGAAATGATATTCATATCTCCATAGGTATCCTTTGAATTCATCTGATAGGTACCGGCTATCTGGGTTAGATCAAATCCATTTTATCTGCCTTCAAACTTTGGTTGTAAACCAAAATAATGAAATCTTTGAACATTTCAATGGTTTCTAAGTGAAGAGAAGAAATCTCATATAATACATAATCATCAGTAGATATCACATATCCATAATGTTTATTATGATATAGATGATCCGCATACATCAATATGTATGAGATCCTGAATACCTTGACATCTTATACCTTTCCCAGAGAAGGGTATATTGGACATTTTACTTTGAATACAATATTCACAAGTATGTAAGTTTTTGAAATTTTAGATATTCTAAAGTTTCATCTCTTATCACTCTATTGATCAAATCAACAGACAAATGTCCAAGGCATGATGCCAGATCATTATCAAATGATCTTCATTCTCCTATTGATCTTTTAAGGTTTAATTTCAGTATTAGAAATGTTAATGAACCATTCATTAATTTTTCTAATTTAGTAGACTCCACAAGATTTTAGATTACTATCTGAAATATCTCCATCATAACTCTTTATGATAGATCTATTCCAGAATTCATGTTTATTTCCAACATTTAGAACCAAACTATGAGTGTATTCTAATATCTATGTCATAGAGACTTTCTCTAAGACTAAGGCTCTCCCACTGAAATAATGAAGTCTTGTATATCCATTAGAGATTGCTGCAACAATTGCATCAAATCCATGTAGATGACTATTAAACCTGAAGATCAAATTCTCCAGTCTTCTAAAACATATACAACCCATTGCAAGTGTTGTTAGAAGATTGAGATACAATTATAAGACCTTGTCTTATTCAATAAGCAAGTCAATATCAATGATATATGTAGATTTTTTTGATGCTCTATCTGAGTCCTTCTCTAAGGATTCTAGACAGACTTGATAGTCATACTATCATCCCATCAACATATTGCAATATTGGCATTCATCCAACTCTTTGGATGTCATATGGAAGTCATAGAAGTATTGTCAACTCTTAGACTTTCCTTCTTACTTGGGTCCAACCCATGCTTCCACTGCGCTCCCTTTATCTACAAACAACCATTGCTTAAGATTAAGGACCTCTTATATTAAATTCAAAAGAATTCAATGTAAGAGCATTTCTACATTTATACATGCTTCATTAAATTCATACAATATGAATATTATGAAGCTTCATGAATGACAAGAGTATAGAAAGTAGAACGATGACACTCATCCTATCTACATCCATCTAAACTATTTAAAACAAAGGTTTAGGCGGGTACTCAAAAAAATTGAATACATCATCTCTTATAGAGCTACCATTCTACGTGATGCAGAGAACCATGTTACTCATGATTAATTGTGATAAGAGCACATATGTATGCCAGAATATCTTCATTGATTTTTATAAGGATTATTTGACATCTGCAATCATCATCTACATGTCACTTCCAAAGTACATTCGATGAGAGATCAAGACTACAGAGACATACAAACCCCAGGGTTGTAGTCCTATTATCTATTTAATTGTCATTCCTCATTACTATGAGGAGACTTGCATATTGCAACCACATACATTATGTGTCCAACTGCAAGCACAATATATGGATCGTGAGTTCAATCCATGATATTTTATTGGTTATCACTGTGTATAACATTGAGAGGGTTTAATGAAGGATTATCTGAAATAAGAAATTTGCATAAATATATTTACATATTTTACTTTGATTTAGGAATTTTTATATCAAATTTGTCTTGCCTTGTCAACACTGAAAGTTCATTCCCTTAATCACTTTCAATGTAAGATATATACTTATCATTATATATCAAGAAAGATCTGGGATATCCTTCCTTATCTTTGTTGCATCCCAATAATATGAGAACCTACAACTCGGATAAAAAGAAGCGGGAACACATTCCGCCTTGCATGTCCAACTTGCATCTCCCAATTCGGTCTTTAACACCTAGGCCCACCATCCCTAAAGCAATGTCGACCCGTCATTAATTGAACCAACCGTCAACAGTAATGCAACTCGCTATGCGCAATCCAATATTGCCCCAATAATATGAGGACTCGATATTGGGGTCACTACGCATACGTCCTTACTCTTTCGAGAAGCGACGAGCCCGATCCAAATGGATCATATGCAGGAGCTGTCACTTCGGACAGGCGTCTCCCACATATAATATCTGGCGACGAAACTCTTCACCTTGACGGGAGACCATGGAAGTCACTTGTGTGATCCTCCATCTCATATTCAAATTCTAATTAATTAATATGAATCATATTCATGTAATTAATTCTTCCAAGGGAATCAATAACTCTATTCAAAATAGAGTATTTTTAATTGGACATAATTAATTCAATCACATTAAATTAATTATCAATCCAATTCAATCAATCAAACTTGATTGTTATACTTGAATATATATATGGTATTATCTCAAAGTACATTTTAATTCGTATTTTAATAATTAGAAAATACATCTTGATTTCTTCAGCATTATCAAGACCCTACCCGCTGTCATGTCCAGTACCAACGAGAGTAGGACGGACCACATACGTTGCAACCCGCTACCCCAGCGATCTCCGACTAAACACCATATCCGCCTCGGGAAAGGATAATGCCAAATAGATCAATTTGTACTTGAGATGATCATCGGTTCTTCAATCGAAATTATACCATATACTAATCAAAACAATTTTTGATATAAGTAAATTTGCTAGACAAATTCCCAATCCTATTCAAGAAAGGAGTTTGATGATTGTAATTCCAATTATGTAGATCAAATCTAATCAATTAATTGGTTGGGGCCAAGTCAATTAAGGAAATAATCATATTCCAATATTTCTCAAATATTTTCTTTATTTATTTCTCGAAATTAACAATTAATTTCATTAATTGACAATAACATAGTTCTTGATTAGGATTGTAATTTTAGCAGTGACCCCCTCTTACTAAAATTAGCATATCTCAATCATATTAAATCCAAATTAGACAAAAACATTTTTCATAGATTGCTAATTTTATTTAGGACAGAATCCAAGTGATGTTTCACGCATTTGGAGGCAAGTCTAAATAGTAATTAACTCATTAATCACGTTAAGAATTGATGTTCCCGCAACAGTGCACACACGTTCATTAAAACAACCATATCTTGAGCAAACGAAATCCAAATTACGCAAAATCAGATCCTATGGTTTCCTTGTTTAATGGGGAACATAATACAAGTGTTTAATTATTGTTTACACAAATTAAACATTGCACAATTTATTCTACTAAACAGAAGTGCGACAAACAAATGCGATAAAATCTTTCGCGACTTCTACGAACTCAAGTCGTCCTCGGTTTGCGGATCGTATCCAAAAACCACCGACCTAAGGCTCAGATACCACTTGTAGGATATGGTAAAATCCTCAAGCGCATCACGTAAATGTGATCGTCGTATCGAATACGATGAAGAACGACTAGTCGCACTAGTTGTTCGATGCAGCGGAAATTAAAAAATTTTCATGCGACGAAACCACATGATTCAAGAACACTTCTCGAATCATTTCGTCTAAACCACAAAAAAGTATTAGTGTTACCTCTTCATGCGTGGTTGCGATCGAGTCTCTAAACAAAGAGATCTCCTGTCTCAAGTCCGATACGACAGAGGAGACACTTGCGAGCGCGGGGATGAACCGCGTGCTTCTCGCAATCCATGTTGATGATCCAAGCGGTGGATCTCCTGATCTCGACACACGAGATCTGACGTCTTCTTCACGAGAAAGGAACGCCGAAGTAGACGGAGTTCCACGAAGAAAACATCGGGCAGAATAATGACGACGTCGCGGCGATGGAGAACCTCTCTAGGGCATCCATGGTGGATGGCCATGAGAAGGAGAGAGAGGGCTGTAGTTTAGAGAGAAAGAGAGAGAGAGAGAGAGTTTGCTCCAATATTGCATGTACTGAGAGAGCATGGCATGCCTCTCTATTTATAGGGTTTTGGGATCCGTGGATCTCAATCCATGTGACATATAAAATCAATGGATGAGATTGATTTATGTCAATCCAATGGTCAAGATTGTTGTTGGTGAAACCAACAAATTTAGATTAAATTATATTTGACAAAATCAAATATAAATCAATCCTAAATTATACCAAACAATAAGGAGAGAATATACATGGAGATTACATCTAATGTACATTCCATGTGGACGGCCACCCATTCCAATTAGGAATTGGGTGCCGCCCACCCCTTCCATATGGAGGGCAATCTCATAATATTTCATGAGATTGCATATCTCCATGGAAATCTATTTATTTATTTCCAACAACTTTTGTTGGGTTTTATTCTTAAAAAATAATTCATAATTATATTTGAGAATATTGCAATCTTGCCATTAAAAAATTGTGAATCATATTCACAACCCAAAACAACATATAAAACACAATGTGTATCCAATACACATAATAATTAATCAACAAATATAAATTATAATTAGCTCTCTCTAATACATTATAAATCACATTTATAATATATTATGAATAATTGGATATTGCTATCCACATTATTCTCATCCATGATAATTAAATCATATTTAATCATCTTGGATCTCTTTTTCTCATGTGTTCATATAATATGAATGGCATTCACATTATTCACATCTTTGATAATTAAATCATATTCAGTTATCTTAGATAACTCTCTTTATAATATGAATCAAATTCATAATAATCATGATAATTAAATCACATTTAATTGTCCATTTTCTCAATGCTCGGATACATATTATAAACAATGAAATTATCTGGAACCCTTTTCAATGATAATGTGCTTTCTCCGCGTATACTTGGAGATAAAAACAGGCGATTGTATTGTTCCACGTATAGTGACTTGGATACTGAGATCATATCTCAAATCCAGATCATGGGCCTCCATAGATTCTTGATTAAATCAAGACCACAAATCTAATCTTCTCATTGCATCTGAATCATATTCAGATCAATGTCCAATAATTGGACCAAGATAAGATTACTTCTCTACTGAGAGGAGTCACTAAAATCTAGACCCATTTCATCACTCCCTAGGAATGGAAGCGTCATTGTTATACAATCGTTTATGATCACATCACCCTCAGGTATTCCCAATACCTGTACATCCTGCATACTGGAAGACTCAGATTAAACCCGAAGTATTAGATCAACTTTACACTGTCTACTTCATGGTTTTATCAATAGGTTTCTCATTCGATCATTGGGAGTCGGTATCGATCATATACTTTCCAAAAGCATATAACATACCTAGGTCTTGATCATATACTTTCCAAAAGTATATATCAAACCTACAAATTCAGTCAAGCTTCCAAAGCGAGACGACCATGCGCATGGAATTTGATTGTTCCCAATATCTCATGAGTGAGCTCATGCCTTCCGATTCAGTAACTGAACCTGTATGATCCCTTTGAGAGATTGTATTACTCATATGCCCTTCTATGCACACCAGCGTCGGTGTATAGACCTTGCTTAGGTCATCAACCTATTGGTCGGCCAAATGTACATACTCAGACATATAGTAACACATATGTCTCCGGTCAGAGGATGCGTGCCTATATCATGACAGCATATGATATAGGACTTTGGATATCTCGATCTCGTTAAATCAACTCTTTGACCTAACTAATCTGACACCTCTGAATCTCTATTCCTATGTAGAGGACCTGCATCAAGAGGTCAGTCAGATATCAGCCTTTAGAGATAAGGATTGCCATCTCCTACTCATGCTAGAGATCATCTTCTTAACAATCATTTGACGGTGCTTGATGAGTCCTCAATCTTACCCTTTAGATATTGATCCAAGCACCAGCCTCTATGATTCAATAGTTGAATCAACAGCTGTATGATTATTAAGATGGCCATGGTACATAGCCCTAATTGTACTAAGGGACCTATTATGCAAATTATTTATTCTTCATTTCAGATCAGTGAATGATATTTGCAATAACATTTATTGCAGAATGGCTTGCCGTGGGCTCGCATGTCCAACATATAGATCATATGTTTTCCCAAAGCATATATCATACCTTCAAATTCTTGTCATGCTTCCAAAGCACGACGACCATGCATGGAATTTGATCGGTCCCAATACCTCATGAGTGAGCTCATGTCTTCCAGTTCATAAGCGAGCCTGTATGATCCCTTTGAGAGATCATATTACTCATATGCCCTTACGAGCACACGAGCTCGCCAGTGTATAGACCTTGGTTAGGTTATCAACCTAATGGTCTGCCAAATGTGCACACTCAGACAATAAGTAACACATCTGTCTCTGGTCAGAGGATGTGCGCCTATGCTGTGACAGCATTCAACATAGGACTTTGGTTATCTCGATCTCGCTAAGTCAACCATTTGACCTAACTAATCTGACACCTCCGAATCACCATTCCTATGCAGAGGACATGCATGAAGAGGTCGGTCAGATATTAGCCTATGCGGGAAAGGATTGCCATCTCCTAGTCAGGCTGGAGATCATCTCTTAATAATCATTTGACGGTGCTTGATGAGTCCTCTATCTAACTCCTAAGATATTCATCCAAACATCAGCCTCTATGATTTATTTGATGAATCAACAGCTATATGATTATCAAGACGGCCGTGGTACATAACCCTAATTGTACAGAGGGATCTTATAGTGCATTCATTCATTTAATTTCAGAAAGGGAGTGAAACAATCAATAACATTTACTGATAATACATATTTATTACAATAATACTTATTATAAGAATGGTTCGCCTCGGGCTCACATGGCTAACACTCTTGATGCAGGTCCACTGCATAGGAATAGAGATCCGGAGGTGTCGGATTATTTAGGTCGAAGAGTTAACTTAACGAGATCGAGATAACCAAAGATCCATGTCATATGTTGTCACGATATAGGCACACATCCTCTGACCGGAGATAGATATGTTACTATATGTCTGATTATGTACATTTGGCAAATCAATAAGCTGATGGCCTAATCAAGGTATATACACGAGCGTGCTGGTATGCATACAAGGGCATATGAGTAATACGATCTCTCAAAGGGATCATACAGGTTCATTTACTGAATCGAAAGACATGAGCTCACTCATCAGATATTGGGAATTAAATTCCATGTTCGGTTATCTCACTTTGGAAGCTTGACTGATTTGTAGGTTTTATATATACTTTTGGAAAGTATATGATAAATACCTTAAGCACATCATCGAGTCCTTAAGCACATGCTCTGAATTTTAGTGATTTTAGTGACTCCTCTCAGTAGAGAAGTAACTTGATTTTAGTGACTCCTCTCAGTAGAGAAGTAACTCGATATTGGTCCAAATGTTGGACATTGATCTGAATGTTATTTAGATGCAATAAAAATATTTAGATTTACGGTTTTTATTTAATCAAACATTTATGGGAGGTCCACGAGATCTAGACTTGAGACTTGATCTCAATATCCAAGTCACTATTTGTGGAATATACAATCTTTGTGTCCTTATCTCCATGTATCCACAAAGAAAGTGCATTATCCTTGAAAGAGTTCAAGGATAACTTCATTGTTGATACTATATCCGAGCATTAGGAAATAGATAATTAAATGTGATTTAATTATCACGAATAATATGATTTGGATTCATATTATTTGGATAAATAAAGAGAGTTATCTAAGATAATTAAATGTGATTTAATTATCAAAGATGATAATAATGTGAACGTGATTCATATTATTTGGGCACATGAGAATAGAGATCAAAGATGATTAAATGTCATTTAGTTATCATGGATATGAATAATGTGGATATCACGATCCAAATTATTCATATATATATCTTATAAAAGTGATTTATATTATATTAGAGAGCCTATTGTAATGTATATTTGTTGATTAATTATTGATGCGAATGTGATTAACAAATTTCCAATAGCATGATTGTAATATTCACAAGATAATTGTTAATTATCATTGTGAGATAATGTTGGAGATGAGAAAATGTAATCTCATTGGAAGAAGATTTCCATCCACCACCTTTGTTGGTGGATGGCCACCAAGTCCCACTTGGTTTGGGTGTCCGTCCCACCCTTATGGTAGGATGGTTATCTCCTTCCAATTATCTCTAAGGATAATTGATTTAATATGATTAAATTAATTATTATTGTTTTTACAACAAAAATCATGGCTAATGAAAGGAACACAAGTCAATCTCATCCATTTATTTTTTGTTCCTTGGACTCCCAAAATACTATATAAGAAGAGGCAGCCCCTCCTCTTTAATACACAACAAGAGAACAACAACTAATGCTCTCTCCATCCCTCTCTCTATATGCCAAGTCTCTCCCTCTCTCTCTTATTATGTCCGTCGACCATGGAGCCCTATAGAGAGTCACGATCTCTGTCGCATCGTAGTTATGATGCCGGATCATTTGCTCGTGGATCTTTGTTTCCTTCAGTGTTCCTCGCTCGTGAAGAAGACGTTGGATCATGTGTGACGAGATCAGGAGATTCGCCGCTTGGATCATAAACAAGGATTGTAAGGAGCATGTGTTTCATCAAAGTGCTCATAAACATTTCCTCCGTCGGATCGGAATTGAGACAGGAGATCTCTTTATTTAGAAATTCGATTGGAGCCACGCTTCAAGAGGTAACCTTAATACTTAATGGTGTTTTAGAATTTTAAATCATTCAATATTCATGTGGTTCATCATTCAAAATTTTTAAATTCTACTGCCCCTAGCAACTAGTACGACTAGTTTCTCCCGATCGCATACCATGTGATCCTCACGCTTCCGTGATGTGCTTAAGGATCCATCCATATCCTTCAACTTGTGCATAAAATTCTCTTGTAAAATCTTCTATAAAATTTGTATAATCCTTTTGTGTATACTTGTATGTATTTCTTGTAAATATATTCAATTTACTAAGCCTTTTATTACTTAAAAAATGTTTAAAATCATAATTTTCAAAATCCTTTAAAATTCTTTCAGAAAGATTGTTATTTTCTTTTCAAAAAAAGTGTTTTGTATATATTTCTTGAATTTGCATGTGCATTTTTCATAATGGTATTGGCACTTAAACTAGTCTGGAATAAAGTCGAAGAATTTAGTTTGGCTAAATGTTAATCTACTTTATTTCAGAGGAACCATATAGGAAATGGAATTGAGATTGTTCAAGTCTATAGACTTAATTCTTCAGGAACCATAAGACTTAGTTTAGTGTTGTCTTGACAACCTAAGTATAATACTTCAGCTTCGGAGCACAAACATGATTCGTGTTGATAATGACCTAGCTTGTACACCTGCACTTACACTTTTCTCACCTTAGTATGAGTGATAGGGGGATGGATTTGCGGGCATAAGACACAAGCCAATGGAAACATTGGAAGTCACACATTTGTATCAATTGTACCCCAACACGGTCCAGTAGCGATGAGATCTAACGACAGAATCTGGTGGGTTGTAATAAAGCTTCAAACAGCGATAGTTTACTAGCTCAAAAGGAAAAACTCCTTATGTACATGTTGCACCCTTGTATATAATTAAAAAAATGCAAAAATAAAAAACTCCAAAAATTGGACACGCCTGAATGAAATTAAAATGGTTGTTGAAGTATGTATATAGATGTATAGTCAATAAACAAGCTTGGGATTCAAAATTAGATATTTGTGAGCATGCAGCTAGATGACTTGGCTACACTGGTCAGGCATCCTAGTATAGGTAGTTACACTGTCTACTGTTCATTCTTCTTTCCACCTCCAAATCTTGAGTTGGTTAAACTAGAACTTAGAAGGGAATACCCGGCTTCTAGAGGAAAGAGTTATTGGATTGATGAAGTAGGGTCACCATGTTGGAGAAGACTGACTTTTACCACCACAACCGAGGAGAGCTACATATCACTTACATTGTACAAGAAAGATTTATAGTCATAACGGTTTGCGTATGAATTGATTTATTCTGGCTTGGCTATTGAGGAGACTTGAGCAAAAGGTGTGGTTTCTAGAGGTCTTTGGGTGTCAAGTCCATTTCTCAGTAATGTCCTGCCCAAACTAATAATCCAAAGGTCTGATCAAGCTCTATACTTTGATTTGATGAAGATAAGTTTAATACTCAATATTTTTCTATGTTCTTTATCTTTCCTTTATTCTTTTACTTTTTCTTTTAATCACTTATTCTTTAAATAAGTGTTTGCTAAGGGACTAGCAAAGGTAAAGCATAGGGGGGATGATGATTCTACATTTCATCATCTTCAGTCATATATTTTATCTTAAAATCCCTTACAAATCATGTAAATATCAATAAATCTATTCTTTTACTAACCCTAATTCTTGTGTAGATATTGTATATTTATCACTATTTTAGCCTAAAATAAAGAAATAAGAAAAAAAGAAAATAATATACTATATATATGTAATAGATACATGCTGACTCAACCCTGAGAGTAGGTCAAGACCTTACCTAATCGACAAGGAATTAAGTAGGGAGATAAGGCCTATATATCAAAAATATAGAAAATCAAACATCCATTTGCATACAATCATCACTTGTATATTACTATATATAATACATATTATTTTCACTAATTTATTTATACCCAATCAATTCAAACACGGTTATTTCTTAATGAAAATTGAGCATAAAAATCTTTTGTAAATAATAAAAATAATTGCAAGAATAATAAATGTATATTTTTTAAATTACACCACACTAAAAAAAGCCACAAAGCTCAACTTTTAAGATCAATATCTTCTCCACCAAAACTCATCAAACTCACTATCATTGGACTACAAATTAAATAATATTTAAAATGGAGGTGGTTTCATAAAAATCGGAGTTAAGGTGTGAAATGTGGCTAATTGGGATAATATTGTATATAATACCTATGCATATTATGTCCACTATTTATTTATTTATTTATTTTCTTATACATATTTATATATATTGTGTTTTAAATTAATTTGAAATATTTTAATTTACTATTATAAAATACAAATAAAAATTACAAAATAAATCATGAACAAAAAAAATCATGTATATATAACATATATGTATCATCATGTATATACGGTACATATACCTATTTATTTGACATATTAAAATAATTCCTAAAAAGCAAATAAAACTAACATTAAAATCTTTGTAAAATATTGTAAATAAATAAACTATTAATTTATATATATATATTTGTACAAAAAGTTATTAAAAAAACACAATATTGTTTATATAGCTTAAGTACTTATAAATAACATGTTGTATTTATTTTCACCCATGTATATAACTTATTTAATTAATTAAAAAATCAACTAAATTCGATTTTTATCCATAACATTGTGTATTTACATTACTTAATTATTAAAAATCATTTTCGATTTTTCATCTAACTTATTTATCTTTTACATTGATTTTTGTCGTTTTCCCTATTTCGTCTCTTCTTGCGCGCATCCTAATTGGTCGGCTAAGGTCTGTTGACCCGGATCAACTCCCTAATCCACGCCTCTTTATCCGCCTTTCCGCTCACCAGCCCTTCTTTGTCTAATTCCCCCATGCGACTTGATCACTAACTCCATCCGCTTTCTTCTCCTCATTTCTAGCCCCCTCAACTAACTCCATCGCAAGCACATTAGATCCACCGATCACGCCCGAAGTAGCTTGCAATTTTAATTTCAAAACACGTCAAACCTATGCCAATATATATTCCATCATCTCCACACCGGCGTTTGATTAATTTTTCCTCAAATTCTTGGCCCTAGATTGAGTGGTGAGTAAGAGGTTGTGACAGAGCCCGTTCTCTACAATAAAGAGTGCTAGGATTTGAGCAGAGGATGCAATTCAACCACGCCACCAGAGACCTCCAGCACACATTTTGCCTCTCCACCGTTGCAACAGATCGAGGTTGAACCATTTTCCGCTATCCACCATAGGGTAATTTAGAGCACTTTAGGTTTCATTTCAGCCTTTAATTCCTAATTTTTTACTCTGATTTCAGTAAATTAGATCATCCACCTTCTTCCTCTGATATGCAATATTGGAGGTGCTCCCATCACTTATATTCTACTCCAATCCTTCGACTACGCTCACCATCTTGTTCTTCTTCATCCCACGTAACCTGACCACCTCAGGTCGATCTAGATCTAAGATTTGGCCTCTTCTCTGATCACCCCCAATGGAGGCTACCCGTCCCCTCATTTCATTGGTTATATGCATAATCATTTCACTAGAGACAAACCTCCAAGAACTAGCTTTGCATTGTAGGATTCTGGAGTGCACCTGGTAGTGAAGAGGAGGATCTGGACGTCCATCTGAATCCTAACACCTCTAGACCTTCATATCCTATTCGAACCATCGCCGACGGTCGTGGAGCACTTGGATCAACATAGGAGAATCTCATGAGTAAGACGTACCCCTCAAGAGTTGTTGTGGATGGAGATTGGTTAAGCTTCGACTGATCGAAGTTCATCGTTGACTTCATTCATCCTCATTCTTTCAGGTGTCGTGAGAGACGTCAGATCAAGAACAAGTTACCCAGTTTCGATCTCGACCATGGATAAAGCCTCAAAATTCTAATGTAGATTGATATCCGGATTAGATCTGCACCATCCAAGCAAGATTCATCCTCAGCTGTCAGATCAGAGTTTCAACGCATCACATCCGTTGATTAGTCCACATGTATTAAGGGTACAATTACACCACCCTTGCCTTTAGTTATTTTGCTAATAAGTCCCCAAAGGGACACGTGTTTGTTTCTCAACATTTTAACTTTTGCATTGTTTACCTTGTGACTTATTTTATTTACATTTAAGTCCTTTTTGAACCACAGAATGTGCGCAGCACCTGACTGTTTGAAAAAATTGTAATAAAAGGTCGTAGTTAAGTTGTTACTACTTGACCCCTACTATTATTTTTTTTACATTTAAGTTCAACCCATCGCACCTCACATGCGTTGGCACATGCATTTTTGGAAAAATAATACGTTGGGACCTGAATTTATTTTTTTGTTACATTTCAGTCTATAAACAATAAATCTTTACATACATTCCCTTGGAAGCTTGCATATTATTTTGCATGTTAAAATCAAATAAAAATAAGCAAAACATCGTGAAAATTTTCCTAAAAATTATCTTAGGCTCTTGCTAACTATTCATGTATATCTAAGTTTTATTTTGCATTTTCCTTTGATTTATTATTTTTAAAAAATTTAAAATCTCCATAAAAAGTCCCTGACTACATTTAAAAATCACTTAAAAATATAAAAAATTGTGAAAAATCCAAAAAAAGACTATTTATTTTTATATAATTTAAATACTATACAATTTTCGCACTAATATTCTTCAAAAAATAAAAAAAATCACAAAACATTCAAAACAAAAAAATCATAGAAAATTTACAAAAAATCACAAAAAGTATTTCTGGAAAATCCAAAAATCAATCTTATTGTTTATGTGTATTTCATTAATTTTTTATTTCATTTATAATTTAAAATCCAAAAGCATTCGCATTTATTTCTATTCATAATTTTCCCTATTTTTGATTTATTTAAAAGCCCTGAAAAATTCGAAAAATTCTGGAAAAAATAATATAAACATTAGACAATTTTTAAAAACCAAAAAATAATTTTCTTTTAATTTTCTATATATCTTTACTATATTTTAAAAATCTAAAATCTGTCTCTTTCTTCCTTTGTATTTTTTTCTTTCTTTAAATTTTTATTTTATCTATTTTCAAAAATTAAAAAAATATTTGCAAAATTAAAAATCATTAAAAAAATATAAAATCAGAAAACCAAATAAAAATATATAAAATTAAAATTCCATAACAATAAATAATCAAAAATACAAAAACAAATAGTAGTGTTCATAGAATTTCCTTCATCTTTTTATTGAGTTTTCATTGATTTAATAACCATCAGGATTTTGTAGCATCCTTGAGTTCGATCGTGTACTCTATATAGGTAAATAAATAAAACTCATGGTTCTTTTGCTTACAATCTTTTTCTTGCTTGTTGGCTTGAGTTGTAAATAAAATACAATAATTTTTGCTTGATTCTTTATTGGGTTGCGACGACCACAGATCACTTGTGAATAATTTCATAAAATGAAAACCCAAAACATTTGCGTTCAACATCGACCAAGTATGGTCGGGGCATGGAGTAATGGTGCAATGATATCCATATCCATAACAACAAAATCAACTAGGAATCTCATTCCTTGCTCAATTAGAATAACGTCCTCTAAAATTCCTCTCGACCTCTTGATCGTATCAGCAAACTGAAGGATCATATCGATGGATCTAAGAGGACCCAACCCAAACTCAGTGGGTATTGAGGAAGGCATGAGATTAATGGAGGATCCACTATCGAGAAGAGTACGACAAAGTTCATGATCAAAGGTGTGGCGACAGAGGTGAGGTGCTCCCTTATCTATCTTTTTGGGCAGGAGGTTACTAATGGTATGAACTATGGCCATGGTTAAGATGTGCTTCATTGTTTTCTTTCATTTGTTCTTCTTTGGTTGACGCTTTTGAGTACAAGATTCTTTCATTCCGATTTTAACTACAGGCGTGTACTCCATGGCCTTAAGAAGTAGCATCTCTAAAAAATATTCTGAAGGATCTCTACCACTCTAGGATCAGATAGTGTTGTTTTTAATTTTTGGATTTTTCTATTTTTATTCAAAGATGAAGAAAATGGAACATAATCAGAAGAAACATCATGCTGCTTATTTATCTTATTCGAAATGGTGGTGATGGTAAAGAAGAGGAAGATGGTGGAAATCCAAGATCTGGTTCTGCTACATTGGACCACTACGCAACTGGTGAAGAAAATGATGAAGTCGTTGAAGCTCTCTCAACGACTCTCTCCAATCCCAACTGATGTGTGGGCGGCTGCAATCTCTTACCGCTCCTGAGATGAATCGTGTCAGATAAACAAGTAAAATCAAGGGTGATACCTGTCTCGGGGGTAGGTGGGATATGAGCTACCTACTCTTTGCGTTTGAAAGTATTGAGATTTGCCTCAAGTTGGGCTGGAATCAATGTTTTTGTGGTGGTCAGGCTATCAAATCTCTAAGTCTGGTCATTCATATTCTTCATTAATAACGCAAGATGATCAAGTTGAGAATGCATTGAAGTTTGCCTCCAGATTCTACATGATTGCTTGTCGTTGAGACTAGTAGTTTGGAGGTTGTTGGTATCCAGAATACGACTGCGAATAATAAGAGGAGAAGGATGCAAAAACTATCCTGAAGATACAGACTGCTGCTCATAGTAAGGTTGGTGAGGATATGCATGTCGCATCTATTGATGTCTATGTCTCCAGTTCTAAAAGTGAGGTGGAGACAAGAAGTGAGGTTTTAACTACTGGTGCTGGGGGTGTAATTTCCCTCCCTTAGGATGGTGGACGGGTCTTTGACTCTACTGAAAACCCAAGTGACCTTACCCTGATGGATGGGGTTGCATTCTCGATCGAACCAGATAGCGTTCACCTCCTGAATGAGAGGTGGAGGTGGAGATTGGTGCTCAGGAATGTAAAGAGGCTCTTGCTGGTACGGTATAATCTGATGTGACTATTACGGGACCTGATCCGATGTATGCACATAGGAAACATCTTGAGCTATAGATGACCTCCGATACTCTGTTGTGATGGTGTGAAAGAAGTTTGCTCAGGAGTAGAGGTATCGGATGCGGCATTCACATTAGGACATGCACTAATCGTACTAACAAGAAGCTTTAGATGCTTCGTAATGTCATCCAGCTTATCCAAGTTCTTTGTCCTCTGTTTGATCGCATGAAGCTTCTAATGCTCCTTGAATCGTTTCTCTATTATGTCCATTATGGATAGATGATTTCCTATGATGGTCAGATCTACGATGTCCACCCTATCCACATCATGTCATGACATCATGTTGGCATCCTTGTGGGGGTGATGAATCCATGGTTCATCATTCTAATGAGCTGAAAATAGAGTTTCGTACCCGATAATTTAGGTTCATTTGTATGTTAACTTCATAAAATTAACTTTCAGGCATCTATAGATAATTTGCATAAATTAGCACTTCATATTGCATTCATAATCATCCACCCATTTTCACCTAACTTCATGCATTTTTAATTAATCCAAGTTAACTCATTTGACATAAAACCAACTCCATTGAATACATATCACTAACTTTAAACTATGAAAAATCCTAAAAAATTTCTAACTTGTACATATGTAAAATAAAACCATACCCTAATTTCATGACAGATGAACTAAAACATTGATATCTTTCTCAAACATTATCTGATTTCACTCTACACACTTTTGAAGTAATATACATTTAAATACATTCAAAACAATACCAATTTCATAAAAATCAGAGCTTATTTGTGAAATTCGAGGTTTGGGCCTCTTTTGTGCATTGTGTATTTTAGCGAGTTTATTTATTGATCATTCTATATGCATGTTTCATTCATTCTAATTATTTTATTTTTCAATTCATTCATTTTTTTAGTAAATCATATAAAAAATAAAATCTAAAAAAATCAGAAAAGGGATAAAAAGATCAATTCTTACATGATCTTTCTCACCTAATTCACTTGTACATAATTAACTTCTCTCACTTTTCTAACCTATTGGAGACCCACAAAAATTCGAAAAAAAAATGTCATTCGAGTCCATTACATTATTACATAACAAGTTTGATTTTTGCATGCATTTTTTTGACCGAAAAATCAAATAAAAGATTTAAAGCTAAAAAATGGTATTTTGTGTAAATAAAATATCACCAAAAAAATCATATCTTGCACGCCACATTTCTTTTGCATATGAGTCCTTCATGAGATTTGTTGATCATAATTATTTGCACATTTTTTATGTTGATCAATTTTAAACTTGAGTCCATTTTTTATTTTTTAAAGTATTTATCTCGGCATTTTAAGCATTGGTCAAGCATTTTGGTCAACTCCGCGCAACGTGGAGTGCTCCCATTGGGCCACCTGGACCTACTCTCCCTCAGTCTCTCTCTTCACATGTAGTGCACTTGACCCTCTGAAGGATATGGAAAAATCATTAAGAGCATCACGAAAGCATGGGAATTGCATCGTATGCAATCGAGAGCGACTAGTTGTAGTAGTTGCTCAGGGCAGCGGAATTTTAAAAAAATGAACAATGAAACCTCATGATCTGAGAACACATATCAAATTGTTTTATCTAAACCACAAACAAGTATTAGGTTTACCTCTTAATGTGTTGTTACAATCAAGTATCTAAACAAAGAGACCTCCTATCTCAAGTTCGGTTCGACGAAGGAGACGCTTGTGAGTGCGTTGATGAAACATGTGCTCCTCGCAATTCATCATGATGATCCAAGCGGCGAATCTCTTGATCGAGTCACACAAGATCCGACATCTTCTTCACGAGCAAGGCACATTGAAGGAGATGGAGATCAACGAGTAAACGATCTGGCAGAGTAACAGTGATGCTACGATGATGGCGACTCTCTAAAGAGCTCCATGGTGGACGACCACAATAAGAGAGAGAGAGAGAGAGAATTGGCATGTAGAGAGAGAGGGATAGAGCATTAGTTGTTTTTACTTGAAGACCAAGGGGTGTATTTTCTTATATAGTATTTTGGGAGTCCACGGATCTCAATCCATGGATAACACAAAATCAATGGATGAGAACAATTTGTGTTTCTTTCAATGTCTATGATTTTGTTATAAAAACACAACCACAATCAATCAATCAATTAATTAATTATATAATGAATCATCAATATAAATTAATTTCAAATTAAATCAATTATCGTTGGAGATAATTGGGAAGGAGATAATCATCCTACCATAATAAGGGGGACGAGCACCCGATCCAAGTAGGTGGTCGTCCACCACCTTTGTTGGTGGATGGCAATATTCTTCCAATTTCATAAGATTACAATATCTCAGGAAAATCTCCAATATTTAAGAACATTTGTTGTAAATTATATCACAAAAATAAATCCAATTTATTTTATGAACATTGCAATCATGTCATGAATTTTGTGAATTACATTTACAACCCAAAATAAAATATAAATTATATTTTCAATTAATTAGCAAATGTGAAACAAATTCATATCAATAATTAATCAACAAATATAAATTAAAATAGGCGCCCTCTCATATATTGTAAATCACATTTATAATATATATATATATGAATAGTTTGGATATTGCTATCCACATTATTCATATCCATTATAATAATTCACATTTAATCGTCTTGGATCTCTATTTTCAAGTGCTTAAATAATATGAATGACATTGACATTATTAATATCTTTGATAGTTAAATCACATTTAATTTTCTTAAATAACTCTCCTTATAATATGAATCAAATTCATATTATTTAAAATAATTAGTCCGCATTTAATTATCAATTTTCTCAATGCTCGGATACATATATCAATAGTTAAATTATACTTGAACACTTTCAAAGATAATACACTTTCTACATGGATACTTGGAGATAAGGACAGGGCGATTGTACGTTCAACGTATAGCGACTTGGATATTGAGATCAGATCTCAAATCCAGATCTTGTGGACCACCCATAGATGTTTGATTAAATCAAAATCGTAAACCTAATATTTTCATTGCATCTGAATCACATTCAGATCACTGACCAACATTTGGATCAATTTCAGATTACTTCTCTATAGAGGAGTCGCTAAAATCCAAACCCGTTTCATCACTCCATAGGAATGGAAACGCCATGGTTATAGAATCGTTTATGATCGCATCACCCTCAAGTATTCTAGTACATGTACATCCTACATACTGGAAGACCAAGAATGAACATGAAGTTTTATATCTCATTTAGATTTTCTCCTTCTGGGTTTATCATTAAGTTTCTCATTTGACTATTGGGAGTTAGTATCTATCATATAGTTTCAAAAAGCATATATCATACCCAGGTGCTGATCATATACTTTCCAAATGCATATATCAAACATACAAATCATGTTAAGCTTACAAAACAAGATGACCGTGTATGGAATTTGATTCCCAATATCTCATGAGTGAGCTTACGTCTTCCAGTTCAGTAAATGAACCTCTTTGATCCCTTTGAGAGATCGTATTACTCATATGTCCGTGTATGCACACCAATACGTCGATGTATTGACCTTGATTAGGCCATCAACCTATTGTTATGCTAAATGTACATACTCAGACATATAGTAAAACATCTATCTTCAGTCAGAGGATGCATGCCTATATCGTCATAGCATACGACATAGGTCTTTGGTTTTCTTGATCTCGTTAAGACAACTCTTTGACCTAGCTAATCTAACACCTACGAATCTCTATTCTTAAGAAGAGGACATGCATCTAGAGGTTGGTCAGATATAAGGCATAAGAGAAAAGTTTTCCATCTCCTTCTCAAGTTGGAGATCATATCTTAATAATCATTTGGCAATGCTTGATGAGTCCTCAATCTAACAATTTACATACTCATCCAAGCACAAGCCCCTATGATTCAACAATTGAATCAACAGTTGTATGTTTATTAAGATGGCCATGGTACATAAACCTAACTGTACTACAGGACCTATTATGCAAATCAGTTATTCTCCATTTCATATCTGGTAATGATATTTGCAATATCATTTATTGCATAATGGCTAGTTGTGGGCTCGCATGTCCAACAATCTCCCACTAGCCCAAAGAGCCATTAATGGGCTAATCTTTAAACCCACACTCATGTGGCAATTATGGGTTATTTAGAAAAATAGCTAGGTAAGATGATCAGTTACTCTGTTCCTGAGATACTATGCCAAGTCCTTTTTCAGCACTTGCATATTTCCTAGTAACAGTGCTCGCATCCAATGCGAATGTTGCATTTTATGCAACCAATACTCAGTCTTGTTAATTATAGTGTTTTTAACACTACAATCTATAATCAATATAACCAGTATATAATTTCTATTATCCTTATCAGAATGCCCTTATTCTCGAAGATCTCTATCTCCTAAGACTAAGACTCATTCTTATGTCTTACAAGGCATATGCAGTAAAGACCTTTTACATCACTATCTATAAAGTCTTAAGTTTTTGAAGATAAGACATTGAGATCACTATCTCAAAAAATCTTGTTATCTTTGAAGATATTGTAATTACTGTAATCAAGTGTTCTATCACCATAGTAGGATTAGTAACAGTTTACTAGTCCCACTGCATGGTAGACATATGACTTTTGTACATATTCAGCATACGCAGAGCTTCCCATAGCTAATGATTAGGGCATGTAGCTTTGGTGCTCACATCCTTAACTCTTTGAGGTGATATCCTTTTAGATAGGTTGGTACCATGTATTAAGGGAAAGAAACATTTCTTGGAATTTTCTAGAAAATGGAACATGTCCAAGGTGTACCACTAATAGGATGGTCACAATACCATCTTCTCTTTGCTTCTGAACAACTTAAGAACTAAGATCTAAGAGGTATCCTTGAGATCATATATCAAGGTATGGAATTGTCAGACTATAAAACACTTATTATCATACTTATATCATTCCAAATGATTTAGGATATCATCTACTTTTAGCACAATGAACACAATGACACTCAAACTAAGCTCTACGTGGTTCACCTAAATTCTATCTGATATCATAACATTTATAATTTCATCATATCAAATGTTCCAACTACAAGAAGATTATTTGAGTCCATAGATGGAGTTCCTTTAGCTTTCACATCTTTCCTTGCTCAACTATGAAGCCCTGAGGCTACTTCATATTAATATCCTAAGAGAGGTATTTATAGAGGAATGTAATATTGACTTCCATCTTGTAGATGTCAAAGTCAAGTTGCGTAGATATAGTTAGCAATATACTGATTGGTTTAAGCATGGCCACTGAAGAGCAACTCATCGCAAGAAATGTCTTCTCTTCGTATGTATCTTGTGGATACGAGTCGTGCTTTGATGGTCTCTTCCTTTTCATCAGGTTCCCTCTTTCTCTTGAAGATGCACTTACACCTAACAGGTTTTACCCTTATAAGTGGATCCTCTAAGATCCATATACAACATTTATATATGAAGTCTATTATTGCTAACATCCATCTTTCCATTTCATGATCCTTATATACTTCATCATATGAAGTCAGATCATTGTCAGACATAACTGACACATGGAATCAATCCTCAAACTCATTTGAAGAGGTATGAGTGTTTCATCTTGAATTGTCATTAGTTTTCGATTTCTACAGCCTCATTATCTTCTCAAGATTAAATGAGTTCCTTCACTTCATTTTCATCTTGATTCTCAAGAGAGTCATCATCTAAGAATCATATCCTTAGAGATGAAATCTTTTAAGAATCTCAAGGTCATAAAGAATGTATCCAATACCATTCTTTATATTCCTAATGAAGTAGCACTCTCAGGTGTTATATTCCAGCTTACTTGCATGGAATCTTATTAAGCATATATATTGCAGTCTCTACTAGATATATACCTAGAAACTAAGTGGTATATATGCTCATATTCATCATTGATCAAATCATGTCACACATGATCAAATTGTATCTCCCTAAAACTCTATTGAGTTTAGGTGTATTAGGAGGATTGAGACAGGAATAATATTCCTTTCTCTAAAAAGGTATTCCATCAATTTATCTAATAGGTACTTGCTACTTAGGTTAGATCAAATTCATTTCATCTTCCTTCAGACTTTGGTTTTAAACCAAATTGTGAAATCTTTGAACATTTCAAAGCTTTCTAAGGTGAAGGGATGAAATCTCATATCATAAGTAATCATCAAATTATATCACATATCATCAATGTTTATTATGATACAGATGATCCACATATATCAATATGTACGAGATCTTTAATACTTTGGCATCTTACATCATTCCAAAAGATGCGTGCATTGGACAATTTCCACTCTGAATACAATATCAACAAGTATGTAAGATATGAAATTTCAGACACTAAAATTTCAACTCTTACTAGTCTATTGATCTCATCAACAGACATATGTCCAAGGCTTGATGCTAAATCATTGTCAAATGATCTCCATCCTCCTATTGATCTTAAAAAGGTTTAATTTCCAGTATTAGAAATGTTAATGAACCATTCATTAATTTTCTAATTTAATAAAGTCCTCTATATGTCAGACTACTATCTGAAATATATCCATCATAACTCTTTATGATAGGTCTATTCAAAAATTCATATTTATTCCCACATTTAAAATAATCAATGAGTGTATTCTAATATCTAGGTCATAGAAGGATTCTCTAAGACTAAGGGCTCTCCTACTGAAATTATGAAGTCTATCTTTCCAATAGAGATTGTTGCAACATTTGCATCAATGCCTATGTGGATGACTATTAAACATTAAGATCAAGTATTCTAGTTTTCTAAAACATATGCAACCAATTGTAAGTGTTATTAGATAAATGAGATACAATTATTAGACATTGATCTTATCTAATAAGCAAGTCTATTTCAATTATTATATGTAGATTATTCTGATGCACTATATGAGTCTTCCTCTAAGTATTTTATATAGGCTAGATAGTCATACTATCAATACATCAGCTTGTTGCAATATCGGCATTCATCCAACTCTTTGGATGTCATATATATGGAAGTCACAGAAGTATAGTCAACTCTTTGATTTTCCCTCTTACATGTTCCACCTTATTTTATTTCAAATAACCTTATTTTATGTATTATTCATTACTTTTATAATTTTTTACTTTTATAATTTCGTAAATATTATTTATAATATATGTGTATATTAAAATAGGAATTAAAAGATCAATAAACATAAAATAAAATATTTATATTAAATACATAGGTAATACAACTATATATTTAAGTCTATATATATATATCAAGAAAAAAAAGGAATATATTTACGTGTGTAAAAATAAGTTATAAATTTATAAATAATAATTGAATTAATAAAATCAAAAATACAAAAAAAAATTAAAAGACTAAAATACATAGACAAATATACTTATATATAGCCCTTAAAAGGTAACATGTAATTCTACACCTCGAAAAAATAAATACAAATTATGATAAAATAATTCTGAAAATAATAAATATTTTTCATTTTATAACCTAAAATTAATAAAATCATCTTATATTTTTAATCAAATTTACAAATATTGATTGCAAGATTTTTTCTGGTTGGTCCACGTTGACCAACCAGAGCATCTCGTTCGTTGACCTTGGTCAACTCTCTAACCGAGGTTTGTCCCCTATCAAACCAAGTTTTTTTGGCCGCTTTCGACCATTTTCAAGACTTCCCCTTTCGTCGTTTGGTTATGCACCCTTCTTGACTTTTTCTCCCCTTTGATCGAGGATTATGCTCAGGGATTACATTGGGGATTGCGTCGTCGATACTCCTAGTCTTCTTCGATCTTTGGAGCCCTTCACCAACTCCATCCGATGTACATAACCAGACCTCAATATTTTTCGAATTTTTTGAGTCTGTTTTGGCATCCTTTCCTCTCGCCTCTTGTGCTCAAATAGACGTGGATGGTGACAACATCCACACCCTACATCTAGGGTGATCTAGGGAAGCGGTCTTGAGTGATCTCTGCTACTCCATCATACGCCGTTGTGATGGTCCATCTCCTAGTTTCCCAGCCAGTCAAGGTTGTCTCTATTCATTTTTCTTCGCTCTTTATTTAGCTATCGGTTTAGCTTTAGTTCTACACTTTTAATTGCGAGTTTTATCTGTTGCTTTAGCATAGATTCCATCAAAGACCCCTTGTCAAGGACCTTGAGCTCTGCCCACCACTTCCCACTCCACTATATGCTGATTGTGCGACAATAAAAGCCAGATTTCTGCCTCCTCGTGCTGCTACATTTTCTATCTTCTTTGTAGAATATGAAGGAGGCATCTGAGCCTCTGATTTCATCCAAGAATGACCCCTAGGTCAGTGGTAGGAGCATGAGCTCCAGGGGTTAACCATCAGCCCTTGTATACATTTGAAGGATCTGGGTGACACATAGAAGTTGCATGAACCAGTCACGCCTATCAGGGAACTCCCAGGTGCGCGGAGGATCGAGATCTGGTCGATTCAATCTCACTAGGCTCGAGTTCTTCGAGCGTTCTTCCTGATCGATCCAGCAATGTCGGATCCGCCCCGATCTTCCAAAGGAGCAACTGTCGTCGGATTCCCCCATGCCTCAACCGTTGATTGCCAATCACAGGATCTAATCATGGCCGTCGGTTGCGAAGGGGTATCCCGCGATCAGAACTTGCCACATGGGTTAGAGAAGGCACCTCCACCGTTTGATACGCGCCTAGTCTGGGTATTTTATTTTTGAACCCAATGTTTTTTATATTTTCTTAATAGTACTAAATCTTTCATTTGTTGTGTTACAGTTTTCTAATATTTACGTCATGACCCCTAAACTTTAGATATTTACCAATTGGTCCTCGACTATATCACCTCACGTGACGCTTCACGTGAGGGGACTTTTTGCATAAAGACCCCCTTCATTTTTAGGTATTATTGTTCATTCCTGAAAAATTTTCATAACGTTATTATGCTTTTTGACATTTTGCAAGTCGACCCCTCAACTTTTGGATATTACAAACAAGTCCTCGCTAGTGGAGCATGTATTTATACACATGATTATACACATGATTTTGGTTATTTTGCAGAAGCCCCCTGAGGGCCTTACTTATTTCTATTTGATACAATAAATTTTTGTATATGTGTATTATTTTTGGTGAAAATTGCACTCAGGCCCCTATACTTTATAATATTTACAAAAATTGCCCTATTAGGAGTGTAGTTTCTCTTTGTTGCCTCTATTTATTTCAAGCAT
This sequence comes from Ottelia alismoides, assembly GCA_037367405.1. Classification (NCBI taxonomy): domain Eukaryota; kingdom Viridiplantae; phylum Streptophyta; class Magnoliopsida; order Alismatales; family Hydrocharitaceae; genus Ottelia; species Ottelia alismoides. The sequence continues at coordinate 100,323 of JAZKJV010003238.1, read as the reverse complement.
AAATTTAACCCTAAAAAATTCCAAAAAAAATTGACATAGCTTCCTGTTGCATTATCTTTCACGCCATCATTAAATTTTTTTTCATTTTGATGATTTTTATTATTTATAAATAATCAAAAACTTGCATTTTTGTCCATGTTCGCAAAATAAATTACATAAAAATTATATAACATTTTTGAAAAATTCTCAAAAAGAATTGTATCTTTAACTTCCAGACCAAAAATCACTAAAAATATAAAAGAAAATTCAAAAAAATATAAAAACTCTAAAAATATTTATAAAAATATTTAAAACTGTTAAAAAGTCCAAATATTACATTTTCTATTTTGAATCTTTTCTAAATTATTATCTTTATTTAAAATAAATTTTTTGAGAATTTTTTAACCTATTTTATATTTTATATTTCCATTTTAATTTCTGGTAGCATCTTGTATCTGATAGGTAGCCAAAGAGATGCTAGGAGAGTCAAAGGGAGGAGTCTCAGGTCAAAAGGATGCTTGGTGGTGGAGTGAAGGGGTGCAAGAGAAGATAAAAATTAAAAGAGTATGCTTTAAATCTATATCTTAGGATAGAACAGAGGAAACTGTCACAAACTACAAAATATCAAAAAAGGAAGCAAAGAAGGATGTAAGTGAAGCTAAGTCAAAAGCTTATGAAGTCGACTCTAAGGAGGGCCAGAAGGATAAATTCAGGTTGGCTAAAGCAAGAGAAAAAAAACCAAAGACCTTTCTCAAGTGAGATGCATTGAGGACAAGGAAGGTCTTATGCTTGTTACTCAAAAGGATATAGAGACTAGATTGGAGAAGTACTTCCTTAAACTTTTCATTAGGAAAGGGAATAGAGAGATCACTTTGGGTGATCTAGCTAGTAGTGAAATTTACTTGAATCGTGCAAGCTATAGACAAATATGAAGAAAGGAAGTAGAGGAGGATTTGAAGGTTATAAGACCCGGGAAAGGTGTAGGACCGGATTACATCCCTGTAGAAGTATGGAAAGTTTTAGGTGAGCGTGGTTTGACTTGGCTTACGAATCTATTCAATGTTATTTGGCGACGAAAGAAAATGCCTGAAGATTGGAGGAGGAGTATCGTGGCGCCTCTTTATAAGAATAAAGGAGACATTCAAAATTGTTCAAATTATTGAGGTATCAAGTTGATGAGTCACATTATGAAAATTTGGGAACGTGTGATCGAGAGAAGGTTGAGGCAAGTTTCCAACGTGAAAGAAAACCAATTCGGATTCATGCCAAGTCGCTCAACTATTGAAGCTGTCCATTTCCTGAGGAGAACAGTGGAGATTTATAGAGCTAAAAGGAAGAACCTCCATATAATCTTTATGTTGGAGAAGGCTTATGATTCTTTCCCACGAGAGATATTGTGGAGAGTTTTGGAGAAGAGACAAGAGCATGTCCTATACATTAACCTCATAAAGGACATGTATGATAGGGCTTTATCTTGTGTAAGGACCTCGTTTGGGAAGACTGGATATTTTGACATCAACATTGGTTTACATCAAGGTTCATCTTTGAGTCCATTTCTTTTTACTTTGATTACGGACGAGTTGACAAGTCACATTCAGGATGAGTTACCTTGGTGTATGTTATTTGCTGATGATATTGTGTTGATTGACGAGACTAGAGATGGAGTAAATGTTAAGCTTGAGGTCTGTAGACACGAGTTGGAGAGTAAAGGATTTCATATAAGTAGGGCTAAGACAGAATATATGGAGTGCACCTTTGATGGAAGCAAGGGTGAAGGAATTGAGGTGAAGATTGGTGATGATAACATTCAGAAGAGAGATTATTTTAGATATCTGGGATCTATTTTGCAACATGATGGGGAAATTGATGGAGATGTTACTCATAGAATAAATGCAGGCTGGTTAAAGTGGAGAGGAGCCTCTATTGTTCTCTGTGATAAGAAAATTCCTTTAAAAGTTCTACAAAGCAGCCATGAGACCTGCTATGCTCTATGGATCTGAATGTTGGCCTATGAACCATAGACATGTGCAAAGAATGGTTGTAGAAGAAATGAAAATGCTAATGTGGATGTGTGGATACACACGCAAAGATCGGATTCGGAATGACGCAATCAGAAAGAAAGTTGGTGTTGCTTTGATCGAGGATAAGATGCGAGAAAACTGAGTAAGATGGTTTGGTCATTTGCAAATAAGATCAGCTGATGCACCAGTTAGGAGATGCGAGTGTTGGGATGTTGAACAAGCTAAGAGAGGACGGGGACGACCCAAGAAGTGTTTGAGAGAAACCATACGAAGGGATCTTTGTTTTGTGGATATAAGCTCGGGATTGACCCAAGATAGATCTGAATAGAGGTGAAGAATCCATGTATCCGACCCTACTTAATTGTGGGAAAAGGCTTTGTTATTGTTGTTGTTGTTGTCTCCATTTTAATTTTGAGAATTTATTTAAACCCTGATTTTGGGTATTTTAGACTTTAAAAATACATAAAAAATAGCAAAAAAATACTAAAAAATTATAAAAATAGTAAAAAATATTCTAAAATCAAAAAATATTTTATTTTATTTATTTTGATTATTTTTATTAACTATTACACCTATTATAGCCTATATTGTATATATATTATACATTGCTTTATATATAGTTATTTACATAAAAAGATATTTCAAAAATATAAAATATAAAAAATATATAAAATTAGAAAATTAAAAATCAAAATATATAAATATAAAATTAAAAATAAAATAAAAATAAAAATAAAAATTAAAAACAAAAAAAAGATCACATATATAGACAAATTCATCACATTCACTTTTGTGAGCATTTCAGCCCAATCTATACTTCTTGTTCCCTGTGTTCGACACTCTACACATACTTGCACCTATACACATCTTTGTTGTAGAGTTATAATAAATTTTGACTCTGCATCTGCTTTTCATTGTTTGTTCATCTGTTGTGGGTTAATTATTGATTAACCGGGTTTCGTGAGTGGTCGCTTCAACGACATTGTGGCATCGCCTTGTGTAGACTACTTTAGACCCTCGTAAAACCTGTTTATGCATCACATCTCAAATCCAGATCTTGCAGATCTCCCATAGATGCTTGATTAAATCAAGATCTTAAATCTAATCTTCTCATTACATCTTAATCACATTCAGATCAATGCCCTACAATTGGACTAAGATCATATTACTTCTTTATGAGAGGAGTCACTAAAATCCAGTCATGCTTCATCACTCTTTCGGAATGGAAGCGCCATGGTTATACAATCGTTTTATGATCACATCACCCTCAGGTATTCCAAATACTTGTACATCCTGCAACTAGAAGACCCAGAATAAACCCAATGTTTTAGATCGCTTTTAGACTGTCTCCTTCAGGGTTTTATCATTAAGTTTCTCATTTGATCATTTGGATTTTGTATCGATCATATACTTTCGAAAAGTATATATCATACTCAAGTGTTGATCATAAACTTTCCAAAAGCATATATCAAACCTACAAATTCATTCCAGCTTCCAAAGCGAGATGACCGCATGCAGAATTTGATTCTTCCAAATATCTCATGAGTAAGCTCATCTCTTCCGGTTCAGTAACAAAACCTGTATGATCTCTTTGAGAGATCGTATTACTCATAAGCCCTTGCATGCACACCAGTGCATCGGTGTATTGGCCTTGGTTAGATCATCAACATATTGGTCTGCCAAATGTACATGCTCAGACATATAGTAACACATCTATCTCCGGTCTGATGAAGCATGCCTATATCGTGACATCATACACATAGGACTTTGGTTATCTCGATCTCGTTAAGTCAACTCTTTGACCTAACTTATCTAACACCTTTGAATCTCTATTCCTATGCAGAGGACCTGCATCACGTGGTCAGTTAGAAATCAGCCAATTGCGATAGGATTGCCATCTCCTAATCAGACTGGATATTGTCTCTTAATAATCATTTGACGGTGCTTGATGAGTACTCAATCTAACTCTTTAGATATTCATCCAAGCACCAATCTCTAAGATTAAATAATTGAATAAATAGTTGTATGATTATTAAGATGGTCATGGTACATAACCCTAATTATACTAAGGGACCCATTATTCAAATTAGTTATTCTTCATTTCAGATCGGGGAATGATATTTGCAATAGCATTTATTGCATAACGGCTCATCATGGGCTTGCATGTCCAACAATCATAGGCTGATAAGTCATTTCAGATCGACCAAAGAGCCATTAATGAGCTAATCATTTAAACCTGTACTCATGTGACAATCATAGGCTATTTAGGAAAATAGCTAGGTAAGCTGATAAGTCACTCTATTCCCGAGAGACTACACCATGTCCTTTTACGGCACTTGCATATCTCCTAGTAATGGTGCTCGCATCCAATGTGAATGTTGCATCTTATGCAACCAGTACTCAATATTGTCAGTTATAGTTTCCTTGACACTACAACTCGATACTTATTATAACTAGTATTTCCATTATCCTTATCATGATACCCTTTTTCCTAGAGATCTCTATCTCGTAAGGTATCCGCAGTTAAGATATTTTAGATCTCCATCTATAAAGTCTTCAAGATAAGACATGTAGATCATTATCTCTAAAGTCTTATCATCTTCGAAGATATTGTTATTACTCCAATCAAGTGTTTTATCTCCATTTTAGGATCAGTAACAGTTTATTATTCCCACTGCATGACAGACATCTGATATTTGTACACATCTAGCATATACACGAGTTCTCATGACTGATGCACAAGGGCAAACAGTTTTAGCATTCACTTCCTCAACTCCTTGAGGTGTTATCCCGTATATAGGTCAGTACCATATCTTAAGGAAAGGAAACCTTCCTTGGGGTTTTCCAAAAATGGAATATGTCCAAGGAGTTCACTATTGTGACGGTCCCAATACCCTCTTCTCTTTTCTTCTGAACACTTTCAGAACTAAGATCTTAAGTGGTATCCTATAGATCATGTCTCAAGTTATGGAATAGCCAGATTATAAAACACTTATTTTTATCCTTATATAATTCCTTCTGATTAGGATATTATCTAAATTTAACAAGATGAACACAATGGCACTCCCACTAAGCTTCACATGGTTCATCAAGATTCAATCTGAAATCATAACATTTATGATTTCATCAAATCCAATATTCCAACCACAAGAAGCTTATTTGAGTCCATAGATGGAGTTCTTTGGCTTGCACATCTTGCTTTCCTCAATCATGAATCCCTGTGGCTACTTCATATGAATATTCTCAAAGAGGTATTCATAGAGGAATGCAATCTTGACTCTCATCTTGTAGGTGTCAAAGTCAAGTTGTGTAGCTATAGTTAGCAATATTATGATGAGTTTAAGCAAGGTCACAGAAGAACAAGTCTCATTGCAAGCAATGTCTTCTCTTCGGTGTGTAGCTCATGGCTGCAAGCCGTGCTTTGAAGGTCTCTGATGAATCTGTGATTCATCACTCTAAAAGTTGAAAATAGAGCTTTGTTCCCGAGTAAATAGCTGTATATTTCCACGTATATTGCATAAGTAGCATTCACGCATGCATTGATAACATCTGCATTTTAGCATTCATATTTGCATAAAATAAGAAGCCAAATTCTCTTGTAAATATTCACCTGTATATTAGATAAAACACCTTATTTGTATATATTTTATACTAACTCCAAATCCAATAAAACCAACTCCATAGTGTATATATGACTAACACTAATAAAGGAAAAATATCAAAAAATACTAACTTGAAAAATTGACCAATAAAACACGATCCAAGTTTGAGACCTTGAACCTTAAAACGTGCATATCTCTCTCATACAACCTCCGAATAAGGTGTACTCACTTTTAAAGTAATATACATTCAAAGACCTTCGAAACAAGACCAATTTCATTAAAATCGGAGCTCGTATGCAAAACATGGGTTTTGGGCCCCTTTTGTATATTGTACAAATTGACCGTTTTGCCCCTGTATTTTACCATTTCATTGTCTTAATTATTAAAAATCCAAAAAAAATTATATTAAGTTGTAAATATTTTCCTCATATTTTCTCTATTTTTATTTTGATTTTTCTCTTAATTAAAAATGACAAAAAAATTACAAAAGATAAAATGCGGTATTTTATATCTATAAAGTACCACCCAAAAATACATTTTGTAAAGACGATATCATTTGATTTTTGGCTCTTCACGAAAGATGTAGATCTCGTCGAGACGAGCAACTTTTGTGTTGATCACTTTTTGATTTAAGCTCTTTTATTATGTCTTTTTGATTTTTCTTTCCATTTAACTTTGTTTTTTTCTGAAAGCGACATGTGGTGGCTCCGGAAGCCGCCACGTGTCAACCCCATATTTTTGGCTACTTATTAAATAAAAGCCACATGGCCGCATTCGAGCGTGCCAAGTGGTGCCATCTCATTCTCCATCTACCCGTTCTCCCCCACTCTCCCTTAACTTGAGCGAAAATCCATCGACACCTCCACTCCATCTCCCATCTCCTCCACCTTCTCCATCTCTTCTCCAACCACCTCCTCCTCCTCTTTATATCCTCTCCATCTCCCACATTCAGCCCCATCCTCCACTTGAGAGAAGAAGCCCAGCTCTACATTCCCTGAAGGTGACAGCTCCAGGAAATCCCTCCGAGCGAAGACGACTCCTTCTTGGCGAGATCCAGCGAGATTTCAACCTTCGCCGCTACAAGCTTCACACGAGGCCTGCTCGAGCTCTGTCTCAGCTACGGCGTCGAGCGACGATAGAAGGAGCTCTCCTTCATCCCCAGGCAATCCGACTTCATCTCCAGGTACCTCTCCTCTTCTTTCTCTCTTACAATCATTATCTCTCTCTCTTCGATTCATCCTCGTCCGATTACAAAATCACCAAACTGATTGCACTTCAACGGATAAATCACACGTTGCGAATGCAACGGTGATTTTTAATTAATTTTTCGACGAGATTTCATCAATCGATTCCTCACTCATTTACACACACACTAAACAAATAGCATAGTTCCCCTGTTCTTCTCCCCCTCATCATCAACGTCAACGTCCACCTCCCACCAACGTCGACCTTGCACGCCAGGCCAACTCCACCATCGGCCATCACCTCGCCGAGCCCTCTCCAGCAGACCTCCTCACCGGGCGTGTGTCGCCTACTAACTTCTTCGGATTAGGACTGTCAACACGGCCAGACGCATCACCAGGCACCACCTCCACTATCCCTCCCCGCTTGCAGCAGGCGGCTGCCACGCCTCTCCGCCACGTGAGGCCGCAGCAGCAACCATCCAGCGCCGCCCATCAAGCGCGCGTGCACGGCCCCCATCCTCCACTTCGTGCGCATGGCCGCCCACTCGCACCAGCCACCGCGCGCCCTCGCGCGTGCCTCTCCACCCAGGTGCGGCGACGCCACCGGCCGCAGCAGTTCCCTCGCGAGCCGTCCTTGCATCTCCGCTGCCACCTCCTCGCCGTCCGCGCGTCGCCTCAAGCTCCACTCCATCCGCCCGTCCGCGTGAAGCTCCTCTGTTTTGCATGCAAAAACAGAGGAGTTCTATCGGGAGAATAAAGAATTGGGTATTTGCAATGGGGACACTTGCACCCCTTTGCAAGTTTTTAAAAAAATTTCAAGTTTCTGCTAATTGCATGTAAGTACTTGTTCTCCATTTCAGCTCATATTTCTATTTCTGTATTGCATTCATACCCCTGCATTTGCACGTTTATTTTATCATCATTTTGTTGTCCATTTTTAATTCCGAAAATCACATTGTGTAGTATAACTCTTGTTCTACCATTTTATCATTTATTTGTATTTTTCTGATTTGCATAACATTTATGGAAATTAATTTGGTGAATAATTGCAACATTTTGCCCATTTTAATTGATTAATTGATTGTGCATTATCTGCTTGTCGAAAAATCTCTGAAAAATCACCATTAGTAGAGATAAGTTTGCTACAACCTATCCAAAAATCATCCCATTTGCACGTATAGTTTGTCCTAGAAAAATTATTTAGTGAAAACCTTAATCGATTTTTAATTAATAAACTGTGAAGTGTTTTAACGAAATTCAAGTTGATTTGGATAGCTCTTAACTAGGCCTATTTGATTAATTTTGTTTCTGAAAAATATCATCGTTTGTTATTATTAAAATTGGTTTAGTTATTTTCACTAAGGTCTGCATTTTTTATTATCCGTGCATTTAAAAATTCCAAAAAAATTAGTATAGCTTAATTTCATCATATTTCATCATCTGGCCAAGTTTCATAATTTTTGGACTTCAACTGAATACTTATCTGATTTAACTTTAAAACTGGCCTGATTTTTGCATGTGTCTTGCATCAAAATCAAAAAAGACCAACAAAAAATACTCCTCGAAAATCTAACACTTGGATGTTTGCTCATAATTCTCCTAAGGAGACAGATGCCTCCCTGAGTTCGACCTTGGACACTACCAAGCAAAAAAATCACCGCTTGAAATTGACTCAAATCTAATTTAAGTGGTTTTTGATTAGCCCTCTCGTATCCGACTGCAACGAACGACATCTAATTAATTTGGACATTAACTTGACCGAGTTAACATAGGGTGCGGGACGGTTATCAAAATGGCGTCGTTGCTGGGGAGGCACGGCTTAGGTTAATTTTTAATGATATTCTCTGTGTTTGGTTTTCTTTCCCCGGGTAGTCTGACCCCCGGTTTTCTTGTAATTATTTTTTCTCTCCTTTATTTCTTTGCATTATTTAATTTTTTTGTGTCACTCTCTAACCTCAATTTGTTTTTGTGCGAGGAACGCGAGGAGTCGACGATGCTTCGAGGATCTAGCATTTTAATTTTATTGAGTGAAAGAGAGGCTTTGTAATTTACATTTTATTTCATTTTATTTTTCGCATTATTTCTAGCGGTTCCCGTTTCGGATCTCACGTGTGTAAGTATAGTGGAACTGTGTCCCCATGTGCTGTGTGAGTGAATGTAACTTAGCTTGCACTAGCGGCTCCCTGAGCCAATCTAGGAATTGCTTGTGCTCGTAATCAATAGGACCACACAACTCACTTAAAAAAAGCACTTAGACCGCAGGACTTAGCCAAAATAACCTGTTCTTCACGCTAATAGGACTGCTTGTCTAGGAGCGGCTTTCATCGCTTGCATTTGCATTGAGATAAAGTTTTCAATTATGTTTTGCATCCTGCATAAAAAAGCGAAGGGATCACTATCTCTAAAGTCTTAAGTTTTTGAAGATAAGACATTGAGATCACTATCTCAAAAAATCTTGTTATCTTTGAAGATATTGTAATTACTGTAATCAAGTGTTCTATCACCATAGTAGGATTAGTAACAGTTTACTAGTCCCACTGCATGGTAGACATATGACTTTTGTACATATTCAGCATACGCAGAGCTTCCCATAGCTAATGATTAGGGCATGTAGCTTTGGTGCTCACATCCTTAACTCTTTGAGGTGATATCCTTTTAGATAGGTTGGTACCATGTCTTAAGGGAAAGAAACATTTCTTGGAATTTTCCAGAAAATGGAACATGTCCAAGGTGTACCACTAATAGGATGGTCACAATACCATCTTCTCTTTGCTTCTGAACAACTTAAGAACTAAGATCTAAGAGGTATCCTTGAGATCATATATCAAGATATGGAATTGTCAGACTATAAAACACTTATTATCATCCTTATATCATTCCAAATGATTTAGGATATCATCTACTTTTAGCACAATGAACACAATGACACTCAAACTAAGCTCTACGTGGTTCACCTAGATTCTGTCTGATATCATAACATTTATAATTTCATCAAATCTAATGTTCCAACTACAAGAAGATTATTTGAGTCCATAGATGGAGTTCCTTTAGCTTGCACATCTTTCCTTGCTCAACTATGAAGCCCTGAGGCTACTTCATATTAATATCCTAAGAGAGGTATTTATAGAGGAATGTAATATTGACTTCCATCTTGTAGATGTCAAAGTCAAGTTGCGTAGATATAGTTAGCAATATACTGATTGGTTTAAGCATGGCCACTGAAGAGCAACTCATCGCAAGAAATGTCTTCTCTTCGTATGTATCTTGTGGATACGAGTCGTGCTTTGATGGTCTCTTCCTTTTCATCAGGTTCCCTCTTTCTCTTGAAGATGCACTTACACCTAACAGGTTTTACCCTTATAAGTGGATCCTCTAAGATCCATATACAACATTTATATATGAAGTCTATTATTGCTAACATCCATCTTTCCATTTCATGATCCTTATATACTTCATCATATGAAGTCAGATCATTGTCAGACATAACTGACACATGGAATCAATCCTCAAACTCATTTGAAGAGGTATGAGTGTTTCATCTTGAATTGTCATTAGTTTTCGATTTCTACAGCCTCATTATCTTCTCAAGATTAAATGAGTTCCTTCACTTCATTTTCATCTTGATTCTCAAGAGAGTCATCATCTAAGAATCATATCCTTAGAGATGAAATCTTTTAAGAATCTCAAGGTCATAAAGAATGTATCCAATACCATTCTTTATATTCCTAATGAAGTAGCACTCTCAGGTGTTATATTCCAGCTTACTTGCATGGAATCTTATTAAGCATATATATTGCAGTCTCTACTAGATATATACCTAGAAACTAAGTGGTATATATGCTCATATTCATCATTGATCAAATCATGTCACACATGATCAAATTGTATCTCCCTAAAACTCTATTGAGTTTAGGTGTATTAGGAGGATTGACACAGGAATAATATTCCTTTCTCTAAAAAGGTATTCCATCAATTTATCTAATAGGTACTTGCTACTTAGGTTAGATCAAATTCATTTCATCTTCCTTCAGACTTTGGTTTTAAACCAAATTGTGAAATCTTTGAACATTTCAAAGCTTTCTAAGGTGAAGGGATGAAATCTCATATCATAAGTAATCATCAAATTATATCACATATCATCAATGTTTATTATGATACAGATGATCCACATATATCAATATGTACGAGATCTTTAATACTTTGGCATCTTACATCATTCCAAAAGATGCGTGCATTGGACAATTTCCACTCTGAATACAATATCAACAAGTATGTAAGATTTGAAATTTCAGACACTAAAATTTCAACTCTTACTAGTCTATTGATCTCATCAACAGACATATGTCCAAGGCTTGATGCTAAATCATTGTCAAATGATCTCCATCCTCCTATTGATCTTAAAAAGGTTTAATTTCCAGTATTAGAAATGTTAATGAACCATTCATTAATTTTCTAATTTAATAAAGTCCTCTATATGTCAGATTACTATCTGAAATATATCCATCATAACTCTTTATGATAGGTCTATTCAAAAATTCATATTTATTCCCACATTTAAAATAATCAATGAGTGTATTCTAATATCTAGGTCATAGAAGGATTCTCTAAGACTAAGGGCTCTCCTACTGAAATTATGAAGTCTATCTTTCCAATAAAGATTGTTGTACCATTTGCATCAATGCCTATGTGGATGACTATTAAACATTAAGATCAAGTATTCTAGTTTTCTAAAACATATGCAACCAATTGTAAGTATTATTAGATAAATGAGATACAATTATTAGACATGGATCTTATATAATAAGCAAGTCTATTTCAATTATTATATGTAGATTATTCTGATGCACTATATGAGTCTTCCTCTAAGTATTTTATATAGGCTAGATAGTCATACTATCAATACATCAGCTTGTTGCAATATCGGCATTCATCCAACTCTTTGGATGTCATATATATGGAAGTCACAGAAGTATAGTCAACTCTTTGATTTTCCCTCTTACATGTTCCACCTTATTTTATTTCAAATAACCTTATTTTATTTATTATTCATTACTTTTATAATTTTTTACTTTTATAATTTCGTAAATATTATTTATAATATATGTGTATATTAAAATAGGAATTAAAAGATCAATAAACATAAAATAAAATATTTATATTAAATACATAGGTAATACAACTATATATTTAAGTCTCTATATATATATATCAAGAAAAAAAAGGAATATATTTAAGTGTGTAAAAATAAGTTATAAATTTATAAATAATAATTGAATTAATAAAATAAAAAATACAAAAAAAAATTAAAAGACTAAAATACATAGACAAATATACTTATATATAGCCCTTAAAAGGTAACATGTAATTCTACACCTCGAAAAAATAAATACAAATTATGATAAAATAATTCTGAAAATAATAAATATTTTTCATTTTATAACCTAAAATTAATAAAATCATCTATTATTTTTAATCAAATTTACAAATATTCATTGCAAGATTTTTTCTGGTTGGTCCACGTTGACCAACCAGAGCATCTCGTTCGTTGACCTTGGTCAACTCTCTAACCGAGGTTTGTCCCCTATCAAACCAAGTTTTTTTGGCCGCTTTCGACCATTTTCAAGACTTCCCCTTTCGTCGTTTGGTTATGCACCCTTCTTGACTTTTTCTCCCCTTTGATCGAGGATTATGCTCAGGGATTACATTGGGGATTGCGTCGTCGATACTCCTAGTCTTCTTCGATCTTTGGAGCCCTTCACCAACTCCATCCGATGTACATAACCAGCACCTCAATATTTTTCGAATTTTTTGAGTCTGTTTTGGCATCCTTTCCTCTCGCCTCTTGTGCTCAAATAGACATGGATGGTGACAACATCCACGCCCTACATCTAGGGTGATCTAGGGAAGCGGTCTTGAGTGATCTCTGCTACTCCATCATACGCCGTTGTGATGGTCCATCTCCTAGTTTCCCAGCCAGTCAAGGTTGTCTCTATTCATTTTTCTTCGCTCTTTATTTAGCTGTCGGTTTAGCTTTAGTTCTACACTTTTAATTGCGAGTTTTATCTATTGCTTTAGCATAGATTCCATCAAAGACCCCTTGTCAAGGACCTTGAGCTCTGCCCACCACTTCTCACTCCACTATATGCTGATTGTGCGACGATAAAAGCCAGATTTCTGCCTCCTCGTGTTGCTACATTTTCTATCTTCTTTGTAGAATATGAAGGAGGCATCTGAGCCTCTGATTTCATCCAAGAATGACCCCTAGGTCAGTGGTAGGAGCATGAGCTCCAGGGGTTAACCATCAGCCCTTGTATGCATTTGAAGGATCTGGGTGACACATAGAAGTTGCAGGAACCAGTCACGCCTATCAGGGAACTCCCAGGTGCGAAGAGGATCGAGCTCTGGTCGATTCAATCTCACTAGGCTCGAGTTCTTCGAGCGTTCTTCCTGATCGATCCAGCAATGTCGGATCCGCCCCGATCTTCCAAAGGAGCAACTGTCGTCGGATTCCCCCATGCCTCAACCGTTGATTGCCAATCACAGGATCTAATCATGGCCGTCGGTTGCGAAGGGGTATCCCACGATCAGAACTTGCCACGTGGCTTAGAGAAGGCGCCTCCACCGTCTGATACGCGCCTAGTCTGGGTATTTTATTTTTGAACCCAATGTTTTTTATACTTTCTTAATAGTACTAAATCTTTCATTTGTTGTGTTACAGTTTTATAATATTTACGTCATGACCCCTAAACTTTAGATATTTACCAATCGGTCCTCGACTACATCACCTCACGTAACGCTTCACGTGAGGGGACTTTTTGCATAAAGACCCCCTTCATTTTTAGGTATTGTTGTTTATTCCTGAAAAATTTTCATAACGTTATTATGCTTTTTGACATTTTGCAAGTCGACCCCTCAACTTTTGGATATTACAAACAAGTCCTCGCTAGTGGAGCATGTATTTATACACATGATTATACACATGATTTTGGTTATTTTGCAGAAGGCCCCTGAGGGCCTTACTTATTTCTATTTGATACAATAAATTTTTGTATATGTGTATTATTTTTGGTGAAAATTGCACTCAGGCCCCTATAATTTATAATATTTACAAAAATTGCCCTATTAGGAGTGTAGTTTCTCTTTGTTGCCTCTATTTATTTCAAGCATAAATTTAACCCTAAAAAATTCTGAAAAAAATTGACATAGCTTCATGTTGCATTATCTTTCACGCCATCATTAAATTTTTTTTCATTTTGATGATTTTTATTATTTATAAAAAATCAAAAACTTGCATTTTTGTCCATGTTCGCAAAATAAAATACATAAAAATTATAAAACATTTTTGAAAAATTCTCAAAAAGAATTATATCTTTAACTTCCAGACCAAAAATCACTAAAAATATAAAAGAAAATTCAAAAAAAAAATATAAAAACTCTAAAAATATTTATAAAAATATTTAAAACTGTTAAAAAGTCCAAATATTACATTTTCTATTTTGAATCTTTTCTAAATTATTATCTTTATTTAAAATAAATTTTGAGAATTTTTGAACCTATTTTATATTTTATATTTCCATTTTAATTTCTGGTAGCATCTTGTATCTGATAGGTAGCCAAAGAGATGCTAGGAGAGTCAAAGGGAGGAGTCCCAGGTCAAAAGGATGCTTGGCGGTGGAGTGAAGGGGTGCAAGAGAAGATAAAAATTAAAAGAGTATGCTTTAAATCTATATCTTAGGATAGAACAGAGGAAACTGTCACAAACTACAAAATATCAAAAAAGGAAGCAAAGAAGGATGTAAGTGAAGCTAAGTCAAAAGCTTATGAAGTCGACTCTAAGGAGGGCCACAAGGATAAATTCAGGTTGGCTAAAGCAAGAGAAAAAAAACCAAAGACCTTTCTCAAGTGAGATGCATTAAGGACAAGGAAGGTATTATGCTTGTTACTCAAAAGGATATAGAGACTAGATTGGAGAAGTACTTCCTTAAACTTTTCATTAGGAAAGGGAATAGAGAGATCACTTTGGGTGATCTAGCTAGTAGTGAAATTTACTTGAATCGTGCAAGCTATAGACAAATATAAAGAAAGGAAGTAGAGGAGGATTTGAAGGTTATAAGACCTGGGAAAGGTGTAGGACCAGATTACATCCCTGTAGAAGTATGGAAAGTTTTAGGTGAGCGTGGTTTGACTTGGCTTACGAATCTATTCAATGTTATTTGGCGACGAAAGAAAATGCCTGAAGATTGGAGGAGGAGTATCGTGGCGCCTCTTTATAAGAATAAAGGAGACATTCAAAATTGTTCAAATTATTGAGGTATCAAGTTGATGAGTCACATTATGAAAATTTGGGAACGTGTGATCGAGAGAAGGTTGAGGCAAGTTTCCAACGTGAAAGAAAACCAATTCGGATTCATGCCAGGTTGCTCAATTATTGAAGCTGTCCATTTCCTGAGGAGAACAGTGGAGATTTATAGAGCTAAAAGGAAGAACCTCCATATAATCTTTATGTTGGAGACGGCTTATGATTCTTTCCCACGAGAGATATTGTGGAGAGTTTTGGAGAAGACACAAGAGCATGTCCTATACATTAACCTCATAAAGGACATGTATGATAGGGCTTTATCTTGTGTAAGGACCTCGTTTGGGAAGACTGGATATTTTGACATCAACATTGGTTTACATCAAGGTTCATCTTTGAGTCCATTTCTTTTTACTTTGATTACGGACGAGTAGACAAGTCACATTCAGGATGAGTTACCTTGGTGTATGTTATTTGCTGATGATATTGTGTTGATTGACGAGACTAGAGATGGAGTAAATGTTAAGCTTGAGGTCTGTAGACACGAGTTGGAGAGTAAAGGATTTCATATAAGTAGGGCTAAGACAGAATATATGGAGTGCACCTTTGATGGAAGCAAGGGTGAAGGAATTGAGGTGAATATTGGTGATGATAACATTCAGAAGAGAGATTATTTTAGATATCTGGGATCTATTTTGCAACATGATGGGCAAATTGATGGAGATGTTACTCATAGAATAAATGCAGGCTGGTTAAAGTGGAGAGGAGCCTCTGTTGTTCTCTGTGATAAGAAAATTCCTTTAAAAGTTCTACAAAGCAGCCATGAGACCTGCTATGCTCTATGGATCTGAATGTTGGCCTATGAACCATAGACATGTGCAAAGAATGGTTGTAGAAGAAATGAAAATGCTAATGTGGATGTGTGGACACACACGCAAAGATCGGATTCGGAATGACGCAATCAGAAAGAAAGTTGGTGTTGCTTTGATCGAGGATAATATGCGAGAAAACTGAGTAAGATGGTTTGGTCATTTGCAAATAAGATCAGCTGATGCACCAGTTAGGAGATGCGAGTGTTGGGATGTTGAACAAGCTAAGAGAGGACGGGGACGACCCAAGAAGTGTTTGAGAGAAACCATACGAAGGGATCTTTGTTTTGTGGATATAAGCTCGGGATTGACCCAAGATAGATCTGAATAGAGGTGAAGAATCCATGTATCCGACCCTACTTAATTGTGGGAAAAGGCTTTGTTATTGTTGTTGTTGTTGTCTCCATTTTAATTTTGGGAATTTATTTAAACCCTGATTTTGGGTATTTTAGACTTTAAAAATATATAAAAAATAGCAAAAAAAATACTAAAAAATAATAAAAATAGTAAAAAATATTCAAAAATCAAAAAATATTTTATTTTATTTATTTTGATTATTTTTATTAACTATTATACCTATTATAGCCTATATTGTATATATATTATACATTGCTTTATATATAGTTATTTACATAAAAAGATATTTCAAAAATATAAAATATAAAAAATATACAAAATTAGAAAATTAAAAATCAAAATATATAGATATAAAATTAAAAATAAAATAAAAATAATAATAAAAATTAAAAACAAAAAAAAGATCACATATATAGACAAATACATCACATTCACTTTTGTGAGCATTTCAGCCCGATCTATCCTTCTTGTTCCCTGTGTTCGACACTCTACACATACTTGCACCTATACACATCTTTGTTGTAGAGTTATAATAAATTTTGACTCTGCATCTGCTTTTCATTGTTTGTTCATCTGTTGTGGGTTAATTATTGATTAACCGGGTTTCGTGAGTGGTCGCTTCAACGACATTGTGGCATCGCCTTGTGTAGACTACTTTAGACCCTCGTAAAACCTGTTTATGCATCACATCTCAAATCCAGATCTTGCAGATCTCCCATAGATGCTTGATTAAATCAAGATCTTAAATCTAATCTTCTCATTACATCTTAATCACATTCAGATCAATGCCCTACAATTGGACTAAGATCATATTACTTCTTTATGAGAGGAGTCACTAAAATCCAGTCATGCTTCATCACTCTTTCGGAATGGAAGCGTCATGGTTATACAATCGTTTTATGATCACATCACCCTCAGGTATTCCAAATACTTGTACATCCTGCAACTAGAAGACCCAGAATAAACCCAATGTTTTAGATCGCTTTTAGACTGTCTCCTTCAGGATTTTATCACTAAGTTTCTCATTTGATCATTTGGATTTTGTATCGATCATATACTTTCGAAAAGTATATATCATACTCAAGTGTTGATCATAAACTTTCCAAAAGCATATATCAAACCTACAATTTCATTCCAGCTTCCAAAGCGAGATGACCGCATGCAGAATTTGATTCTTCCAAATATCTCATGAGTATGCTCATCTCTTCCGGTTCAGTAACAAAACCTGTATGATCTCTTTGAGAGATCGTATTACTCATAAGCCCTTGCATGCACACCAGTGCATCGGTGTATTGACCTTGGTTAGATCATCAACATATTGGTCTGCCAAATGTACATGCTCAGACATATAGTAACACATCTATCTCCGGTCTGATGAAGCATGCCTATATCGTGACATCATACACATAGGAGTTTGGTTATCTCGATCTCGTTAAGTCAACTCTTTGACCTAACTTATCTAACACCTTTGAATCTCTATTCCTATGCAGAGGACCTGCATCACGTGGTCAGTTAGAAATCAGCCAAATGCGATAGGATTTCCATCTCCTAATCAGACTGGATATTGTCTCTTAATAATCATTTGACGGTGCTTGATGAGTCCTCAATCTAACTCTTTAGATATCCATCTAAGCACCAATCTCTAAGATTCAATAATTGAATCAATAGTTGTATGATTATTAAGATGGTCATGGTACATAACCCTAATTATACTAAGGGACCCATTATTCAAATTAGTTATTCTTCATTTCAGATCGGGGAATGATATTTGCAATAGCATTTATTGCATAACGGCTCATCATGGGCTCGCATGTCCAACAATCATAGGCTGATAAGTCATTTCAGATCGACCAAAGAGCCATTAATGGGCTAATCATTTAAACCTGTACTCATGTGACAATCATAGGCTATTTAGGAAAATAGCTAGGTAAGCTGATAAGTCACTCTATTCCCGAAAGACTACACCATGTCCTTTTACGGCACTTGCATATCTCCTAGTAATGGTGCTCGCATCCAATGTGAATGTTGCATCTTATGCAACCAGTACTCAATATTGTCAGTTATAGTTTCCTTGACACTACAACTCGATACTTATTATAACTAGTATTTCCATTATCCTTATCATGATACCCTTTTTCCTAGAGATCTCTATCTCGTAAGGTATCCGCAGTTAAGACATTTTAGATCTCCATCTATAAAGTCTTCAAGATAAGACATGTATATCACTATCTCTAAAGTCTTATCATCTTCGAAGATATTGTAATTACTTCAATCAAGTGTTTTATCTCCATTTTAGGATCAGTAACAGTTTATTATTCCCACTGCATGACAGACATCTGATATTTGTACACATCTAGCATATACACGGGTTCTCATGACTGATGCACAAGGGCAAACAGTTTTAGCATTCACTTCCTCAACTCCTTGAGGTGTTATCCCGTATATAGGTCAGTACCATATCTTAAGGAAAGGAAACCTTCCTTGGGGTTTTCCAAAAATGGAATATGTCCAAGGAGTTCATTATTGTGACGGTCCCAATACCCTCTTCTCTTTTCTTCTGAACACTTTCAGAACTAAGATCTTAAGTGGTATCCTATAGATCATGTCTCAAGTTATGGAATAGCCAGATTATAAAACACTTATTTTTATCCTTATATAATTCCTTCTGATTAGGATATTATCTAAATTTAACAAGATGAACACAATGGCACTCCCACTAAGCTTCACATGGTTCATCAAGATTCAATCTGAAATCATAACATTTATGATTTCATCAAATCCAATATTCCAACCACAAGAAGCTTATTTGAGTCCATAGATGGAGTTCTTTAGCTTGCACATCTTGCTTTCCTCAATCATGAATCCCTGTGGCTACTTCATATGAATATTCTCAAAGAGGTATTCATAGAGGAATGCAATCTTGACTCTCATCTTGTAGATGTCAAAGTCAAGTTGTGTAGCTATAGTTAGCAATATTCTGATGAGTTTAAGCAAGGTCACAGAAGAACAAGTCTCATTGCAAGCAATGTCTTCTCTTCGGTGTGTAGCTCATGGCTGCAAGCCGTGCTTTGAAGGTCTCTGATGAATCTGTGATTCATCACTCTAAAAGTTGAAAATAGAGCTTTGTTCCCGAGTAAATAGCTGTATATTTCCACGTATATTGCATAAGTAGCATTCACGCATGCATTGATAACATCTGCATTTTAGCATTCATATTTGCATAAAATAAGAAGCCAAATTCTCTTGTAAATATTCACCTGTATATTAGATAAAACACCTTATTTGTATATATTTTATACTAACTCCAAATCCAATAAAACCAACTCCATGGTGTATATATGACTAACACTAATAAAGGAAAAATATCAAAAAATACTAACTTGAAAAATTGACCAATAAAACACGATCCAAGTTTGAGACCTTGAACCTTAAAACGCACATATCTCTCTCATACAACCTCCGAATAAGGTGTACTCACTTTTAAAGTAATATACATTCAAAGACCTTCGAAACAAGACCAATTTCATTAAAATCGGAGCTCGTATGCAAAACTTGGGTTTTGGGCCCCTTTTGTATATTGTACTAATTGACCGTTTTGCCCCTGTATTTTACCATTTCATTGTCTTAATTATTAAAAATACAAAAAAAAATATATTAAGTTGTAAATATTTTCCTCATATTTTCTCTATTTTTATTTTGATTTTTCTCTTAATTAAAAATGACAAAAAAATTACAAAAGATAAAATGCGGTATTTTATATCTATAAAGTACCACCCAAAAATACATTTTGTAAAGACGATATCATTTGATTTTTGGCTCTTCACGAAAGTTGTAGATCTCGTCGAGACGAGCAATTTCGTGTTGATCACTTGTTGATTTAATCTCTTTTATTATGTCTTTTTGATTTTTCTTTCCATTTAACTTTGTTTTTTTCTGAAAGCGACATGTGGTGGCTCCGGAAGCCGCCACGTGTCAACCCCATATTTTTGGCTACTTATTAAATAAAAGCCACATGGCCGCATTCGAGCGTGCCAAGTGGTGCCATCTCATTCTCCATCTACCCGTTCTCCCCCACTCTCCCTTAACTTGAGCGAAAATCCATCGACACCTCCACTCCATCTCCCATCTCCTCCACCGTCTCCATCTCTTCTCCAACCACCTCCTCCTCCTCTTTATATCCTCTCCATCTCCCACATTCAGCCCCATCCTCCACTTGAGAGAAGAAGCCCAGCTCTACATTCCCTGAAGGTGACAGCTCCAGGAAATCCCTCCGAGCGAAGACGACTCCTTCTTGGCGAGATCCGGCGAGATTTCAACCTTCGCCGCTGCAAGCTTCACACGAGGCCTGCTCGAGCTCCGTCTCAGCTGCGGCGTTGAGCGACGATAGAAGGAGCTCTCCTTCATCCCCAGGCAATCCGACTTCATCTCCAGGTACCTCTCCTCTTCTTTCTCTCCTACAACCATTATCTCTCTCTCTTCGATTCATCCTCGTCCGATTACAAAATCACCAAACTGATTGCACTTCAACGGATAAATCACACGTTGCGAATGCAACGGTGATTTTTAATTAATTTTTCGACGAGATTTCATCAATCGATTCCTCACTCATTTACACACACACTAAACAAATAGCATAGTTCCCCTGTTCTTCTCCCCCTCATCATCAACGTCAACGTCCACCTCCCACCAACGTCAACCTTGCACGCCCGGCCAACTCCACCATCGGCCATCACCTTGCCAAGCCCTCTCCAGCAGACCTCCTCGTCGGGCGTGTGTCGCCTACTAACTTCTTCGGATAAGGACTGTCAACACGGCCAGACGCATCACCGGGCACCACCTCCACTAGCCCTCCCCGCCTGCAACAGGCGGCTGCCACGCCTCTCCGCCACGTGAGGCCGCAGCAGCAACCATCCAGCGCCGCCCATCAAGCGCGCGTGCACGGCCCCCGTCCTCCACTTCGTGCGCGTGGCCGCCCACTCGCGCCAGCCACCGCACGCCCTCGCGCGTGCCTCTCCACCCAGGTGCGGCGACGCCACCGGCCGCAGCAGTTCCCTCGCGAGCCGTCCTTGCATCTCCGCTGCCACCTCCTCGCCGTCCGCGCATCGCCTAAAGCTCCACTCCATCCGCCCATCCGCGTGAAGCTCCTCTGTTTTGCATGCAAAAACAGAGGAGTTCTATCGGGAGAATAAAGAATTGGGTATTTGCAATGGGGACACTTGCACCCCTTTGCAAGTTTTTAAAAAAATTTCAAGTTTCTGCTAATTGCATGTAAGTACTTGTTCTCCATTTCAGCTCATATTTCTATTTCTGTATTGCATTCATACCCCTGCATTTGCACGTTTATTTTATCATCATTTTGTTGTCCATTTTTAATTCCGAAAATCACATTGTGTAGTATAACTCTTGTTCTACCATTTTATCATTTATTTGTATTTTTCTGATTTGCATAACATTTATGGAAATTAATTTGGTGAATAATTGCAACATTTTGCCCATTTTAATTGATTAATTGATTGTGCATTATCTGCTTGTCGAAAAATCTCTGAAAAATCACCATTGGTAGAGATAAGTTTGCTACAACCTATCCAAAAATCATCCCATTTGCACGTATAGTTTGTCCTAGAAAAATTATTTAGTGAAAACCTTAATCGATTTTTAATTAATAAACTGTGAAGTGTTTTAACGAAATTCAAGTTGATTTGGATAGCTCTTAACTAGGCCTATTTGGATTAATTTTGTTTCTGAAAAATATCATCATTTGTTATTATTAAAATTGGTTTAGTTATTTTCACTAAGGTCTGCATTTTTTATTATCTGTGCATTTAAAAATTCCAAAAAAATTAGTATAGCTTAATTTCATCATATTTCATCATCTGGCCAAGTTTCATAATTTTTGGACTTGAACTGAATACTTATCTGATTTAACTTTAAAACTGGCCTGATTTTTGCATGTGTCTTGCATCAAAATCAAAAAAGACCAACAAAAAATACTCCTCGAAAATCTAACACCTTGATGTTTGCTCATAATTCTCCTAAGGAGACAGATGCCTCCCTAAGTTCGACCTTGGACACTACCAAGCAAAAAAATCACCGCTTGAAATTGACTCAAATCTAATTTAAATGGTTTTTGATTAGCCCTCTCGTATCCGACTGCAACGAATGACATCTAATTAATTTGGACATTAACTTGGCCGAGTTAACATAGGGTGCGGGACGGTTATCAAAATGGCGTCGTTGCTGGGGAGGCACGGCTTAGGTTAATTTTTAATGATATTCTCTGTGTTTAGTTTTCTTTCCCCGGGTAGTCTGACCCCCGGTTTTCTTGTAATTATTTTTTCTCTCCTTTATTTCTTTGCATTATTTAATTTTTTTGTGTCACTCTCTAACCTCAATTTGTTTTTGTGCGAGGAACGCGAGGAGTCGACGACGCTTCGAGGATCTAGCATTTTAATTTTATTGAGTGTAAGAGAGGCTTTGTAATTTACATTTTATTTCATTTTATTTTTCGCATTATTTCTAGCGGTTCCCGTTTCGGATCTCGCGTTTGTAAGTATAGTGGAACTGTGTCCCCATGTGCTGTGTGAGTGAATGTAACTTAGCTTGCACTAGCGGCTCCCCGAGCCAATCTAGGAATTGCTTGTGCTCGTAATCATTAGGACCACACAACTCACTTAAAAAAAGCACTTAGACCGCAGGACTTAGCCAAAATAACCTGTTCTTCACGCTAATAGGACTGCTTGTCTAGGAGCGGCTTTCATCGCCTGCATTTGCATTGAGATAAAGTTTTCAATAATGTTTTGCATCCTGCATAAAAAAGCGAAGGGATCACTGTAAGTCTCCTGAACTCAGCATAACATCATTATTTTAACTTGCATCGGCTTTTCTCGATTTCCCCCTCTGATTTTATCACATTTATTTAAATGGAAATTGGGACTGTCCGATAGGCGTGCTGTATGGTTGGACTTAATCAGTGAGAACCTAACTTATAATCGGGACTGCTAAACAGTTTTGACCAAAAAAAAGAGAATAAAATTTGAAAATTGTTTGCGAGATATTAATCCCCGACCTTGTTTTCAGGTTGAGTGAGGGTACTTGAGTGTGTGTGTGAACACCTTAAGGCAGAGCCCAAATCCCCGCCTTCCATATCATGTTCTGACTGATCCTAGCAAATATCACAACTCGAATAATTTCAGATTCATTGACTAGTACCAAGTAGCCTCCGCCTGTCTCAGGTAGATAGGGGTGAAATTGCGGTACTTTGCGCCAAGTTGCCAGTAACCCCCCGGGGTGAAGTTCCGGCCTTGTCAGCCTCCGCCTGCTTGCAGGTAGATAGGGGTGTGGTCATTGAATCCATCGACTTGGGATAGGAGCGAAGAAAGGAAGGACCGGCGGTATCTTAGGCGACAGGTTAAACAGGGAAGACGCATCCGGCTCTGAGCCGACTTCCCTTTAGGCTGCGTAATCCTTACTATCTTGCTTGAAAAAATCACACTTAAAATTTACAAGATTAATTGGACTCGATTTCGGGTCCTTCACCGTGTTGAGTGTGAACTCGGGGTTTGCTCTTGCGTTTGTTTTTGTGTCTATCTGTGTGTGTTATCCTGTGTAATTGCACATTTTCTACTTCAACCTGCTTACTTTTCAAGATATCGGGATATTGGTCCCCATACCCTGTGACCTCTGGTCAATCCTCCTCGACCATATACTGTTCATCTTCGCCTTCTCCTTCTTTCATGTATCCTCCGCCATCCACGGGAGACCCTTACCTGTGGTCGGTTCCACCTCAACCCGATTACGAAGTCAGACTTCGACTGACTTCTCCACTTCTTCGCATTTCTCATCTACTCCATATTCTAACACTCCGAATCCACTTCCATCTTTGGCTGATTGTACTTACTCTCGAGAGCTTGCAGGAATCAACGAATCAAATGAAGAGCAAGCCACTGCTGAGATAGATGATTGGCAAAATTATATGCTCCCACATTATTCATTTTCACCTCAAGTAGGGACCATACCACCAGTTACATACAAACATTCCGACTTGACCTTAGGGCATAACTTGGTCGATCAAACAACCCGAATGGAGAGGATTATACATCATGATTTCCCAGACTTGATTGACTTTAGTGATCAAGATTCCATTAACCAGCCTTCATTCAGAGAGCCTATACATTCACAAGATTGGACTCGTGAGATAGACTTATCAGTCCCTGTTTTATCATAAGAGGCTCCGACCAGTATTTGCCATTTGGATGGTCCATACTCAATCCAGCATTACATGCCGAAGTCTAGGTATGTTGAGTATGAGACCCAAATATCTCAGCAATACCCTCCAATTGAGCAGAACTCTCCCATGATTTGTCATGAGAATATTGTGGAGGATGACATCTCTAGACTGATTAAGAAAAATGAATCATTTGGTAACGAGTTGAGAGATGTCATGGAAATATTGAACTCAATATCTGCCAGCCTAGGTATGAAAGTGGAGAAGGAAGTAAGTAGATCCGATGTTGAAAATCGAGCAAGCATTAGGGAACCCACACCTTTTGTACAACTGAAGTCCATTCTATCTCCCTCTTCTATTAACCCCTTGCCTTCCAATCTAGAGTCTGATCATTCATCTATCCAAAACACCAAAAAAATTGAAAAACCAAAAAACCACATAAAAATTGAAAATGAAAAAGACCTAAAAAAATTAGATACTGCCTTAAGGGAAGCACTCGATGAAGAACTGATTTTCAAACTTCCCTTAATAAAGGTCATAGATCACTTTCCCGACCTCAAACGATTTGTGAGAAGTAAATTGATGCCCAAGAGGTCGGGCAATAAGAGGACAAGGACTGAAAGACACATAGTGTCTATGGCCACCTCCTTGGTGATGGGGAGAAAGACCAAGAGCCGCAGAGTGAAGCGGTTGCCCCGAATTGAATGTGAAATCAAAGACACCATCTTTACCCATGCAAGAATTGATGATGACTCACCGATAAATATCCTCCCGACCTCTGTGTTTGACAAGCTCAAACTCAGACCACTTAGGAAGTCGAGAGAGATCGTTCAGCTGGCTGACCGATCCATCAAACGGTCGAGAGGAAATATTTTAGTCATCGTTACTTTCCAAGGAGCTCTACTCCCGGTGGACTTCACGATCATTGACATCAAGCACCGAGGAGAGTTTTCCCAATCTCCGATTATTCTCAGGAAGCCGTTCTTAGCCTTGGCTAAGGCGACTATAGATTGCGAGACTTGAGAAATCGATTTTACAGCAATGGGAGCACTTCGACCTCATCCATTCTTTGATAAACTTTACTCTAAGGTGACCCACACATCCGCTGACAGTCATGACCATCGAGAGGTAGATGAGTCCCACCTCTCTGCTACACCTGAGAAACCGACTGTCCGGACGACCGTTGGATCAAAGGCTCCCCACACCTCCATTTCATCAACTGCTTGCACCACCACCATGACAGCTTCTAAGGAGGACTCACGACCAGAATCTATCATTGAGTCGGACACAACCTTTGTGGATTGCCTTGATCATTTTGATGATCCGACACAAGAGCCCAATAATGCCAAGCCAACTGAGATCACTAGCACTTTCTCGAGACGCGTGCTGACCCTTCAGGAATATGCTAATCTATATGGTGACTTGTCTGATGAGGAACCCATGGTCAGCACCGCACCACATCCTGGACCTTCGAAGGAAACAACCAAGAATAAATTGACTCCACATAAATACACGGTTGCTCCCTCTTCTAGTAGGCTATCTAGTGAGAGGAAGTCGAGAATCGATTCCTCGATATGTTCCCCCGAACCTCTCCAGGCACGTCGCTCTCATCTCCCTCTCAATGATTCAGGTTCTAGAAAACCGACTAAGAAAATTTCCTTCAACATTCCGGAGAAGGAATTATCAGAGGAATCCGTGTGTCGACCCTCGTTGGACGATCCCTACACCTCACTATTATTCATCTGAGTACGATTCCGACAGCGACACATACGTATATTATCCACCTCCTCGCGTCCGCAAGAAGGTTCGTCACAAACCTTCTTAATCCTTGTATATTCTCAGTCTTTCTTGTACATACATTCTCTCCCTCCCTCCCCAATGATTCGAATCACTCGCCCCGGTTCCATATTATCTCATGACTATACTTAGGATAACCAGATCCTAAGTATAGGGGGAGAGTGACCCGCATCTATTCATTGTACATCCTCCAGATCACATCGGTTCTCATACTTACTCTTGTCCTATAGTTAGGCTGACCAGAGCCTAAGTATAGGGGGTACCGATGCCCGCCATGTATATACTCATCCATTTCCCCTCTTAACCTCGTCCGCCTTATTTTTGATCTTCTTCTACACTTAGGCTACTAGAGCCTAAGTATAGGGGGGCGGGATGACTTCTATACTTTTTGTTATTTTAGCTCTCCTATGCTTAGCACGAGCTATGTCTTTTTCCTCTCTTTTCGTGCTCTAAGGACATAGCACACGCTAAGTATAGGGGGCGTGTATATATTACATATATACTTTACCCATAGCTCGTACTTTCGCGTATTTTCATGTATTTTTGTGTATATTTTACAATAATTACGGGTGGGTAAAAATTGGAGAAAAAATTGAATACTTGTAACTTTTGAAATAATTGAAAAAAAATGTACACTTGTAAAATTTGTACAATACTTATAAAACTCTTGTAAATTATTGTAACATAGGAGGTATAACAAAGTTTTGAAAACAAAAAAACAAAAAAAAACAAAATATAGGCTTCTTATTTAATCTTGCATATCATCTCTGCATACAAAAAGAGTCTTGCATTTTCATAGCATGTCATCCACATCTCATCAGCATATCTTGCATATGCAAAGTGAAAAGCTAGTGGGTTCTGAACCAAGTTATGAGTAGATATCGAGGATGGACTTGATTTGAACTTAATCCACCTAATTTCAGAGGAACCTTATAGGAACTGGAGTTAAGATTTCTCAGGTCAAGTGACTTAATTCTTTGAGTCCGCAAGTCTATGTTCACATGTCATCTTGATTAGTCTAAGTAGAATATCTCATGTACATGCATGATTCTTATAGATAATGACCTAACTTGGACAAGAACAATGCACGTAGCTCTTCATTGATGAGGTGGTGAGTAGGTAGAATCCTTTAGCTTGGAGTAGCACACGGGTAGAAACATCCGTCCTCCTCTAGGGAGGGTAGTGCATCTCAACATAGTCTGGTGGTGTTGACATCTAGGGACGGGATGATGTGGGTTGCAATAATGCTTCAAAAGAGGGATAGTCTACTGGCTCAAGAGGAAAAACTCCTGATGTACATGCTGCACCTTGTATATAGTTCAAAAAAAAAAGAAAAAAAAAAGAAAAAATGCGAGAACTCCAAAATAATCAGACAGGTCCAAAAAAAGAAAAATAAACCTGTCGGAGTATGTATATTAGCAAAGAAAATGCAGCTGGATGACTTGGCTACACTGGTCAGGCATCCTGGGATAGGTAGCTACACTGGCTACCATCCATTCTTTTCTCCACCCCCTCCTCTTGAGCTGGTCGCACTTGAACTTAGAAGGGAATACCCCGCTCCTCGAGGAAAGAGTCACTGGACCAGGTTATTGAGTTACCTTGTTAGAGACGGTTGTTTCTGAGCAATTTCTGATGTGGAGAGTTACAATTCACTTACACAGTACAAGTAAGAATCATAGTCATCAGAAATTTGCGTTTGAGGATTTGTTCTGCACTGACTGTTGAGGCGTCTTGAATAGAAGACTTGGGGAACTTGAAGTCTGTTAGGTCTTAAGTTCAGGTCCCAATAAGGTTCTGCCACACAATTAATCCAAAGGTCGAGTCAAGCTCCATTTTCAACTTTTGTTCATGACCTTGGTATGGAACCCAAAATCATTTCACTCTTGCATTTCATTTAGTTGCTCGGGGACGAGCAAGGTTTAAGTATAGGGGGTTGATGAATCTGTGATTCATCACTCTAAAAGTTGAAAATAGAGCTTTGTTCCCGAGTAAATAGCTGCATATTTCCACTTATATTGCATAAGTAGCATTCACGCATGCATTGATAACATCTGCATTTTAGCATTCATATTTGCATAAAATAAGAAGCCAAATTCTCTTATAAATATTCACCTGTATATTAGATAAAACACCTTATTTGTATATATTTATACTAACTCCAAATCCAATAAACTAACTCCATATTGTATATATGACTAACGCTAATAAAGGAAAAATATCAAAAAATACTAACTTGAAAAATTGACCAATAAAACCCGATCCAAGTTTGAGACCTTGAACCTTAAAACACACATATCTCTCTCATACAACCTCCGAATAAGGTGTACTCACTTTTAAAGTAATATACATTCAAAGACCTTCGAAACAAGAGCAATTTCATTAAAATCAGAGCTCGTATGCAAAACGTGGGTTTTGGGCCCCTTTTGTATATTTTACAAATTGACCGTTTTGCCCCTGTATTTTACCATTTCATTTTCTTAATTATTAAAAATCCAAAAAAAATTAGATTAAGTTGTACATATTTTCCTCATATTTTCTTTATTTTTATTTTGATTTTTCTCTTAATTAAAAATGACAAATAAATTACAAAAGATAAAATGCGGTATTTTATATCTATAAAGTACCACCCAAAAATACATTTTGTACAGACGATCTCATTTGATTTTCTTCTCCTCACGAAAGTTGTAGATCTCATCGAGACGAGCAAATTCGTGTTGATCACTTTTTGATTTAAGCTCTTTTATTATGTCTTTTGGATTTTTCTTTCCATTTAACTTTGTTTTTTTCTGAAAGCGACATGTGGTGGCTCCGGAAGCCGCCACGTGTCAACCCCATGTTTTTGGATAGTTATTAAATAAAAGCCACATGGTCGCATTCGAGCGCGCCAAGTAGCGCCATCTCATTCTCCATCTACCCATTCTCCCCCACTCTCCCTTAACTTGAGGGAAAATCCATCGACACCTCCACTCCATCTCCCATCTCCTCCACCTTCTCCATCTCTTCTCCAACCACCTCCTCCTCCTCTTTATGTCCTCTCTATCTCCCACATTCAGCCCCATCCGCCACTTGAGAGAAGAAGCCCAGCTCTACATTCCCTGAAGGTGACAGCTCCAGGAGATCCCTCCGAGCGAAGATGACTCCTTCTTGGCGAGATCCGGCGAGATTTCAACCTTCGCCGCTGCAAGCTTCACATGAGGCCTGCTCGAGCTCCGCCTCAGCCGCGACGTTGAGCGACGATAGAAGGAGCTCTCCTTCATCCCCAGGCAATCCGACTTCGTCTCCAGGTACCTCTCCTTTTCTTCCTCTCCTACAACAATTATCTCTCTCTCTTCGATTCATCCTCGTCCGATTACAAAATCACCAAACCGATTGCACTTCAACGGATAAATCACAAGTTTCGAATGCAACGGTGCTTTTTAATTAATTTTTCGACGAGATTTCATCAATCGATTCCTCACTCATTTACACACATACTAAACAAATAGCATAGTTCCCATGTTCTTCTCCCCCTCATCATCAACGTCAATGTCCACCTCCCACCAACGTCGACCTCGCACGCCAGGCCAACTCCACCATCGGCCATCACCTCGCCGAGCCCTCTCCAACAGACCTCCTCGCCGGGCGTGTGTCGCCTACTACCTTCTTCAAATAAGGACTGTCAACACGGCCAGACGCATCACCGGGCACCACCTCCACTAGACCTCCCCGCCTACAGCAGGCGGCTGCCACGCCTCTCCGCCACGCGAGGCCGCAGCAGCAACCATCCAGCGCCGCTCGTCAAGCGCGCGTGCATGGCCCCCGTCCTCCACTGTCGTGCGCGCGATCGCACACTCGCGCCAGCCACCGCGCGCCCTCGTGCGTGCCTCTCCACCCAGGTGCGGCGACGCCACCGGCCACAGCAGCTCCCTCGCGAGCCGTCCTTGCATCTCCGCTGCCACCTCCTCGCCGTCCGCGCGCCGCCCCGAGCTCCACTCCATCCGCCCGTCCGCGTGAAGCTCTTCTGTTTTGCATGCAAAAACAGATGAGTTCTATCGGGAGAATAAAGAATTGGGTATTCGCAAAGGGGACACTTGCACCCCTTTGCAAGTTTTTTAAAAAATTTCAAGTTTCTGCTAATTGCATGTAAGTCCTTGTTCTCCATTTCAGCTCATATTTCTATTTCTGTATTGCATTCATACCCCTACATTTGCACGTTTATTTTATCATCATTTTGTTGTCCATTTTTAATTCCGAAAATCACATTGTGTAGTATAACTCTTGTTCTACCCTTTTTCATTTATTTGTATTTTTCTGATTTGCATAACATTTATGGAAATTAATTTGGTGAATAATTGCAACATTTGCCCATTTTAATTGATTAATTGATTGTGCATTATCTGCTTGTTGAAAAATCTCTTAAAAATCACCATTGGTAGAGATAAGTTTATGCTAAACATATCCAAAAATCATCCCATTTGCACGTATAGTTTGTCCTAGAAAAAGTATTTAGTGAAAACTTTAATCGATTTTTAATTAATAAACTGTGAAGTGTTTTAACGAAATTCAAGTTGATTTGGATAGATCTTAACTAGGCCTATTTGGATTAATTTTGTTTCTGAAAAATATCATCGTTTATTAATTATTAAAATTGGTTTAGTAATTTTCACTAAAGTCTGCATTTTTTATTATCCGTTTATTTAAAAATTCCAAAAAAATTAGTGTAGCTTAATTTCATCATATTTCATCATCTGGCCAAGTTTCATAATTTTTGGACTTCAACTGAATACTTATCTGATTTAACTTTAAAACTGGCCTGATTTTTGCATGTGTCTTGCATCAAAATCGAAAAAGACCAACAAAAAATACTCCTCGAAAATCTAACACTTGGATGTTTGCTCATAATTCTCCTAAGGAGACAGATGCCTCCCTGAGTTCGACCTTGGACACTACCAAGTAAAAAAAATCACCGCTTCAAATTGACTCAAATCTAATTTAAGTAGTTTTTGATTAGCCCTCTCGTATCCGAGTGCAACGAACGACATCTAATTAATTTGGACATTAACTTGACTGAGTTAACATAGGGTGTGGGACGGTTATCAGTCTCCACATTTGCATCAGGTTCCCTCTTTCTCTTGAAGATCCATTTACACCTTAACGGGTCTTAAGCATATAGGTGAATCCCCTAGGGTCCATATACAACACTTGTACATGAAGTCTACTTTAGAAATTATTCCTAACATCCATCTCTCCATGTTATGATCTTCAGAAGCTTCATCATGTGAAGTTCGTCCATTGTAAGATTTCTCTGACACATGGAATCCATCTTCAAACTCATTTAAAGAGGTATTAGGATTTCATCTTTAATTGTTCTTTTAGTTTTCAATTTTAGGAACCTCATTATCTTCTCAAGATTAAATGAGTTCCTTTACTTCATTTTCATCTTGATTCTCAAGAGAGTCATCCTCTAAGAATCACATTCATTGAGATGAGATCTTTTAAGAATCTCAAGGTCATAAAGTACGTATCCAATACCATCCTTTATTTTCATAATGAAGTAGCACTCTCTGGTGCTAGATTCCAGCTTACTTACATCCATGTCAAAGTTATGGATAAAGCAACCCTAAATAATCAAGTGTCCAACACTAGGCTAAGTTACAAGCCATATCTTATGAGGATTTTCGGGTTAAGATCTGCATGGAATCTTATTATTGATATATAATGTAGTCTCTACAACATATATGTACCTGGAAACTAAGAGATAATTATGTTGAGATTCATCATTGATCAATTCATGTCACACATGATCAATTGCATCTCCCTACAACTCTATTGAGTTAAGGTACATTAGGAGGATTGGCATAGGCATGCTATTCCTTTCTCCATATGGTATTCCTTGAATTCAACTAATAGGTACAAGCTACCTTGATTAGATCAAATTCATTTCATCTGCCTTTAAACTTTGGTTCTAAACCAAAATTATGAAATCTTTGAATATTTCAAATGTTTCTAAGGTGAAGGGAAGAAAACTCATATTACATATAATCATCAATGACATCACATATCGTTAATGTTTACTTTGATATAGATGATCCACATACATCAAGATGTATGAGAACATGAATACATTAGCATCTAACACCATTCCCAGAGAAGGGTTCATTTGACATTTTCTACTTTTGAATACAATATTCACAAGTATGTAAGATTTGAAATTTCAAACATTCTAAAACTTCATCTCTTGCTATCCATTGATCTCATCAACAGACATGTGTCTTATGCCAGATCATTATCAAATGATCTTCATCCCCTATTGATCTTTTAAGGTTCAATTTTCAATATTATAAATTTTAATGAACCATTCATTAATTTTCTAATTTAGTAGAGTCCTCCATATATCAAAATACTATCTGAAATATATCCATCATAACTCTTTATGATAGGTATATTCCTAATTTCAAGTTTATTTCCAACATTTAGAAATAAACAATGAGTGTATTCTGTGACATAGAGACAGACTCTAAGACTATGGGCTCTCCCACTGAAATCTAGAAGTATATCAATCCAATAGAGATTGTTAAAACAATTGCACCAATATCCATGTGGATGACTATTAAACCTTAAGATCAAAATTTCTAGTTTTCTAAAAATATGCAACCAATTGCAAGTAGTATTAGAAGAATGAGATATAATGATTGGACTTTTAATCTTATCCAATAAGAAAATCAGTTTCAATGATTAAATGTAGATATAGATTATTCTGATGAACTATCTGGGTCCTTCCATAAGGATCCTAGATAGACTAGATAGTCACACTATTAATACATCGGTTTATTGCAGTACTGGCATTCATACAACTCTTTGTATGTCATATGTATGGAAACCATAGAAGTACAATCGACTCTTTTACTTTCCTTCTAACTTGGGTCCGACCCATGCTTCCACTACTCTCCTTTCATCTATAGACAACCATTGCTTAAGACAAAGGATCGCTTATTTTGAATTCAAAAGGATTTCAATATAAGAGTACTTCAATATTCATATATGCTTCATTCAATTCATACAATATGAATATTATGAAGCTTCAAGAATGACTAGAGTATAGATAGTAGAATGATGACACTCATCATATCTACATACGTCTTAACTCTCAAAAACTTAGGTTCCGGTAGGTACTCAAACATTTTGAATACATCATCTCTTATAGAACCACCATTCTGCATGATGCTGTGAACCATGTCATTCATGATTAAATATCAAGGGCACATATGTATGTCAGAACATCTTCTTAGATTTTTATAAGGATTAATTTGACAATTGCGGTCATCGTCGACATGTCACATCCAAAGTTCATTCGATGAGAGATCAAGACTATAGAGACTTACAAACCCTAAGTTGTTGTCTTATTGTCTAATTTGTTGTCATTCCTAAATATTATGAGGAAACTTGCACATTGCAACCACATACATTATGTGTCCAACTACAAGTACAATATCATGATCATGGATCCAATCCATGATATTTTATCGGTTATTATTGAGTATAGTACTAAGTGGTTTTAATGAAGGATTATCTGAAATAAGAAATTTGTATAAATATATAAATATAAACATATATACATATTTTACTTTGATTTAGGAATTTTTTATCAAAGTTGTCTCGCCTTGTCAACACTGAAAGTTCATTCCCTTATTTACTTTTACTGTAAGAGATATACTTACCATTATATCTAAAGCAAGATCTAGGATCTCCTTTCTTATCTT
This sequence comes from Ottelia alismoides, assembly GCA_037367405.1. Taxonomy (NCBI): domain Eukaryota; kingdom Viridiplantae; phylum Streptophyta; class Magnoliopsida; order Alismatales; family Hydrocharitaceae; genus Ottelia; species Ottelia alismoides. The sequence goes on along the minus strand of JAZKJV010003238.1, from coordinate 66,255 downwards.
TATCTCATCCCAATAATATGAGAACATGTAACTCAGAAAAAAAGAAGTGGGAACACATTCTATCTTACAAGTCCAACTTGCATTCCGAATTCGATTTTTAACACCCAGGCCCACCACCCCTAAGGTGAGGTTGACCCATCGTTAATCGAACCAACCGTCAACAGGATCAGAACTCGCTATGTGCAATCCAATATCATCCCAATAATAAGAGGACCTGATATTGGGGTAACTACGCATGCAGCCTTAATCTTTTGAGAAGCAAAGAGCCCGATCTAGATGTACTTGTATACATGAGCTGTCACTTCGGACAGACGTCTCCTACATACAATCCCTGGCGATGGAACCCTTCGCCTTTATGGGAGACCGTGGATGTCACCTTGTAATCCTTTATATCTTGTTCAAATTCTAATTACTTATTAAGAATCCTATTCACATAATTAATTATTCCAAGGGAAATAACAACTCTATTCATAATAGAGTGTTTTAATTTTTATTGGATTTCAATTAATCTAATCATATTAAATTAATGATCCAATTAATATCCAATAAATAACTTTTAATTGTTACTTGAATTACGGTATTATATAAAAAATTCATATTATTTCGAATTTTAGTAGACTCTGAACCAGTCCATCGCATACGCGTCAAGTCTAGAAAAAAGAGATAGGTCAGGTAGATATATATAGACGAGACCCACGACTATATATCTAACACTCTGACAACTTTCTTTCTCTTTGGTTATGCTCTCTGCTTTCTCAAAAGACTTTTCTGAAAAGGGTAGAAGGAAATCATCAACAAATCAGTCTCATCCCGGCACTCGACTACTATATATTCATAATATTATGATACTATCTATTTGGGGCAGTCTCGCAGGGCTAAAACAGAATCCTTTCCATTTGCATTTATCTACATTCTCTGATTTGATTGACCATATATCCAGTTTCAGCCTATTGGAACGGAATCCCGCTCTTTCCCGAAGAGGTTAGAGCTCATGTTCAAGCGGGCAGGGGAGCGAGAAGCTCGGCTGTGACAAGGGAGCAGGGGAGCGGGTTGAATTATAGGACGAAGTTCCATTAACTTATGATAGAAAGAAGGATGTAGCATTCCTTGATGGAATCCCCTATATAACTCAGGGCCCCATTCCTTGAAAGCCTGTGAACACTAGAGCTAGTAAAATGGTAGCTACTAAAGCGTAAACTGCCCCTTTTTCCTTCCCCGCGAGGAGGGCATGATGACCCCAAGTTGCGGCTGCTCCGGACCATTGGCGCTTTGCTCTCCTCTTATTTCTTCATTGGACGGTTCAGATGGACTTCGCTGTTCTTTCCCAAAATGAAATGGAAAGGGTTGTATCACATCAAGATGTCGATTCGTTTTCTGCCCCAAATGAGATGGTTCCTCTATCCCAATAGCGTAGGTGAGTGGTACGTAGGAGGCGTGCCCGAAGGGCAGCGGCAGCAGTGTGCATGCTGGAAAAAAAAGCCGGCATGTGACTAATTAGAAAAAATACACCATGATTTCTCAAGCATTGTCCCTTCCCTACCCGTTGTCATGGTCAGTACCGATAGGAGTGGGACAGACCGCACACGGTGCAACCTGCTACCCTAACTCTCCCCGACTAGACACCATATACGCCTCAGAAAAAGATAATGCCAAATAGATAACTTTGTACTTGAGATGAATATATGTTTTTCAACCACTGTTATACCATATAGTAATAATCAAAACCATTTTGATTATAATTATAAGGAGATTTGCTAAACAAATCCCCAATCCTATTCAAGCAACATGTTTGTTGGAAAGTGTATGATGTAACCTATTTATATTATAAATCGTATCTAATCAATTATTGGTTAAGGCAATGCCATTTAAGGAAAAAATTATCATCATGAAACAATGGATATAGGTTCATTAAAATGATCACATCTTGAGTTATCAGATTCCAAATCATGCAAACTCAAATCCCACGATTTCCTTAATTAATGGGGAACAATATTGAAGTGATATTTTCATGTTTAAATACTTTAAATAGGGACAAAAATATTCACAAGACAGTGCTGCTAAAATGAGATGTGATGAGATTTTCTCAATCCCTAATGAGCCCAAGTCTTCCTAAGTTTATGGAACATACCCAAAGCATCCAACGTGACTCTGATACAACATGAAAGATATGGGGAGATCCTCAGGCGCATCATGGACGCGTGACAATCACATCGTATGTGATCGGGAGCGACTAGTCGCACTAGTTGCTCAAGGCAACAGAATTTAAAATTTTAATATGATGAAATCACATGATCCAAGAACACTTCTCAGATCATTTCATCTAAACCATAATAAGGTATTATGGTTACCTCTTGAAGCGTGGTTGTGATTGACTCTCTAAACCAAGAGACCTCCTATCTCAATTCCGATCCAACGAAGGAAACACTTGCGAGCGCATCGATGAGATGCGTGCTCCTCGCAATCCACGTTGATGATCCAAGCAACGAATCTTCTCATCTCATCACATGAGATCCAACGTCTTCTTCATGAATGAGTCACATCGAAGGAGATGGAGATACACGAGCAAATACTCCAGCAGCATAACAACGATGCTGCGATGAAGGCAACTCTCCCTTGGGCTCCATAGCGGATGGCCACAATGAGAGAGAGGGAGAGAGAGTTGGCGTGTAGATACAGAGAGAGAGAGAGAGAGCATTCATTAATGTCGTAATAAGCTAACTCGAAGTGCAAGGGGTAATCCTTCTTATATGGGATTTTGGGAGTCCATAGATCTCAATCTGTGGACAACATACAATCAATGGATGAGATTGATTTATGTTTCTGTCAATGGCCATGATGTTGTTGTAAAAAACACATCAAAAATTTATTTAATTTAAATTAATATATATTGATAAATTAATATAATTGATCTTGGAGATAATGAGGAGATTGATCATATCCCTTAAAAAAGGGGGGATGGTCACTCAATCATCTCATGAGATCTCATTATCTCATGAGATCTCATTATCTCATGGTATTTCCAAGACTTACAAAAACATTTGTTATAAATTGTCTCACAAAAATAATTCATTACTATCGAACATTGCAATCATGCCATTGGAAAATGTGAATCACATTCACATCCCAAAATAAATTATAAATTATATTTTCAATTAATCATCCAATGTGAATCCAATTCACATCAATAATTAATTAGCCAATATAAATTACATTTCTAATATACCTGATTAATATGGATAGTGCTATCCACATTATTCATATCCATGATAGTTAGATCACATTTGATCATCTTGGATTGTTTTTCTCATGTGCTCAAATAACATGAATTATATTCACATTATTCACATCTTTGATAATTAAATCACATTTAATTATCTCAGATAACTCTCCTTATAATATGTATCAAATTCATATTATTTATGATAATCAAATCACATTTAATTGTCCATTTTCTCAATGCTCGGATACATATATTAACAATGAAATTATCCATGAACTCTTTCATGTATAATGTTCTTTCTCCGCAGATACTTGGAGATAAGGACATGATGATTATACTGTTCCACGTATAGTAACTTAAATATTGAGATCATTTCTTAAATCCAGATCTTGCAGACCTCCCACAGATGCTTGATTAAATCAAGACCGCAAATCTGATCTTCTCATTACATATGAATCACATTCAGATCAATGTCCAACATTTGGACTAAGATCAGATTACTTCTCTATGAGAGGAGTCACAAAAATCCAGGCATGTTTCATCACTCCCACAGAATGGAACCGTTATGGTTATACAATTGTTTTATGATCACATCACATTAAGTATTCCTAATACATGTACATCATGCATACTAGAAGACCCAGAATAAACCCGAAGTTATAAATCTCTTTTAGATTGTCTCCTTCAGGGTTTTATCGTTAAGTTTCTCATTTGATCATTGGGAGTTGGTATCGATCATATTCTTTCCAAAAGTATATATCATACCCAAGTGTTGATCATATACTTTCCAAAAGAGTATATCAAACCTATAAATTCAGTCAAGCTTCCAAAGCGAGACGGCAACGCGTGGAATTTGATTCTTTCCAATATCTCATGAGTGAGCTCATATATTTTGGATCAGTGCAGAGCCTGTATGATCCCTTTAAGAGATCGTATTACTCATGAGCCCTTGCATGTACACCAGCGCGCTGGTTTATAGACCTTGGTAAGGTCATCAACCTATTTGTCAACCAAATGTACATACTCAGACATATAGTAACACACTTGTCTCCGGTCAGAGGATGTGTGCCCATATCGTGACAGCATACGACATAGGACTTTGGTTATCTTGATCCCGTTAAGTCAACTCTTTGACCTAACTTATCTAACACCTCCGAATCTCTATTCCTATGCAAAGGACCTGCATCAAGAGGTCGGTCGGATATCAACCAAATGAGAAAGGATTGACATCTCTCACTCATGCTGGAGATCATATCTTAATAATCATTTGACGGTGCTTGACGAGCCCTCAATCTAACTCTTTATATATTCATCCAAGCACCAACCTCTATGATTCAATAATTGATTCAACAGTTGTATCATCATTAAGATGGTCATGGTACATAACCCTAATTATACCAAGGGACTTATTATGCAAATTAGTTATTCTTCATTTCAAATTGGGGAATGATATTTCCAATAGCATTTATTGCATAATGGCTCGCTGTGGGCTCGCATGTCCAACATAAGCCATCTTCTAGTTCCATGTGGAGGTCAGGACCTGAGCTGTTGTCTGAGCCTGCAGCGACCCTGTGCACAGCATGTGCATGCATGAAATTGTGAATCGACCCCCACCTTCTTCAGGAAGAGCAAAGAGGCCCATGTCTTGTGCCTCGCACGTGTTCTGCGGGGAAATTACATTGAAGCCCTGTGAAGATCCAGGTATTACACGTGTTCCCCTACCACGGAGAAATTACCAGGACACCTTGCGACTTTGAAGAACTACAAAACGACCCTCTACTATCTGCAAGACATTTGTTTATTTTCTTTACAATTTAGTCCATGAACTTCAATTATTCATATATTGAACATTATTTGTTGGATTTCGACATTTTTGGTGTCATTTTGATCGTTGATTCATTGTCTTTCATACTGAATGTTGAGATTCTATTTCTGAGATATTATTTGAGACTAATTGATTGAGATTTTTCATTCTTGAGCACTTGTATTTTAATTCATTGATTATATTGCTCAATAGTTTGTGTACATTTTGTATTTACATTTTGCATCATATCATTACATCAAAAAATCAATAAAAAATGCATTTCTCTCGCATTGCATAGAATAGCATTTTTTCTTGCATGTATAATTATTTCTCAAAACTCAAGCATCAAGTTTGCTCATTGAATTAATAACATCATATTAATTAAAAACCCATAAAAACCGAAAAAGTGAACAATACCAAAAAGAAATACTTCTTCTTCTGAAAACCCAACTTCTTGAATTATTTATTTTGAACCCTCATATTACCTCCCTAAGTTCGACCTTGGGACTTATCCAAGTAAAATAAATAATCCGATCGCATCAAGACTGGGTTTCCCATATCATTTCTTTATGCCATCACTATTGGCGAATCACTATATTTTCCCACTTCAACAACTCCAACATTTTATTCATTAATTCTACAAATTTAATGTAGGGAATTAAGTGCTCGTCAAATAGCATTGTTGCCGAGGAGGTACACGATTTAGGTTTAATTTTAGGTAATTTAAATTTTAGGTTTTTCCATCCCCAGGTAGTCTAACCACCGGTTTTCTTGTATTTATTTCTCTAGTTATTTTTCCAGCATTTTAATTATTATTTATTTTTGTATATTCTTTAGTGAACATCTCTCTAATATTTGACCTTCTATTTTTGGTGCAAGGTACCTGGTGGACTTGGAATGGCTTTTTTGGACGCTGACGCAACTCGAAGCGGTTGGACACACAAAGAATTTATTTTCTTGTTTTTGAAGAGAGAGAGAGAGAGTGTTTGCCTTTTATTAACTTGTAATTAATTGCTCATTTCCAGCAGTTCTCGATCAGGTTCTCGCGTGTTTAAAGGGACTTGACATTTTCCTGTGGTGTGTCTGATGAAACCCAGTTTCATTCTCTTAATTCGCTGAAATTAACCCCCTAGCTTAGACTAAGTGTCAATAAAAATCTGAGTAATCATTGTAATTATCTAACCCCTTGAATGAATTAAAAAATACAAAAAATTAGCAAAATTAAAAATCATAGTGTTTTTAACGTTAAAAATGCTCTGTAAAATTTTTTCTTCCTTTATTTGACCTCCTTTTCGATTTTGGTGAACATGAAACTTATAGATCTCATTGAGATCTACAGCTTTCATGTTTTGAGTTTTTCCAAATTCGGTCATTTTCCCCTTTATAAATCACTTTCTTCATCTCAATAATCTGATTAGGCCACGTGGCCCCTTCTGGTTGCGCCACGCGGCCCGTCTCATCATAAGCCACACACCCGTTTTTTTTTCCATCATCCGATCACCCCTTACATCTCAGATCCAAGCCATCCACTCCGCTTAGTTTCTCAGCTGTTGGATTGAGGTCTAGATCACATCTGGTCCATCATTTAGCGCCTAAACCATAGCTCGCCACGTGGCTCATCATGCGCCGCTCAATCTCCTCCAGGACGCTCCATCTCAGCCATTCCTCCCGGCATCGACAACTACCCTTCGATCAAGAACTGGTCTCCATCACAACCGTCTGTTGGTGCCTTAATCTCCTCACACCACGTGGCAACTCCTGCGCCTCGAGATCACGCCTGCTGATTTAATCAGAGCCGCATATGCGTGCCTATCTCTCTGTAGTTGGATCACTAGATCCAACGGCCAAGAGGCCGTCGTCAACATCCAGATACCCTCTCGCTCACGTCGCCCCACCTCATGCAATATCTTTACCCATTCCATTTCCCTCGCTTCTCCCGCCACCACCTCACTTCCCGACGAGCCCACGACATAGGCACATCATCCCTCTTCCTCACGGCTACCCACTCGACCCACGTCCTTCTTCCTCTCTCTCCCTAACACCCCCACAAAACTCGTCGCCACTCACCTTCTCCCAACCTTAAATACTCCGCCTCTACCCCAATTCAACCTCATTCGCCTTTACGTGGGGCTAGGCCCATCCCTCTCCACCTCCCTGTGACAGGGGGAGGTGGACTGATCGAGCAATGATGACCTTTAGCCTCCAGTGAGACCCGCCACCTTCATAGTTGCTCCGCAGTGGCTCAGCCCCGCTCGAGCTCCAAGGATCGGCCACCCTCGACGTGTGAAGACCCTGAGCCTCTGCAAGAGGCTCAAGCCCAGGCTACTGCTCCGCCAATCCCAGGTAAGCTCTCTGATCCTTCTTCTTGTATATTCCTCCGTCTTCTTTTAGTTAATTAGGACTCTTCCCGCTATCTCACCCTACATAGATCACTCCCTCAGCCTCGCCACACTCCCACCATTCACACGCTACCCTCCGATCACCTCTTCCTTCTCTCACGACCTCAGACAACCTCCGACGCCCTTCACCGCTAATCTCGTCGGAGAAGATATTAGGCCGTCACCTTCTTCACACCCACACGGCCTCCATTTCACTCCATCTCGGACACGTACTGTTGTGGCACGCTTCGGCTATAGATCTCACCGTGCAGGTGCTCGAACCTTCAATAATCAGAGGTCTCGACGGAGCTATCTTCATGAGCTCCTTCTCTGACGAATCAACGATGACAGTTTAGTCCAGACCTCGTCGCATCTCGACCTTGCTTTGAGCTTCGTCAACCATCTTCTAGGACACTCTAAGGAGCTCCGTCGGACCCGAAGAAGAGAGGCGGAGCTGCAACCGCGTCACCGAAGACTTGTTACTGCCGCCAGCCCCACGACGGAGATGAAGAACCTGGACGTACAGCTACCGTTCGATTGCCAGATCGAATGGCTCTCACCAGGCCACGTAGTGACTTTCATGCCATACATCCTCTGTCCGATACTAGTGATCGGTCGGCTACAGTGGAGCCACGTGTCAGGTCCAAGCCTATTCCACGACCCTTTACGATCGGAGAAGCCTGAGCCTCTCCTGAGCCATCCGAGCTTGCATCCGAGCCCGAGTCGCTATCCGAAGCAGCCCTGAACCTCCAACGCCACCCGAGCCTGGCCTCATGTGTTCTTCACGTGCGGTCTGTAAAAATTGCATGGAGCTCTACCGATTTCTCCATATTGCATTCGAGTCTATAGCTCACGTACAACCCCTGTGTGCCATGGGTATTTTGCACTCACACCCTCGCGGGTTTTAATAATTGCAAAAATATTCGCGTGTGTGGGTTATTTACAAGGAAGGTCCCACACTTTTTTTATTTGCATTTTAGTCCCTCCTAGGGACCTGTTTGCTATTTATCTTTTATATTTTCTTGCATTTATGCCCCTGGCTTCACTCTTGCATATCTTGAGCATCCTAGCTCCGATATAGTCGATTTCAGTGGCATTTTGAAAGCTCGTTTCATTGTCTTATTGATGGCATGCTTAGATTTCACATTTGACACTATGAATTTTGATGTATTATTTTAATATTTAAGTCTTTTTGTTGTAATGCTTCACATGCCTTATTTTTACGTCAATGAAAATAGCTTCATGAATTGAACCTGATTTGACTTATGATTAAATAGCTCAAGTATTTTGGTAATTACGGCATGTTTTTTCATTGCATTTAATCGCATCTCTTTGCACGGTAGAAAAATCAAATAAAATTTTGCATTTCTCATGTTTATTTATGGATCATGTCTTCATGCATTTCATTGACCTACGATTATTAATCCAACACCTAATCTAGATAATTTGAGTCTAAATATTACGAGAGAGGCTCGTGTCCCTGAGTTCGACCTTGGGCTTGCCCAAGTAAAATATAAATCGACCATTTGATTTAATTGATTATATTAATTAAATGGTCTTTGATAGATCCGATTCGACTGACTGCAATGACATTGGATGTGTTAGTTTCACACTATTAAAGAGCAGAATTTGGGGTACGGCAAATAATGTCGTTGCCGTGGCTCGAGCTCATTTGCATGTTAACTTTATAAAATACCAAAAAAAGATAGATAATCTATCCAACCCCCTGAGAGCACTGATATAAAAACTGAGAAATGACTTAACAGGAGAGCCATTTCCCTTCGACGGGCCCTAGTGTCATTCTACCATTTAACTTCCATTCATCTCTAAAGAATTTGCACAACTTAGCACTTAATATTGCATTCATAACCATCCATGAATCACTTAAATTCATGTATTTTTAATTAATCCATGCTAACTCTATTTGACATAGAACCAACTCCATTGAATACATATCACTAGCCTTAATCAATTAAAAATCTTAAAAAATTGCTAACTTGTACATATGCAAAATATAAACCCCACACAAATTTCAAGACAGACAGACTAAAACATTGATATCTTTCTCATACAGTGTTTGATTTCACTCTACCCATTTTTAAAGTAATATACATTAAATACCTTTAAAACAAGACCAATTTCATAAAAATATAAGCTTATTTGTGAAAGTTGGGTTTTAGCCTCTTTTGCGCATTGTGTATTTTAACGATTTTTTACCCATCATTTCATGTGCATATTTCATTCATTCTAACTATTTTATTTTTCAATTCATTCATTGTTTTCATAAATCATATAAAAATCAAAATCTAAAAAATCAGAAAAAGTGATAAAAAAAGACCAATTCTCACTTGAGCTTTCTAACCTAATTCACTTGTACGTAATTAACTTCTATAACTTTTCTAACCTATTCAAGAACATCAAAATTCTAAAAAAAATGTAATTCGAGTCCATTACATTATTCCATAGCATGTTTGATTTTTGCATGCATTTATTTATCACCATAAAATCACAAAATTTGCAAATCTAAAAAATAGTATTTTATGCACATAAAATATCACCAAAAAAATCATATCTTGCACACCACATTTCATTTGCATACGAGTCCTTCACGAGAATTATCGATCATAATTAGTATACATTTTTCATGTTGAGTACTTTTGCACTTGAGTCCATTTTCTATTTTAAATGTATTTATCTAGGTATTTTAAGCATTGGTCAAGCATTATGGTCAAGTCCACGCCACGTGCAGCGCTACCATTGGGAAACCAGGCCCTGGTCTCCCTCAGTCTCTCTTTTCACATGTTGTGCACATGACCCCCCTTGCCCAGTTCTCTCTCTGCACATGCACAGCACGTGACCTCACCCCACCTCCTCCTCACGTGTTGTGCACATGCCTACATCTCCCCCTCCTCCTCGCGTGTGTAATACGTGAGGGTCTTCTTCCACACATGCCTCCCCCCTCCATCTGGCTCGCCTCTACTCTGCCTTACGTGCCTCTACTCCCTTGACCGAGTCTTCTACCTTCCCCTTCACTTTTTCTCAACGACTAGTGAACCACCGATCTCACATGTCGTTATACCACCCCATCTATCATATCTCCACCGCTTCGACAACATCCTACTCATATCCCCCATCATCGTTGACAACCTCATCTCGCTCACTCTCACAACTCCCTCATCCCCTCTGGCTATTTATCTCTATATCCCTAACGTCACCCAACTCTTTTATCACCTCTGGTAGTCTCACAAACCACCATTAACACTTATAAACACATCATCACCTCGAGCACCGAGGTCTCTCATTTTATCCACCATAGCCGCTAGTGAACAAGAGAGAGAGAGAGAGAGAGAGCTCGGGGAGTAGGTGGTGACAACCCTCTTCTCTCTGGCGATAACCTCCAAAGCGCCATCCTCCCAAGCTTCGTCGCGATCTGCCACACGACTCGAAGTGAATAACATCAAAGAGGGTCGAAGCCCAATCCCTATCACAGGCACTCATTCCGCATACCGCTTCTCTATTATTTCCTCCTTCCTTCGCATAGCTCCAAGGATCACCTTCTTCCACCTTTTCTTCTCCTTCTGTTACACTGCAACTTCATCGATCCGCTCTGACATCGCTTGCTGATCCACATGCACCTCTCTCTCTCTCGTAAGCCTTCCCGTTCTACCTCGTTGCAACCCCTCATCAATTTCTCCATGCATCGCCAAGTGGAGCATCCCCATCCACCAATTCAAGCGCCAATCACCGCGCTCTAGCCGATATCCTCCATCAAAGCATCCACGCCCTTGCCTTTGCTTCACCTTTGTCGTTCACAAAAGCACCCTGCAGCAGTTTCTACATCTCTTCCATCCCAGGTTGAGACTACAACCACCTTAGGATCTAGAACTCAAGCCATCCAGACCATCAAAGGCCACCCAAAGCACAATCCTCTGATCAAGCTACATCGGATGCCCCATGTCTCACCCGAGCCTAGGTTCCAAGCCTAAAGCTTCGAGTGAGATGAAACCATCGACTAGTTCCGTGTGGAGGCCAGGATCCGAGCCGCTGCCCGAGCCTACGGCACCTACGTGCGATGTACGTGCATGCGGAAAATTGCGACACGACCACCACCTTTTTCAAGAAGAACAAAGAGACCTACGTCATGTGGCTCGCACGTGTTCTGTGCGGAAATTACATTGAAGCCCTATGAAGATCACAGAATTACACACGTGCCCCCGTCATGGAGAAATTACCAAGAGCCCCTTGCGACTTTGAAGAACTACAAAACAACCCTCTACAAGGGTATATCTACAATACATTTATTTATTTTCTTTACAATTTAGTCTTTGAAGTTCAATTAGTCATATCTTGAATTTTATTTATCGGATTTCAACATGTTTGCTGTCATTTTCATCCTTGATTAGTTGTCTTTACTTGGAGATATTATTTGATAGTAACTGATTGAGATTCTATTTTATTAATTCTTAAGCATTTGTCTTTTAATTCATTGATTCCGTTGCTCATTAATTTTGTGGACATTTATTGTGGGGATTAATTTGACATTAACTGATATCTCTGAGATTAACCTAGCAGGAGGGTATGTGGATTAATTTATTTGACTTGCTGCTCCACTTCATCATTTGCATTTACATTTTGCATCATATCAATACATCAATAAAAAATTGAATTTCTCTTGCATTGCAGAGTATAGAATTATTTTCCTGCATTTAACATTATTTTGGAAAACTCATGCATCGTGTTTCCTCTTTGAATTAATTGCATCTTTTAATTGCAAATCCATAAAAAAAGTGAAAAAGAGGAAAATACCAAAAAGAAATATTTCTTCTTTTGAAAGCCTAATTTCTTGAATTATTTAGAGATTAATTATAAACCCTCATATTACCTCCCTGAGTATGACCTTGGGACTTACCAATGTAAAATAAATAATCTGATCACATTGAGACTTTGTTACCTACATCATTTCTCGGTGTCATAACTATTGACGAATCTCTATATTTCCCTACTACGACAACTCCGACATTTTATTCGTTAATTACATAAAATTAATGTAGGGAATTTAGCGCTCGTCATGGGGTACTACAGGAGAAGGCACATGATGCTTTTGAAAAGCACGTGAAGAAGAAAGAGCTGCAAATCTCTCATCCATGTCCTCAAAAATCCCTATTGGAATGGGACCCCCCATAAGCGGCATCTACTAACTTTTGATTCTCAATTCTCAAGCCCCCAAAGAATTTCTGCACAAGGGTCGTCTTTGGAATCTCATGATGGGGGCACTTTTCCATTTATTCTTTAAATCATTCCCATGCCTTGTGAATAGGCTCATAGGACATTTGAGAGAAGTTGGGAAAGGGACCACATTTGGTTGAGACATCCAAGTGGGTAGTATTTTCGTAGAAAAAGCGGACCTCAACTCTTCCTAAGTTGTGATAATCTATCCTAATGGTTAGTCCAATATAATGCCTTGTCCAAGAGACTGATCTGGAAAGCTGCCATCTTCACCACCTCTAATGGGACGTTAGGGTAGTGTACCACATATGCAGTCAAACAGTTGGAGGTGTACATGATGTTCTTCATTGATGTCCATGGAATATTGGCAGTAGAGGTAGAACTGTGAGCTTAAGCTCAAAATGCCCATGAATCACATGTATTTGAATCCTTGTGATTGTTTATCGTGCACCTAGATTATTGGAATATTTAAGTGTAGTCATAGCCCCTAGCTCAATCAATGGATTTCCTCCTCCCCTATTCCCACCTCCTTGCTCCCCCTCTCTCCCATGTTGTATATTGTTCCTTAGCTTTAAGATCATATCACACAATCCACCTGGAAGTTCGCTTGTTCAGTCAACTATTCCTGAATGGCATGTATGGAAGTTAACATCGTATTGCTAATCTCTCTCTGCTCTACCATGGAACCCTTTTCTTTTGGTGGTATCAAGTGCTCTGATTCTGACTCTTAAAAAGTATAAAGAACTAAATTATTCCTCAAAAATGATGGAGTCTCAAATGATAGTTCGAGATTAGAGTCAATCTCTAACAATGGATTGGATGAGTAGATGGTTGATAAATATGCATTTCATCATCTTTATTCATTTATTTTAGCTTAAAATCCATTATAAAACACCAGTATATATTACTAAATCCATATTCTTACTAACCTGCATCTGTGTGTAAATATTGTATATTTACAACTATTTTAAACTAAAATAAATAAAGAAAAAAATAAAAAAATAAAGAAAATAAAAGATTGTATATAAGATACAGGCTGACCCGAACCTCGAGAGAAGGTCAAGACTTGACCTGATCGACCAGGAATAAAGTAGGGGGTGATAAGGTCTTTAATTAGAAAATCCAAAAAAATATTTTTAAATAGTTTTCATTCTTTATTTTGAATTTATTTTTTTGTATATTTGTATAAAACTTACATTATTTTATTTGTCCATAAACTTACCTCAAATTAAATAAAACGGAAATCGTAAATAAAAACGTTTTCTAAATAATAAAAATAATTGCAAAATATCATGTACAGAATAAAAGTAACCACTTTCGAAAAAAGCAGTAAAGCGATAATTGAAAGACCAATTTCGACTCCATATGAACTCGAATTGAATCAATCTCACTTCCGTCATATTCTAAAATAAATTATCTTTAAAATAGCAGTCGTTTCATAATTTTTTGAGTTACGATTTGAAAGATTATTTTCTAGGGTGTTTATGTAATTTTACCACTTATTATATGTATTTATTTATTCGTATTATTTTTATACATAATATATTTTAAAATAATTGTAAATATTTTTAAATAAATATTTTAAAATAAAAATATAAAATATAAAACATAAAATAACATAATTTCCTTATTTAACTATGTGTACACCGTATCATATATATTGTACATATATAATTAATTTCCTTAAATAACCACCACTAAAAAATTATATAACTAACACTTATTATTTAAATTAATACAGTGATGAAAATAACTTATTTATTTTGTAAATAATATACCATGTGTTTGTAATTTAATTATTTCCATTATTAACCCACCATTAAGGTGAGTCTTTAAGTTTTTGATATTTTCTATTATTTTAACAAGTTCGAAAATTATTCATTAATTTAATTAATTCAATTCTACCATTAACATCTTTCCTTTTTTCCTCTCCATTAATTCATTTTTTTAAAATTCAATTTTGTTTATTTATTTTGCAACTCCCCCCTCATTCCAATTTGATCAATCCTTTGATGATAGGAGATTAATCTCCAAGAGCAATCTTGTGGTACAAAGGTGCCCAGCCTCCGAGCCATCCGGTGATAGCGAGGCGATCGTTGTAGAGGCCACCGTGACATTCAGCCACTCCCATGGTGAGATCCAAATCTTTATTTTTTTATCTTTTATCTAGGTTAATCCTAGTGTAATTTGTAGCTTTAATTCCATAGTTATAATTTTAGATTCATAATCTTAGTTAATCGTTCCTAAATTGTTCATCATGATTCGAACCGCCTCTGATTAGCGATCTTACGCCATTTTCCGAATTCTCATCACTTCATGTTCTACCTCATGCGATGTCTCACCTCCGACCACGTACGGTGGCCGAAGACACAATTCCCTTCGATCACAGATGTCAGAATCTCCTCTCCATCTCCTCTCCTACTGATCCTTGTTTAATTAAATGTTGTGGATCAAGTCGTCGAGCTCGAGTCTATTTGTTTATTTTAATATTTAATTTAATTGCAGGTACGAGAATTTTAAAGAGAGAGAGAGAAAGGAAAAAAATATATGATATGTTATTTTACCTAAACAGAGAAATTTTTGGGCGGCAGTACCGCCAACGTCACTGCCTATCATTATTTCCCCTGGAGCTACCACCGGCGAGTCCTGCAGCTGTCGTCGATAACCACCAAAGCCTTCCTTGTCGTCCTCTCAAAGGAGCTCTCCTCGACATTGCATGCACCGTCCGGATCTACCTAGAACGAGCCCACCTCTGTCGTGGGTTCGCCCCTCTCGAGCCCAATCACCCATCCACCGACAGGAGCTTTACCACCATCTCAAGAGCCACACCACCCTAGCCTTCATCTCTTTAGAGACCCATCGCTTGGAGGAAGTCCCTCCGTCCATCCTCCATTGCCTGAAGCTAGAAGAAGCCTGTTGTCGCTGCTTCTCTGGCTAGACGAAGAAGAAAGACATGCACCTCCTCCGGGCGAACTCCGGAGTAGAGGTCCACCACCATCGCTCGCCATCCATGGAGTGAGCCTTCGAACGCCATCCAACCACTGCAGAAGCACTCGCCTTCGCAGCCCTCAGCCTTGAGTTCGATGCCTCCCATCGTGAGAGTCGATCGCCGCCGCGTTCTCCATCTCCACCCAAGGCCCTCGCCGCCATCCTAGTTGAAGGGTCGGCTCCCCCGTTTGGCTTGAGAGGGAAGATAAAAATGAAGGATAGCCGTAATTTTGGGCGGATTTGATCCAGACCCTCGATTCAAAATAGCCAGATCTAAGGGGCCAGAAAAGACCACGTCATCCCATTTATTTCATTTGGGTAATTTATGACTTCCCCCTCTATTTTATTTTTTTGTTACATTTTGATGCAAAAACATCAAATAAATGTGGTTACGACACTGTTTATCAAGACTTTAATTTCCGTAAGTTTATTGTTGAAATAAATATTATTTATGCTCAATAAATTATACAAAAATCATATTAAGTTCATCTTACTTGTCTCTTCATAATGTAATTTTTTATTGCATTTTATTTTTATTTGATAATACTAAAAAATAAAAAAACGTTGCATTTTCACTATTTGAAATTAAAAAAAAATCATAAAAGTGTGAATATTTCATCAAAAATTCCAAAAAATAGAATAGGTTTCTTTTTGTGTATTTTATTTCCTATGCAAATTTCTGCATTAATTATTTTTATGACTTTTAAAAAGTTGCAAAGTATCAAAAATATTTTGGAAATCTTAGAAAATTGTAGAAAATTTCAGCAATTGTAATTTCACTTCCTATTTGTTGATAATTTCTTATAGATTTTAGGAAAAATAAATCCAGTAATTTTTTAATTTATTTGGTATTTTTAAATTGTAAAATATCCTATCTTGTTCACTGTTTAACATTATTTTCAATTTCTGATTTTTACAAAATACATAAAAACTTCAAAAATCCCCAAAAAATCTGTGAAAACATTATAAAAAGTACAAAATACAAAAACATTTTCTCTTGACCTTTTTAATCATTTTCGCTATATTTTAAAAATCAACAAATACCCTTCTTTATTTTTGTATATAAATCTTCTTTGGAATTATATTCTTGAAAATTAAAAATTTGGAAAATAAGAACCACTAAAAATTAAAAATCATAAAATATAAAATTATAAAATAAAAAAATAAATTAAAATAAATTAAAAAAAACCAAGAATAGTGTACATTGAGATTCCTTATTCTTTTCATTAACTTTTCAATTATTAGAACAACCCTCGGGATTCGTAGCCTCCCTGAGTTCGATCCTGTTGCTATACAGGTAAATTAAATGGCAAAATTATCTTGCTACAATTTTGTATTTATTTTCTCTTGAGAATCAAACAATAATTTTTTTGACGCTTAATTGGGTTGTGACGAGACTTGTTCATAATACATCATATTTAAAACCCGAGAAGAGCGCATTCAACAAAATGGTGTCGTTGCAACGGAGGTATAGCAAGGGTAGCTAGGTTATTCATTTGACCTACTATTCTTGGTTGTAAATTTATGTTTATATTTTTTCTTCATTGTATTTATTCAAATAAAATATTTTCTTGCTCATTTTTTTATACTTTTGTCTCTTACATTCTTTCTTTCCTCTTTATTGCGAGGTCGTGCAGAGCGAAGGAGGCGATCCTAGGAGAGCCGAAGTACCCAAGCGAAGCGGCGGTCGGACGTTCTTCATCGACTGGCAAGAGAGAGCACCGAGGAGGGTAGGTGCTTGTTGAAGAGTAGACACTTTTAGCATATAATTTATTCTTTTGAAAAAAATTTCTTGTAATTAATTTGTAAATAATTATGGCACTTGACTTTTTTTGTTTTCTTATATACACTTGGACACTACTTTTCAGGGACTATTTCGCCAAGTGTCGGTGCACTTGATGGACCTCATCGTTGTTTTCTTATTTTTTTTATCGCTTTTATTTTTATTTGTTTCTGGCGGATTTGTGTTTTCTGACTTTATTTTATTTTGTTTTTTTTGAATGAAGCCCCTTGCCTTAGGTTTTATTTGGTTGAACTAGGTAGTTATTAGGTCCAAAGCTCTAAAAGAATATTTGTTCCTATTGATCGTTTGGACTTAAGCAAATAATAACTTGGTTCTTCCCGAGTAGAAGTTACTGCTTAGGATGGTTCTCGCTTACATTTTCATATAGTTTAGTTTTATTTTTATGCACAGATCATATTGCATGTAGAGTGCTGGTGTCAGGTACATGCCTCTATCTCTAGCATTAGCATATCATATTTTCTCTTGCATCAGCTTTTCATTTTAATCCCTCTGTTTTGTGGATATAGGAATAAATGAAATCGAAAAATACGTTTGATGTGTTTTTATTCGAAAATATCAAAAAAGGTGAAAAGTGAAAATTTAAAAATTGGAACTGCTAATATCACTTGAACCTCTAAAATTAAACGTAATTGATTCATATCATTGTCTTGGGAAAGCTATCCCCTCATTGTATTCGCATTTTATTTGTCACGTACAAACTAATGATTAGTGCCCCAATCAAAGGCCTTCCTACGTGTTTATATAACTTTGTGTTTAATCACCTAACTCTAAAATTGACAAGATAATTGACTAAACCTTCACGGTCTTCACATTACGTTGAGTTGGTGAATTGGAGCTTTGCATTATGTTTGTTTGTGCTTGGTGTTGAGTTAGTTATGATCTTTTGCTTGGTGTTGAGTTAGTTATGATCTTTTCTCTCTAGATCATTAGCAATAACATTCCTCTTAATCCCTCCCTCCCACACTAATCTGATTTAATTCCTCATCATGGTGGAAGCCCCAAGATCTCTCCCTTTATAACATATTAGTCCTTTGGATGCAGCTCAGATCTCTTTAAATTTGGTAGAACAATGATTTCTTTGATCTTGACCTAGATTTATATGACCTTACATCTCCTGATCCATTCGACGGTTTTTCTATGACTTGGAGAGAGAACTCGTTACTTGAATATAATCATTCGTTCTCTCCCTCGAATCGTCTTGATTTTTCCCACCTCCACGAGGGTTATCTGCAGCCAGTGTGTTCTATGTACTCAGTTTTACTCACTGGTTTTGTGTTTGATCTATTGGATCACGAGACTTAGTCTTCTGATTTTTCTGATCTTGATCTTTCTTCTCTCCTTATCGACCCTCACAAGGATGAGCCAATCCTTGAGTTATTCGATGTTATACCTGATATATCTCCTTTACATGCATTAGACATCTACTATCTTATTGAGTCTCTTGTCTTGACCTTCCAAACATTTTTGGGATGGTGATTGACGTGGAGGATTCCATGATTGATCCTTCTTTCTCCACGTTCCATTTTTTTGGATCCCCACATTCACTCCATCCTGACCTTGAGCCGAAGATCTCATTCATGCTACGTGTGCCTAACTTGACTTACTCTTCCATTTACCCTGTAGCAGACACCGGCCTAATTGCTTTCCTGGGTGTCACCGTTCACATTGTTGACCGTGTTATTGTTCTCACACCAAGACAACAACACAGTGCGGTATTCGTATTACAGATGTTGTCATGAACCATGATACTTCATTGTCCTAGTCTTTGCTCCTATCTAGGGGCGTAAACTCTATCGCTTGTTGAAAGGTGCCTCAACAATTTCTACCTCGTATATATGTTTTTTGTCATGATTTGCTCCTTCCTTCTTCAGTGTTATCATTCACATCTTGTCTGTATATGTGTTATACTTAGGAAGTACTCTATCCTAAGTATAGGGGGGATGAATGATTTGAGCTGTTCATATTTGTCTTATTCATCACTCATGTTCTTTCTAATACTTAGGGATACTCCACCCTAAGTATAGGGGGATTGATGTTGTTCATATCATCTCTTTTGTTTTTTTTTCTTCTGATCTCTCGCTTGTCCCCCAAGAATTCTATTCCTCAAATTTTCCCTTTTATACAGTCTTCTAAACTTAGGATCACCGACTTATATTCATTCTTTGAGTCATTGTTGTATAGTGTTCTTTTCACTTTTCCATACTTAGAACGAGTTATGTCTTCCTTTTAGCTCTTTGATCACTATGAGGATATAGTTTGAGCTAAGTATAGGAGGTGTCGTATATATTGTATATATACTTTAGACATAACACGTACTCTTAGATGGCTATAAAATGTGATTATTTTTTGTATATTATTGAGATATATATATATATGCATAAAATTTATGTGTGTATATAGACATTGATCACCTTTCATCTTAAAAAATGAAAAAAAATGATGATGAAAAAAAATTCTTATAAAAATTTTGTATAAAACGTGTGTATACTTGTATATATTTTACTAACACTTTTTCTCTTAAAAAACCTCTAAATTTTTTTTCTTTGTATATAGTTCTTGCATTTGCATGTACTTTTTCAATATTATATTGACATTTAAAATAAGTCTGGAATAAATTTGAAGAATGGAGCTTAGTTGGACCTTAATCCACTTAATTTCAGAGGGAACCATATAAGAAATAGAATTAAGATTTTTTCAGGTCCTAGCGACTTAACTCTTTCACTCCATGAGACTTGTTCACATGTCATCTTGATTAGTCTAATTAGAATATTTAACAACACACGTATGATTCTTCTAGACCATGGCTCATCTGGGACAAGCACTCTACACGTAGCTCTTCGTGGAGGAGGTAGTGAGGAGGTAGAATCTTTTGGCTTGGGGTAGCACACGGGTATGTAACAACTAGTGGGAATATCCATCTTCCACTAGGGAGGGTAGTGCATCTCAACCTGATCTAGTAGCATTGAGGTCTAAAGACAGGATGCTATGGGGTTGCAATTATGTTTCAAAAGAGGGATAATCTACTAGCTTAAGAGCAAAAACTCCTTATATACATGTTGCACCTTGTATATATTAAAAGACAAAATAAAATTCAGAATCTCCAAAATTGGACAGGCCTGATTGAAAAGTAAAATGCATGATGGAGTATATATTCAAATATAGAAAAAAATAAGAAGAGCTTCAAATTAAAATTTTTGTATGCTTGCAGCTAGATGACTAGGCTACACTGGTCATGTATCTAAGGATAGATAGCGACATTGGTTACCGTCCATTCTTTTCTCCATCTCCTCTTCTTGATCTGGTTGTACTTGAACTAGAAGGGAATATCCCCGCTCCTCAAGGAAAGAGTTGCTATATCGAGGGACTAGAGTTACTTTGTTGAGAGAGGTTGTTTCTTTGCTACTTTTGAGATGGGGAGCTATATTTCTCTTACACTGTACAAGTAAAGATTCATAGTCATAAGAATTTATGTATGTAGACTTGTACTGACCTATTGAGGCGACCTGAATCGGAGTCTTGTGAAACTTAAAGGCTGTTAGGTTTTAAATCCATTTCTCACTAAGGTTTTGTCACACTAATAATCTAAAGGTCTTACAGAGCTCCATGCTACAACTTTATGAAGATAAGTTTAATACTCAATATTGTCTTAATTTCTTTATATCTTCTTTTATTTTCTTTTTTTACTTATTCTTTCAAATAAGTGTTTGCTAAGGGACTAGCAAAGGTAAAGCATAGGGGGATAATGAATATGCATTTCGTCATCTTTATTCATTTATTTTATCTTAAAATCCCTTATGAAACACATGTATATATTACTAAATCCATATTCTTACTAACATGCATCTGTGTGTAAATATTGTACATTTATTATTATTTTAACCTCAAATAAATAAATAAATAAATAAAGGAAAATAAAGAAATAAAAGGTTGTATATATGTAATAGATACAGGCTGACCCAAACCACGAGAGAATGTCAAGACTTGACCTGATCGATCGGGAATGAAGTATGGGGAGATAGGGTCTCTAATCAGATAAACCAAAAAATATTTTGTAAATACTTCGCATTCATTATTTTTAATATAATCTGTGCATAGTTATATAAAATTTAAACTATTTTATTCGTCCATAAATTTATTTGAAATTAAATAAATTTCTTAACGGAAGTTGTAAATAAAAATAGTTTTCAGTGATAAAAATAATTGCAAAAAAATCATGTACAGAATAAAAGTAGCCACATTAGAAAAAAGCCATAAGGTATAATTGAAAGACCAATCCTTACTTCATATGAACTCGGATTCAATCAAACTCACTTCCATCGCATTCTAAAATAAATTATCTTTAAAAAGACAATGGTTTCATAATTTTTGGAGTTATGGTTTAAAAGATTATTTTCTAGGGCATTTTTTGCAATTTTATGACTTATTTATTGCACTTTAGTTATTCATTATTATTTTTATACATAATGTATTTTTAAAATAATTGGAAATATTTTTTAATAATTTTTTTAAATTAATGAAATAAAAATATAAAACATAAAATAACATAATTTCCTTATTTCACTATGTGTTCAATGTACGAGATGTATATATTATATATATAATTAATTTCATTATGTAACCACCACTGAAAAAATTAAATAATTAACATTTATTATTACAATTATTAAATTGATGAAAATAATTTATTTATTTTGCAAATAATATACCATATGTATATAATTTAATTAATTCCTTAATTAACCCACCATTAAGGTGTCCCTTTAAGTTTTTTGAATTTTTTTATAATTTTAATAATTTCAAAAATTATTCATTAATTTAATTAATTCAATTCCACCATTAACATCTTTCCTTTTTTCCTCTCCATTAATTCATTTTTTAAAATTCAAATTTTTTATTTATTTGCATCCTCGTCCCTCATTCCAATTTGATCAATCCTTTAGTGAGAGGAGCCTAATCTCCGATAGCAATCTTGTGGTAGAAAGGTGCCCAGCATCCGAGCCGTTTGGTGATTGCGAGGAGATCTTCATCAAGGCCATCACGACATTCATCCGCTCCTAAGGCAAGATCCAAATCTTTATTTTTTGTCGTTTATTTATGTTAATCGTAGTGTAATTTTTAGTTTTAATTCCATGGTCATTATTTTAGATTCATAATCTTGGTTAATCGTTTCTAAATTGTTCATCACGATTCGAACAGCCTCTGATTACCGATCTCACGCCATTTTCTGAATTCTCATCGCTTCACATTCTGCATCACGTGACCTCTCACCTCCTATCACGTGTGGTGGTCGGACACGGTTAACTTCCATCACAACCGTCGGAATCTCCTCATCCACTCATACTTGTTTAGTTAATTATCGTAGACTAAGTCGTCAAGCTCGAGACAATTTGTTTTTTTTGTATCTAATTTTATTGCATGTACATGAATTTTAAAAAAAAATAAAAAATATAAATCATTTGCTATTTTACAAAATAAATATAAATTTCTGGGTGGCAGCATCGTTGTTGCCGCTGCCCGTCGCTACTTCCCCTAGAGAAACCATCGGTGAGTCTTGTAGCTATTACCTATCGCCACCATAGCATGCCTTGTCGCCCACTCGAAGGATCTCTCCTCGTCATTGCATGCACCATCCATAGCTGCCTGGACAAGTGCACCTCCGTCTTGGGTTTGCCCCTCTCGAGCCCGATCACCCATCCACTGGCAGAAGCTTCACCGTCGTCTCAATAGCCGCCTCGCCCTAGCCGCCGTCTTTTTGGAGCCCCATCGCTTGGAGGAAGTCCCTTCACCGACCGTCCATCACCTAGAGCTAGAAGAATCCCGTTGTCGCTGCTTCTCTGGCTTGATGAAGAAGAAATACATGCGCCCCCTTCGTGTGAAATCTGGAGCAGAGGTCCACCACCATCGCTCGCCATCTGTGGAGTGAGCCTTTGAGCGTCATCTAGCCACCGCAGAAGAATGCGCCTCCGCAACCCTCCACTTGGAGCTCAACGCCTCCCATCACGAGAGTCGACTGCCACCGCCTTTGCCATATCCACTCGAAGGCCCTCGCTGCCATCCCGCTTGAAGGGATGCTGCCCCTCTTTGGCTTGAAGAGGAAGATAAAAATAAAGGATAGCCCTAAATTTGGGTGGATTTGATCTAGGCCCTCTATTCAAAATAGCCAGATCTAAGGGGCCAGAAATGACCATGTCCCCATTTATTATATTTGGGTAAATTGCGACTACCCCCTCTCTTTTATTTTTTTATTTCTTTTTTGATGCAAAAACATCAAATAAATGTGATTAAGTCCCTATTTATCATGACTTCAGTTAGCATACTTTCATGATTGAAATAAATATTATTTTTGCTCAATAAATTCTCCAAAAATAATATTAAGTTCATGTTACTTGTCTCTTTATAATGGAATTTTTTTATTGCATTTTATTTTTATTTGCTATTATTCAAAAATAAAAAATGTTGCATTTTTCATTTATTTGAAATTAAAAAATTCATAAAAAATCGAATATTGTGTCAACAAATCAAAAAATTGAATAGTTTTCTTTTAGTGTATTTTACTTCTTGTGCAAATTTCATGCATTATTTATTTTCAAAACTCTAAAAATTTACAATATATTAAAAATCTTATAAAAATCATAGAAAATTATAGAAAATTTCAAAAATTGTGATTTTACTTCTTGTTTGTAGATAATTTCTTATTATTTTTAGGAAAAAGATATCTAATAATTTTTTAGTTTATTTTGTATTTTTAAATTGCAAATTTACTTGCTTGTTCAATTTTTCACATTATTTTAAATTTCTAATTTTAGAAAATACATAAAACTTAAAAATCCCACAAAATTCATTAAAAACATTATAAAAAGAATAAAATACAAAAACATTTTATCTTAACATTTTTAATCATTTTCACTATATTTTAAAAATAAAAAAAGCTCTTTTATATTTTTGTATATAAATCTTCTTTAGAAATTTTTTCTTGAAAATAAAAATTTGCGAAACTAAAAACCAATAAAAGATAAAAATAAGAAAATATAAAAATTATAAATTGAAAATAAAAAATAAATTAAAAAGGAAACCAAGCATAGTGTACATTGAGATTCCTTATTCTTTTTACTAAGTTTTCAATTATTAGAATAACCCTTGGGATTTGTAGCCTCCCTGAGTTCGATCCCATTGCTATACAACGAAAATTAAATAGCAAAATTATCTTGTTACATTTTTGTATCTATTTCCTCTTGAGAGTCAAAAATATTTTTTTTGTTGATGCTTGATTGGGTTGCGATGACACTTGTTCATAATACATCCGATTTAAAACCCGAGAAGAGTGCATCAATAACGGGTGATGTGGAAGAAGAGGGATATTCAGAAAGTGAGTCTTCATGAATAGAAGATGACCAAACTGGAGTGTGAATTGAGCTCACGGAGTCTGAACATGAAATACTCCAATCTGACTTCTTCGATGTCAATATGAAAGATGTGAGAAGGTCAACACAAGAAGGAAAAGGAAGAAAAGGCGCGATGGGCACAGAATGATCTTTACACTAATAAATAGACACAATACAAACTCCCGATTCACCACCTGGACACAAGTGTAGACCATAAAAGTTTGGTCTTTTATCTTTTCAATTTTATGTTTAGTGAATCTTTGATGAATCTGCATTTCATCATCTTTATTCATTTATTTTGGCTTAAAATCCCTTATAAGACACGTGTATATATTCAGAAATCCATGTTCTTACTAACCTACATCTTTGTGTAAATATTGTATATTTATAACTATTTTAACCTAAAATAAATAAATAAATAAAGCAAATAAAGAAAATAAAATATTTTATATATGTAATTGATACAGACTGAATCAAATCTCCAAAAAAATTCAAGACATGACTTGATCGATAAGAAATAAAGTAGGGGAGAAAAGGCTAAAATTCACCAAAAATATACTTGTCACTTATATATGTTCCTCACTTATATATTATTGTCTATTATACAAATTATCTTTAATTTTTTTACCACCTAACCCTTTGTAAATAATCATGATAAAAGTCTCTTGTAAATAAAAAAATAATAGCAAAATAAATCTGTTTATATAGTGTACATAATCACACACTCCAGAAGCCACAAAAATACAATTTTTCCAGGCAATATCTTCTTCACCTGAACTCCAAATTCATCAAACTCACTTTTAATATAATCTAAATTAAATTATCTTTAAAATGGAGTGATTTCATAAAATTCTGAGTAAAGGTGAGAAATGTGGCAAATTGGGGTATTATTGTATTATGTACCTGTATATATTGTGTGAATTATTTAATTAATTTTATTTCTTGTGCATAATTATGAATATTGTGTTGGACAAGAGAGGATCTCTAGCCATAGTAGGAGATGGAAATCCTTTCTCACTTGGCTGATATCTGACCGACCTCTTGATGTAGTTCCTCTGCATGGGAATAGAGATTCGGAGGTGTCAGATTAGTTAAGTCAAAGAGTTGATTTAACGAGATCGAGATAACCAAAGTCTTATGTCGTATGTTGTCATGATATAGGCACGCATCCTCTGATCGGAAACAGATGTGTTACTATATGTCTGAGTATGTACATTTGGCAGACCAATAGGTCGATGACCTAATTAAAGTCTATACACCAGTGCGATGGTGTGCATACATGGGCATATGAGTAATACGATCTCTCAAAGGGATCATATAGGTTCATTTCCTGAACCGGGAGACATGAGCTAACGCATGAGATATTGGGAAGAATCAAATTCCGCACACGGTCGTCTCGCTTTGGAAGCTTGACTGAATTTGTAAGGATTGATATATACTTTTGGAAAGTACATGATCAACACCTAGGTATGATGTAAGCATTTGGAAAGTATATGATCGATACCAACTCCCAGTGATCGAATGAAAAACTTAATGATAAATCCCTGAAGTAGACAATGTAAAATTGATCTTATACTTCAGGATTATTCTGGGTCTTCCAGTAAGCAGGACGTACAGGTATTAGGAATACCTGAGGGTGATGTGATCATAAACGATTGTGTAACCATGACGCTTCTATTCCTAGGGAGTGATGAACCCGGTCTTGATTTTAGTAACTCCTCTCAGTAGAAAAGTAATCTGATGTTAGTCCAGATATTGGATATTGATCTGAATGTGATTTAGATGCAATGAGAATATTAGATTTGCGGTCTTGATTTAATCAAGCATCCATGGGAGGCCTGGGATCTGTATTTGAGATGTGATCTCAGTATCCAAGTCAATATACATAGATCAATACAATCACCCTGTCCTTATCTCCAAGTATCCGCAGAGAAAGTGCATTATCCTTGAAAGAGTTCGAGATAATTTCATTTTTGATATATGTATCCGAGCATTGAAAAAATGGATAATTAAATGTGATTTAATTATCATGAATAATATGAATTTGATTCATATTATAAAGAGAGTTGTCTTAGATAATTAAATGTGATTTGATTATCAAATATGTGAATAATGTGAATGTGATTCATATTATTTGGGCACATGAGAATAGAGATCCAAGGTGATTAAATGTGATTTAATTATCATGGATATGAATAATGTTGATAGAACTATCCATATTAATCATATATATTATAAATGTGATTTATAATATATAAAAGATAGTAATTTCTAATTTACATTTGTTAATTAAATCTTTATGTGAATTGGATTCACATTGGACAATTAATTGAAAATGTAATTCACATTTTATTTTGGGTTGTGAATGTAATTCACAATTTTCCAATAGCCTGATTGCAATATTCACAAAATAAATTGTATTTATTTTTGTGAAATAATTTGCAACAACAATTGTTGCAAATATTGGAGAGAATCATGAGATAATGTAATCTCATGTAATAAGGAACGGAGAGCCACCTTCCATAATGGAAGAGTGGACGACCACAATTCCTATAAGGAATGTGGTGGCCGTCCATCCTCCTTATGGAAGGAGGCATGCCTCCTTCCTATTTCTCCATTGGAGATTGATTTTATATAAATCAAATTATATGCAATATGTATTTGATTTTATTAAATTAATTGTTGTTGTGCTTTTAACAACAAGATCATGGCCATTAAAGGAAATACAAATCAATGTGAGCCATTCGATTTGTGTTGCTCATAGATTGAGATCCATGGATCTTAAAATATTATAAATAGAAGGGCACCCCTTGCTCTTTATATGCTAATGAGAACACAAGGCTCTCTCTCTCTCATTCTCTATACATGCCCTCTCTCTTCCTCTCTCATGGCCATCCACCATGGATGCCATAGAGACAGTTTCCATCGTCGCAGCGTCGTCGTTATGCTGCCGGTTCGATTGCTCATGAATCTCGGTCTCCTTCGGTGTGTCTCGCTCGTGAAGAAGACATTCTATATCATTTTTTGAGATCAGGAGATTCACCGCTTGGATCATCAACATGGATTGCGAGGATCATGTGTTTCATCAACATGCTCGCAAGTGTCTCCTCCGTCGGATCGGACTTGAGACAGGAGGTCTCTTCATTTAGAGACTCGATCGAAACCATGCTTCAAGAGTTAATCCTATTACTTGTTTGTGTTTTACACAAAATGATCCAAGAAGTGTTCTTGGATCATGTGGTTTTGTCATATGAAAAATTTTAATTTACGCTGCATCGAGCAACTAGTACGACTAGTCGCTCCCGATCGCATACGATGTGATCCTGACGCTTCCGTGATGCACTTAAGGATCATACTATATCCTTCAAGTTGTATCAGAGCCATAGGTTGGAGGTTTTGGATATGATCCATAAACCATGGACGACTTGGGTTCGTTAGGGTTTCCGAATTTTTTATCGCATTTCATTTTTGCATATATGTTTTGTGATTATTTTTGGCCCTGTTTAAATTATTTAAACACTAAAATAAAACTTTTATTTTGTTACCCATTAAATAAGGAAACCATAGGATCTGAGTTTGTGTGATTTCGAATCCGTTTGCTCAAGTTATGATCAATTTAGTGAACATGTATCCACTGTTTCAGGGACTGCGAATCATGACGTAATTAAGGACATAATTACTGATTTGAAATTCCTATAAATGCATGTAAATCACTTAGGTTCTGTTGTAAATCAAATTAGAAAACTTTGGAAACTTACTTTGCTTAATTTGGATTTAAATTGATCGAGACATGTTAATGTTAGTAAGTGAGGGTCACTGTTGGAAATTACTTTCCCAATCAAGAACCTTGTGATTGCTATTTAATTAATTAGCAAAATTAAATGGTTTCATTTCCTGAAATAATTATAGATAAATATTTGTGAAATATATGATGATAATTATTTACTTGAATAACATTACCTTAACCAATAATTGATTAGATATGATCTAGATCACAATTGGTTACACAATCCATTTCCCAACAAACAATGTTGCTTGAATAGGATTTGGGATTTGTTTGGAAAATCTCATTATAATGTTAATCAAAAATATTTTGATTATTATTATATATGATATAACTTCGGTTGAAAGACCAATTATAATCTCAAGTACACAATGATCAATTTGGTACTATCTTTTCCCGAGGTAGATATGGTGTCTAGTCAGGGAGCGTTGGGGTAGCATGTTGCACCGTGTGCAGTCTGTCCCACTCCCGTCGGTGCTGACCATGGTAATGGGTAGGGACTTGATATAACAAAAGAGATCACGGTGTATTTTTATACTTATTAAAGTATAGAATGATATGTTTTTGAGATAATACCATAATTCAAGTAACAATAAAGATTGTTTGTTGTATATTAATTGGATCATTAATTTAATATGATTAAATTAATTGGAATCCAATTAAAACTAAAACACTTTATTATTAATAGAGTTGTTATTTCCCTTGGAAGAATTAATTATGTAATATGATTCATGATAATTAATTAGAATTTGAATATGATATAGAGGATCACATAAGTGACATCCATCGTCTCCCGTCAAGGCGAAGGGTTCCGTCGCCAAGGATTGTATATAGGAGATGCATAT
This sequence comes from Ottelia alismoides, assembly GCA_037367405.1. NCBI lineage: Eukaryota > Viridiplantae > Streptophyta > Magnoliopsida > Alismatales > Hydrocharitaceae > Ottelia > Ottelia alismoides. Next base: position 36,824 of record JAZKJV010003238.1, on the reverse strand, counting down.
CCGAAGTGACAGCTCCTATACGCAAGCGCATCCGGATCGGGCTCTTTGCTTCTCGAAAGAGTAAGGCCGTATGCGTAGTGACCCTAATATCGAGTCCTCATATTATTGGGGCGATATTGGATTACGTATAGCTAGTACTATTCTTGTTGACGGTTGGTTCAATTAATGACGGGTCAACATCGCCTTAGGGGTGGTGCGCCCGGCTGTTAAAGATCAAATTGGGAGTGCAAGTTGGACTTGTAAGGCGGAATGTGTTCCCGCTTCTTTTTATCGGAGTTACAGGTTCTCATATTCTGGGGACGTAACAAAGATAAGGAAGGAGATCCCAGATCTTGCTTGAGATATAATGGTAGATGTTTCTCTTACATTGAAAGTTATTAAGGGAATGAACTTTCAGTATTAACAAGGCAAGACAACTTTGATATAAAAATTCCTAAATCAAAGTAAAGTATATACTTATATATATTTATGCAAATTTCATATTTCAGATAATCCTTTGATAAACCCACTCAATACTATACTCAATGATAACCAGTAAAATATCATGGATTGGATCCATGATCAAGATATTGTACTTGCAATTGGACACATAATGTATGTGGTTGCAATGTGCAAGTCTTCCTCTTAATAATGAGGAATGACAATTAAATAGATAATAGGACTACAACCATAGGGTTTGGTTTGTATGTCTCTATAATCTTGATCTCTCATTGAATGTACTTTGGAAGTGACATGTCAATGATAATCGTAATTGTCAAATCATCCTTATAAAAATCTAAGAAGATATTCTGGCATACATATGTGCTCTCAACATTTAATCATGAATGACATTGTTCTCTGCATCATGCATAATGGTGGCTCTATAAGAGATGATGTACTCAAAATATTTGAGTACCTACCTGAACCAATGTTTTAAGAGTTTAGATTGATGTAGATACGATAAGTGTCATCATTCTATTGTCTATACTCTGGTCATTCATGAAGCTTCACAATATTCATATTGTAAGAATTGAATGAAGCATGAATAAATGTTGAAATGCTCTTATATTGAAATCTTTTGAATTCAACATAAGAGATCCTTTGTCTTAAGCAATGGTTGTTTATAGATAAAGGGAGCGTAGTGGAAGTAAGGGTTGGACCCAAGAAAGAAGGAAAGTCAAAATAGTTGATTGTACTTCTGTGACTTCCATATAACATCCAAATAGTTGGATGAATATCAATACTACAATAAGCCGATGTATTGATAGTGTGACTATCTAGTCTATCTAGGATCCTTATAGAAGGACCCAGATAGTGCATCGGAATAATCTACATCTACATTTAATCATTGAAATTGACTTTCTTATTTGATAAGATCAAAGTCTAATAATTGTATCTCATTCTTCTAATAACACTTGCAATTGGTTGCTTATGTTTTAGAAGACTAGAAAATTTGATCTTAAGGTTCAATAGTCATCCACATGGATGTTAATGCAATTGTTGCAAGAACCTCTATTGGATAAATAGACTTCCTAATTTCAGTAGGAGAGCCCTTAGTCTTAAAGAATGTCTCTATGACCTAGATATTAGAATACACTCATTGTTTATTTCTAAATGTTGGGAATAAACATGAATTCTGGAATAGACCTATCATAAAGAGCTGTGATGGAGATATTTCAGATAGTGTTCTAAAATCTAGTAGACTCTATTAAATTAGAAAATTAATGAATGATACATTAACATTTCTAATACTAAAATTAAACCTTAAAAATCAATAGAAGGATGAAGATCATTTGGTAATGATCTGGCATCGAGTCTTGGATATAAGTCTGTTGATAAGATCAATAGACCTGTAAGAGATGAAACTATAGAATGTCTAAAATTTCAAATCTTGCATACTTGTGAATATTGTATTCAAAGTAATAATGTCCAAAGCGCTCTTCAATGACTATGGATTAAGATGTCAAAGTATTCAATATCTCATACATATTGATGTATGTGGATCATCTATATCATGATAAGCATTGATGATATGCGATACCATTTGATGATTATTTATGATATATGATTTCTTCCCTTCAACTTAGAAAGCTTTGAAATGTTCAAAGATTTGATAATTTTGGTTTAGAACCAAAGTTGAAGGAAGATGAAAATGAATTTGATCTAATCTAGGTAGTCAAGACCTATTAGATGAATTCATGGAATACCTTATAGAGATATGAATGTCATTTCTATCTCACTCCACCTAATAAAGCTAAACTCAATGGAGTTGTAGGGACATACAATTGGATCATGTGTCACATGAATTGATCAATGATGATTCTTAGCATAATTACCTCTTAGTTTCCAAGGTGTATATGTAGTAGATACTACAATATATATCATTAATAAGGTTACAAGCAAGCTGGAATTTAACACCCGAGAGTGCTACTTCATTAGGAAAATAAAGGATGGTATTGGATACCTACTTTATGACCTTGAGATTCTTACAATGAGAATGTGATTCTTAGAGGATGAGACTCTTGAGAATCAAGATAAAAATGAAGTGAAGGAACTCATTTAATCTTGAGAAGATAATGAGGCTCCTAAAATTGGAAACTAAAAGGACAATTAAAGATGAAACACTAATACCTCTTCAAATAAGTTTGAAGATGGATTCCATGTGTCACTTGAATATGACAATGATCTGATTTCATGTGATGAAGCTTCTAAAGATCATAGCATGGTAGGATGGATGTTAGCAATAAACTCTAGAGTAGACTTCATATACAAATGTTGTATATGGACCCTCGAGGAACCACCTATATGGGTAAGACCCATTAAGGTGTAAATGGATCTTCAATAGAAAGAGGGAATCTAATGAGAATCCATGAGCTGCACACCGAAGAGAAGATATCGCTTGCGATGAGACATGCTCTTCAGTGACCATGCTTGAACCCATCAGAATATTGCTAACTATACCTACGCAACATGACCATGATGTCTTCAAGATGTGAGTCAAGATTGCATTCCTCTATGAATATCTCTCTGAGGATATTCACACGAAGTAGCCCCAGGGCTTCATGGTTGAGGAAAGCAGGATGTGCAAGCTAAGGAAATCCATCTTTGGACTCTAATAAGCTTCTTGTATTTGGAATATAAGATTTGATGACATTATAAATGTTATCATTTCAGATAGAATCTTGATGAATCATGTGAAGCTTATTGGGAGTGCCATTGTGTTCATCATACTAAATGTAGATAATATCCTAAACATTTGGATGATATAAAGAAGATAAGAATAAGTGTTTTATAATCGGGTTGTTCCATGCCTCGAGATATGTTCTCAGGGATACCTCTTAGATCTTAGTTCTAAAGTTGTTCAGAAGCAAAGAGAAGAGAGTACTGGGACCTTCACATTAATGGCACACCTTGGACATTTCCATCTTCTGGAAAACTCCAAGAAATGCTTCTTTCACTCTAGATATGGTGCCGACCTATCTAAAGGGATAGCACCTCAAAGGGTTGAGGAAGTGAATGATAAAACCGGTTGCCCTTTGTGCATCAATTATGAGAAGCTGAAAGTATGCTAGATGTGTACAAAAGCCAGATGTCTGCATGCAGTGGGAGTAGTAAACTATTACTACTCTTACTATGGAGATAGAACACTTAATTGCAGTAATAACAATATCTTCAAATATGACAAGCCTTTAGAGATAGTGATCTCTAAGTCTTATCTTCAAGAAATTAAGACTTTATAGATGGAGATCTAAAAGGACTTAACTACGAATACCTTAGGAGATAGAGATCTCAAGGAATAAGGGTATTCTGATAAGGATAATAGAAATTACATAGTGGTTATAATAATTATTGAGGTATAGTGTCAAGGATACTATGACTGACATGGTTGAGTATTGGTTACATGAGATGCAACATTCGCATTGGACGCGAACACTATCACTAGGAGATATGCAAGTGCTGTAAAAGGACTTGGCATAGTCTCTTGTGAATAGAGTGACTGATCAGCTTACCTAGCTATTTTCTAAATAGCCTATGATTGTCACATGAGTGTGGGTTTAAATGATTAGCCCATTAATGGCTCTTTGGGCTAGTGGGAGATTGTTGGACATGCAAGCCCACAGTGAGAAATTACGTATTAAATGTTATTGCAAATATCATTCCTTGATCTGAAATGAAGAATAACCAATTTGCATAATAGGTCCCTTAGTATAATTAGGTTTATGTACCATGGCCATCTTAATGATCATGCACCTGTTGATTCAATTATTGAATCGTAGAGGCTGGTGCTTGGGTGAATATCTAAAGAGTTAGATTGAGGACTCATCAAGTACCGTCAAATGATTTTTAAGAGAGGATCTCCAGCCCGAGTAGGAGATGGAAATACTTTTTCACTTGGCTGATATCTGACCGACCTCTTGATGCAGGTACTCTGCATGGGAATAGAGATTCGGAGGTGTCAGATTAGTTAGGTCAAATAGATGACTTAACGAGATCGAGATAACCAAAGTCCTGTGTCGTATGCTGACATGATATAGGCATGCATCCTCTGATCGGAGACAGATGTGTTACTATAAGTCTGAGTATGTATATTTGGCAGACCAATAGGTCGATGACCTAATCAAGGTCTATACACCGGTGCGCTGGTGTGCATACAAGGGCATATAAGTAATACAATCTCTCAAAGGGCTCATATAGGTTCATTTCATGAACCGGAAGACATGACCTCACTCATGAGATATTGGGAAGAAACAAATTCCACATGCGGTCATCTCGCTTTGGAAGCTTGACTGAATTTGCAAGGATTGATATATACTTTTGGAAAGTATATGATCAACACCTAGGTATGATATATGATTTTGGAAAGTATATGATCGATACCAACTCCCAATTATCGAATGAGAAAATTAATGATAAATCCATGAAGTAGACAGTGTAAAATTGATCTTATACTATGGGATTATTCTGGATCATCCAGTACGCAGGATGTACAGGTATTAGGAATCCCTGAGGGTGATGTGATCATAAACGGTTGTATTACCATGACGCTTCCATTCATAGGGAGTGATGAAACGGGTCTTGATTTTAGTGAATCCTCTCAGTTGATAAGTAATCAGATCTTAGTCCAAATTTTGGACATTGATCTGATTGTTATTCAGATGCAATGAGAAGATTAGATTAGCGTTCTTGATTTAATGAAGCATCTATGGGAGGCTTGAGATCTGGATTTGAGATGTGATCTCAATATCTAAGTCACTGTACATGGAACAATACAATCGCCATTTCCATATCTCCAAGTATCCGTGGATAAAGAGCATTATCCATGAAAGAGTTCAGGATAACTTCATTGTTGATATATGTATCCGAGCATTGACAAAATGGATAATTAAATGTGATTTAATATCATGAATAATATTAATTTGATTCATATTATAAAGATAGTTGACTTAGATAATTAAATGTGATTTGATTATCAAAGATGTGAATAATGTGAATGTGTTTCATATTATTTGGGCACATGAGAATAGAGATCCAAGATGATTAAATGTGATTTAATTACCATGGATACGAATAATGTAGATAGAACTATCCATATTAATAATATATATTGTAAATGTGATTTATAATATATAAGAGATAGCAATTTTTAATGTACATTTGTCAATTAAATGTTTATGTGAATTGGATTCACATTGGACAATTAATTAAAAATTTAATTCACATTTTATTTTGGGTTGTGAATGTAATTCACAATTTTCCAATAGCATGATTGCAATATTCACAAAATAAATTGGATTTATTTTTGGGAAATAATTTGCAACAAAAATCGTAGAAAATATTGTAGAGAATAATGAGATAATGTAATCTCATTTAATAAGGAAAGGAGAGCCACCTTTCATACAGGAAGAGTGGACGGCCACAATTCCTATAAGGAATGTGGTGGCCGTCCATCCTCCTTATGGAATGAGGCTTGCCCTCTTCCTATTTCTCTAATGGAGATTGATTTGATATAAATCGAATTATATGTAATATATATTTGATTTTATTAAAGTAATTGTTGTTGTGTTTTTAACAACAAGATCATGGCCATTTAAAGAAACACAAATCAATGTGAGCCATTGGATTTGTGTTTCCCATGGATTGAGATCCATGGATCCCAAAATATTATAAATAGAAGGGCACCCCTTGCTCTTTATATGCTAATGAGAACACAAGGCTCTTGAAGGATTTTGAGAATCCTCAAGCGCATCACGGAAGCATGACGATCGTATCTCATACGATCGGTGCGACTAGTCGCAAGATGCAGCGGAATTTTTAAAAATTTTATACAAACGGTGAAACCACTTGATCATAAGAACATTTCATGGATCGTTTCATAAAACCACAAAGTATTAGGAATACCTCTCGAAGCGTGGTTGCGATCACAAGATCTCTAAAGTAAGAGATCCTCCTGGCTCAAATCCGATCCACGAAGACTTCACTTGCCGGCACGATGATGAGTCACGTGACTCCCACAATCCTCGATGAAGATCCAAGCCTCTAATCCCCTGATTTTTTCCAACGAAATCTGACGTCTTCCTCTAGAGAACGCGGCCCCAAAGAAGATGGAGATCCTTGAGGAGTCGAAGGCGAAGGCGATAAGGTCTCTCTCAGCATATAAGGTGGACGACCACCTTGGAGAGGGAGTGAGAGAGGACGACAAGAGAGAGAGAGATAGGAGTAGGCGTGTACTCTTAGGGTACCCTTGGTGTTGTTTTTCTCTCAAGGGTTAGGGTATGGATGTCAATCCATGGCATACATAGATCCAACGGCTAGGTTGATCCATGTATCAATCAACGACCAAGATTGTTGTTGGTTAAAAATCAACAACATTAACTTATATCAAATTATATATATGTTGCATTATCATCAACACAATTTAATATAACGTAAATTAATTATTAAGAGATAACAAGATAACAAAAAGGAAGAGACAATAATCACCCGTAAAAATAGGGGGCATCACCTATGACTAAGTCATTAGTGACGCCACCCTTGTTTTATGGCGATTTGTCTCCTTTTTATTTTATCCTATTATTTCTTAATTAATCGCAATAACTATTATTGCAATAATATCCACCAAATTAATTCCAAATTAATCTGTGAATATTTCAATCATTCCATTGAAAAGTTTGTGAATTAAATTCACAACCCAAACTAATTTGTAAATTACTTTTCCAATTAATTAATTAATGTGAATCCAATCCACATTAATAATTAACAAATGCTATTTACAAAATTTCTCTCACTCTGATATATTATAAATCACATTTACAATATACACAGATATTATGAATAGTTCTATCCACGATCTGTATATCCTTGATAATTAAATCTCATTTAATTATTTTGGATAATTATTCTCACAATATGAATCTTATTCATATTATACTTGATAATTAAATCTTATTTAATTATCAGGACCTTCTTGCTTGGATACAAAATTCATCATAGGAATTATTCCTGAACTCCTTCAAGAATAATGTGCTTTCTCCGAAGATACTTGGAGATAAGGACAGGGCGATTGTATTGTTCCACGTATAGTGACTTGGATGTTGAGATCTCATCTCAAATCCAGATCTAAAGGACCTCCCACATATGCATGATTAAATCAAGTCCGTATACTTAATCTTCTCATTGCATCTGAATCACCTTCAGATCAATGTTCAACACTTGGACTAAGATCAAGTTACTTCTCTACTGAAAGGAGTCACTAAAATCCAGACATGTTCATCACTCCCTTTGACTGGAAGTGTCATGGTTATACAATCATTTATGATTACATCACCCTCATGTATTCCCAATACCTGCACATCCGGCATACTGGAAGACCAATAATCAATCTGAAGATATAGATCAATTTTACACTGTCTTCTTCAGGATTTGATCATCAAGTTTCTCAATCTTGGTCATTGGAAATGTGGTATAGATCATATGTTTTAACAAAGCATATATCATACCTTCAAATTCTTGTCATGCTTCCGAAGCACGACGACCATGCATGGAACTTGATTGATCCCAATACCTCATGAGTGAGCTCATGTCTTCCGGTTCATAAGCGAACCTGTATGATCCCTTTGCGAGATCGTATTACTCATATGCCCCTATATGCACACCAGCTCGCCGGTGTATAGACCTTGATTAGGTCATCAACCTAATGGTCTACCAAATGTACATACTCAGACATATAGTAACACATCTGTCTCTGGTCATAGGATGCGTGCCTATGCTGTGAAAGCATTCAACATAGGACTTAGGTTATCTCGATCTCGCTAAGTCAACCCTTTGACTTAACTAATCTGACACCTCCGAATCACTATTCCTGTGCAGAGGACCTGCATCAAGAGGTCGGTTAGATATCAGCCTATGTGAGAAAGGATTTCCATCTCCTACTCAGACTCGTGATCATCTCTTAATAATCATTTGATGGTGCTTGATGAGTCCTCTATCTAATCCATTAGATATTCATCCAAGCACCAGCCTCTATGATTCATCTAATGAATCAACAGCTATATGACTATCAAGATGGCCATGGTACATAACCCAAAGTGTACCGAGGGACCTTATAGTGCATTCATTCACTTAATTTCAGAAAGGGAGTGAACAATCAATAACTTTTATTGATAAAACATATTTATTACAATAACAATTTTTGTAAGAATGGTTCGCCTCGGGCTAACATGGCTAAAAATCTCCCACTAGGCCTCAGAACCATTCAGGAACAGTCTTTAAACCCATACGCATTACATGCTGGTCGAAAACCTTCTGCATCAGAGATTTGGTAAGAGGATCAACAACGTTGTTGGCAGAGGCCACCTCGGTGATGACGATATCACCACGCTTTTGAATCTCCTGAATGATGTGGTATATTCTTTCCACGTGCTTGCTCTTTTGATACCATCTGGATTCCTTTGCCTGGGAAATGGCTCCCGTGTTATCGCAGAGTAGCGGGATGGGAGTGTCAGGGGAAACTACGCCAAGCTCCAAGATGAAGTTGCGCAACCACACCGCCTCTTTTGCAGCATCCGATACGGCAATATATTCGCTTCTGTTGTTGAATTCGTCGTAGTGTCCTGCTTCTTGCTTCTCCAGCACACAACACCACCGTTTAACAGGAATACAAAATCTGATGTCGACTTTTGATCATCAATACCCGATTGAAAGTCTGAATCGGTATACCCTAAGACTTGAAGATCACAATCTCCATAGACCAAGATGTAATCTTGCGTCCATCTTAGATATTTGAATATGTTCTTCACTACATTCAAGTGTTGCTCTCCATAAAAAGATTGGTAACGACTTACCACTCCCACTGCATGGCAGATGTCTGGCCTAGTACACATCATGGGATACATTAAGCTTCCTACAACTGATGCATAAGGGCATCCAGCCATGGCCTTCATTTCCTCAACACTTTGAGGAGCCATCCCTTTAGACAGATGGATGCCATGTCTTAAGGGGAGGAATCCTTTCTCAGAACTATCCATACAGAATCGTTCAAGAATCTTCTTAATGTATCCATATTGTGATAATCCCAACGTCCTCTTTTCTCAGTTTCTGAACAGCTTCAGGCCTAAGATGTAAGAGGCTTCTCCAAGATCTTTCATCTCGAAGGTATGAGACAACCAAATCTTCACACTGTCATCATTCCTGTATCATTCTCAATGATAAGGATATCATCTACGTAAAGCGTGATGAAAAACAATGGCGCTCCCACTAAGCTTCTTGTACACACAAGGTTCATCAGGATTCTGCACAAAATCATAACTCTTTATGGTTTCGTCAAATCTCATGTTCCATCTACGAGAAGCTTGTTTGAGCCCCTAGATGGATTTCTTCAGCTTGCATACTTTTCCATCCTCAACTATGAAGCCCTGGGGCTGCTCCATATGGATATCCTCCTCGAGGTATCCATTGAGGAAGGCTGTCTTGACGTCCATCTGCCAGATGTCGTAGTCCAGAGATGCAACTATAGATAGCAGTGTCCTGATGGACTTAAGCATAGCCATAGGAGAGAACGTCTCATCATAATCGATGCCTTCTCTCTGTGTGTAGCCCTTGGCTACGAGCCGTGCCTTGAAATTCTCTACTTTCCCATAAGGTCCCCTTTTTCTCTTAAAGATCCATTTACACCCAATGGGTTTTACCCCTTTTGGTGGATCCTCTAGGGTCCATACACCATTCTTATGTATGGAGTCAATCTCTGACTTCATCGCTAGCATCCATCTATCCATGTCATGATCCGCGAGTGCTTCATCAAATGAAGCAGGATCATTGTTAGTCTCACTTGTCACATGGAATCCATACCTTTCAGGTGGTGCAACGACCCTCGAACTCCTTCGAAGAGGTATGGGTGTTTCATCTTCATTTATCTCCTTAGTTTCTGGTTCAGGAATCTTAGAATCCTTAGGGGATTCAATGAGTTACTCTACTTCATTTCTATCTTGACCTTTAAGGAAATCATTCTCCAGAAATTTCAAATCTCTAGAGACAAAAATCTTTTGGGTCTGAGATATCCAATACCATCTTTAACATACCCAATGAAGTAGCACTCACAAGTGCGAGATTCTAGCTTACTTGCGTCCACATTCTTCGCATAGACCAAGCAACCCCAAACCCTCAAGTGTCTAACACTAGGTTTGTTTCCATACCAAAGCTCATGAGGAGTCTTAGGTACAGATTTGCTAGGAATCTTATTTAGGATATATATTGCAGTCTCTATTGCATATCCCCAAAAACTAAGAGGTAAACGTGCTTTGCTCATCATTGAACGGACCATGTCCATGATGATCCTGTTGCGTCTTTCAGCAACACCATTAAGTTGGGGAGTTCCAGGGGAGTGAGATTGGATACAATTCCATTCTCTTTAAGGTATCTCTTGAATTCATCTGAGAGGTACTCGCCACCTCGGTCAGATCGAATCCGTTCAATCATGCGATCGGTTTGGTTCTCAACCAAAGCCTTAAACTCCTTGAACTTTCAAAGGTTTCAGATTTATGACGTAGTAGGAAGATAAACCCGTCTCGCAAATGGTCATCTATAAATGTCAAATAATATCGATATCCATTTCGGGTCGCAGTACTGAAGGGACCACATACATCAGTATGTATTAGGTCAAGAATATCTTCGCATCTCGTAACCTTGTTACGGAAAGGCATCCTGGTCATTTTACCTCAAATGGAATGTTCACAGTTAGGTAAAGATTGGACCTGTAGGAAATTTAAGGGTCCATCCTTTATCAATCTATTGATCCTATCACCAGATAAATGATCAAGCCTTTGACGCCAAATCATATTCAAATGATTTCCATTTTCCCTGGATCTTTTATGGTTTTTATTAGTGGTAGTGACATTCATGACACATTCATAAATGCACAATTCATAGAATCCATCATAAGTCAAAACACCATCCGCAATAAATTTATCATATTGATTAATGACTAACTTATTAAAGAATAGGAAGGAATATCCATGTCTAACAAACTTAGATACAGATATCTAATTCCTCCTGACTTCAGGTATGTAAAGACTCTCTTTAAGTACTAAGACTCGACCACTAGATAATGATAGTCGCCAGGTCCCAATGGCGACTGCTGCAACACTTGCATCAGATCCCATCTGGATGACTATATCCCCTTGCACCAGATTCCTAGTTCCCTAAAACAAATGCAATGAATTGCATACATGAACAGAAGCACCAGAATCTACAACCCAACTTCCTTCTCATCCAACGAGAAAGCTAGTTTCAATGATGAAAGTAGATTTCATACCTGCTGGGGCTTTACCTTTGTCGGCAGACTTCAAGTATTCAGGGCAGTTACGCCGCCAGTGCCCCGGCTTCTTGCAGTGGTGACAGACATCGGTCTTCTTCGATGACATTAACGTGGAAGCATTGGAAGATGAATCAACTCCTTGATTCTTCTTCTTTCTCTTCTGGGTCGGGCCCTTCCGAGAACCTTGTTTCCGCCCGCGCTTTCCTTTCACTTGTGCAACCATTGCACTAGCAGAGGGGTCGTCCTTCTTCATGATGTCTCCTGTAGACTTCAATGTAGCTAACAGCCCAGCGTTAGTGAAATCAACTTGGCTCATGTGATATGACACGACAAAGTTGTTGAAAGACTTAGGGAGCGACAGGAGAATGAAATCATCCTGCATATCAGCATCCATGAAGGCCCCCAGGGTTTCCAATTCAGAGAGGTACCCAAACACTTTGAGCACGTCTTCTCTAACAGAGGTCCCTTCCTGCATCTTGCAGCGAATAAGCTCTTTCATCACATTGTAAAGCTGTGTGCGGTTTATGTCACCAAACATATCTTTCAGATTCATCATGATTTCTTGGCAGTGGTTCATTTCCACATGCTGCTTATGAAGCACATTGGATAATGAGCCAAGGATATAACACCTTGCCAAGTTATGATCTTCATCATATTTATCATTAAAAGTTTTATCTTCCGGAGTTAGAGGGTCTGCAATCTTGTCCTTGGTTAGCACATATGAGATGCGCTCCGCAGATAGGACAAGATCCAAATTACGGATCCAATCCGAATAATTTCGTCCGATCAACTGATTGACCTCCAGGAGCCTGCTCAGTGGGATCATGGACTTCATTTTCTGAAATTAAGAATGCACTATATTATAACATATAATTAATTATATATTCATTTTAAAACATTTGATTAAGGCATTTTAAATCAAATTTGTCTTGCTATGTCCACGATGAAAGATTATTCCCTAATCGTCTTTCAAAGTAAGAGATATACTTACCGCTATATCTCAAGCAAGATCTGGGATCTCCTCTCTATCTTTATCACATCCCAATAATATGAGAACATGTGACTCGAATAAAGAGAAGCGGAAACACATTCCGCCTTGCAAGTCCAACTTGCATTTCCCAATTCGGTCTTTAACACCCGGGCCCACCCCCCCCAAGATGATGCTGACCCGTTGCTAATTGAACCAACCGTCAACATGCTTAATACTCTCTATAAGCAATCCAATATTGCCCCAATAGTATGAGGACCCGATATTGAGGTCACTACGTATACGACCTTACTCTTTTGAGAAGCAACGAACCCGATCCAAATAATTGTATATAGGATCTGTCAATTCGGACAGGCGTCTCCTATATACAACTTTTGGCAACGAAATTCTTTGCCTTGATGGGAGACCATGGGTGTCACTTATGTGATCCTCCTCCTCTTATTCAAATTGAAATAATTAATTATCTTGAATCATATTCACATAATTAATTCTTCCAAGTGAAATACACATCTATTCATAATATAGTGCTTTAATATGATATAATTAATTTAATCACATTAAATTAACTATCAATCCTATTATCAATCAACAAACTTTGAATTTTTACTTGAATAGTAGGTATAATTTCAAAGTACGTATTATTTCAAATTTTAATAATTAGAAAATACACTTTGATTTCTCCGGCATTATCCAGTCCCTACCCGCTGTCATGGCCAGTATCGACGAGAGTGGGACATACCACATACGTTGCAACATGCTACCCCAGCGATCTCCGACTAGACACCATATCCACCTCAGGAAAGGATAATGCCTGATAGATCATCATGTACTTTGAGATGCTCATCGGTCTTTCAACCGAATTATACCATATGATTTACATCAAAACAATTTTGATTATATTATAAGGAGATTTGCTAAACAAATCCCCAATCTTATTCAAGAAATAGAGTTTTGCATGTAATAGTTGTCTTACAACTATTTTAGGATGAACTAGGGTTTTGTATGCAAACAATGTTTGTTGATGAGTTCATATTAACCAATGATCAAGATCAACTATGTTATAAATATGGTTAGTAGGATGTCATTCAATGAAACGATTATAATCTCTAAATATTTCAAAAATACTTATCAATAATCATTTCAGAAAATTAACAATTAATTTTCATCAAATTAATTTGAATGACTATCACAAGGTTCATGATCAAATTTGTCAATTTCCAACAGTGACCCCCAATCACAAAAATTAACTTATCTTGATCAATTTAAATCCAAAATTAGCAAAATTAGTTCCCTAAGATTGCCAACTTGATTTACAACAGAACCTAAATAATATTTCACGCATTTCGAGGCGCAACAAAACCGTAATTAACAAATTAATCACGTTCTGTTCTGCAGTTCCCGCAACTATGAATACATGCATATTCAAAAGGCCATATCTTGAGCAAATTAAATCCAAATTTAGTAAACTCAGATCCTATGATTTCCTTATTTAATGGTGAACAAAATAAAATTGAATATTTCATGTTTAAACAATTTAAACAGTATCGAAAAAAATCCAATTAGACAGAGGTGCGAAAATTGAAATGCGATAAAACTTTCGTGACCTTTTCAAACCCAAGTCGTCCTAGGTTCATGTATCATATCCAAACCCTTTTCCGACCTAAGGCTCTGATACCACTTGAAGGATATTGAGAATCCTCAAGCGCATCACAGAAGCATGACGATCGTATCTCATACGATCGGGGCGACTAGTTGCACTAGTCGCAGGATGCAGCGGAATTTTTAAAAATTTTATACAAACGATGAAACCACATGATCACAAGAACATTTCTTGGATCGTTTCATCAAACCACAAAGTATTAGGAATACCTCTCGAAGCATGGTTGCGATCACAAGATCTCTAAAGCAAGAGATCCTCCTAGCTCAAGTCCGATCCACGAAGACTGCACTTGCGGGCACGATGATGAGTCGCGTACCTCCTACAATCCTCGATGAAGATCCAAGCCTCTAATCCCCTGATTTCGTCCAACGAAATCCGTCATCTTCCTCTAGAGCACTCGACCCCAAAGAAGATGGAGACCCTTGAGTAGTCGAAGGCGAAGGTGAGAAGGTCTCTCTCAGCAAACAAGGTGGACGACCACCTAGGAGAGGGAGAGAGAGAGAGAGGATGGAAAGAAAGAGAGAGAAGAGTAGGCATGTACTCTTAGGGAACCCTTGGTGGTATTTTTCTCTAAAGGGCTAGGGTATCCCTCCTTATATATTAGTTTGTGATCCAATGGAACTCAATCCATGGCA
The DNA here is from genome assembly GCA_037367405.1 of Ottelia alismoides. Lineage (NCBI taxonomy): Eukaryota > Viridiplantae > Streptophyta > Magnoliopsida > Alismatales > Hydrocharitaceae > Ottelia > Ottelia alismoides. Next base: position 21,753 of record JAZKJV010003238.1, on the reverse strand, counting down.
TACATAGATCCAACGGCTAGGTTGATCCATGTATCAATCAACGACCATGATTGTTGTTGGTTAAAAACCAACAACATTAATTTATATCAAATTGAATATATAAGTTGCATTATCATCAACACAATTTAATCTAACATAAATTAATTATTAAGAGATAACAAGATAACAAAAAGGAAGACATAACAATCACCCGTAAAAATAGGGGGCGTCACCTACGACTAAGTGATTAGTGACGCCACCCTTGTTTTATGGCGATTTGTCTCCTTTTTATTTTTTCTTATTATTTCTTAATTAATTGCAATAACTTTTACTGCAATAATATCCACCAAATTAATTCCCAATAATCTGTGAATATTTCAATCATGCCATTGAAAGATTTGTGAATCAAATTCATAACCCAAACTAATTTGTAAATTACATTTCCAATTAATTAATTAATTAATGTGAATCCAATCCACATTAATAATTAACAAATGCTATTTACAAAATTTCTCTCTCTCTGATATATTATAAATCACATTTATAATATACACAGATATTATGAATAGTACTATCCACGATCTATATATCCTTGATAATTAAATCTCATTAATTATCTTGGATAATCATTCTCACAATATGAATCTTATTCATATTATACTTGATAATTAAATCTTATTTAATCATCAAGACCTTCTTGCTTGGATACAAAATTCATCATAGGAATTATTCCTGAACTCCTTCAAGAATAATGTCCTTTCTCCGCAGATACTTGGAGATAAGGACATGGCAATTGTATTATTCCACGTACAGTGACTTGGATGTTGAGATCTCATCTCAAATACAGATATAACGGACCTCCCACATATGCTTGATTAAATCAAGTCCGTATACTTAATCTTCTCATTGCATCTGAATCACATTCAGATCAATGTCCAACACTTGGACCAAGATCAAGTTACTTCTCTACTGAGAGGAGTCACTAAAACCCAGACATGTTTCATCACTCCCTCGTACTGGAAGTGTCATAGTTATACAATTGTTTATGATCACATCACCCTCAAGTATTCCCAATACCTGCACATCCTGCATACTGGAAGACCAATGATCAATCTTAAGATATAGATCAATTTTATATTGTCTTCTTCAGGATTTGATCATCAAGTTTCTCAATCTCGGTCATTGGAAATTAGGAATCGATCATATGCTTTCCCAATGCATATATCATACCTTCAAATTCTTGCCATGCTTCCAAAGCACGACGACCATGCATAGAATTTGATTGATCCCAATACGTCATGAGTGAGCTCATGTCTTCCGATTCATAAGCGAACATGTATGATCCCTTTGAGAGATCGTATTACTCATATGCCCTCATATGCACACCAGCTCGCCGGTGTATAGACCTTTATTAGGTCATCAACCTAATGGTCTGCCAAATGTACATACTCAGACATATAGTAATGTATCTATCTCTGGTCAGAGGATGCGTGCCTATGTTGTGACAGCATTCAACATAGGACTTAGGTTATCTTGATCTCGCTACGTCAACCCTTTGACTTAACTAATCTGACACCTCTGAATCACTATTCCCATGCAAAGGACCTGCATCAAGAGGTCGGTCAGATATCAACCTATGTGAGAAAGGATAGCCATCTCCTACTCAGGCTGGAGATCATCTCTTAATAATTATTTGACTGTGCTTGATGAGTCCTCTATCTAACCCATTAGATATTCATCCAAGCACCAGCCTCTATGATTCATCTAATGAATCAACAGCTATATGATTATCAAGATGGCCATGGTACATAACCCTAAGTGTACAGAGGGACCTTATAGTGCATTCATTCACTTAATTTCATAAAGGGCGTGAACAATCAATAACTTTTATTGATAAAACATATTTATTACAATAACACTTATTGCATGAATGGTAAGTCTCGGGCTCACATGGCTAACAGCTCTCTCTCTTTATCTCATTCTCTATACACGCCCACTCTCTTCCTCTCTCACAGCCATCCACCATGGATGCCCTAGAGAGAGTTTCCATTTCGCAGCGTCGTCATTATGTTGTCGGTTCGACTGCTCGTGAATCTCCATCTCCTTCGGTGCACCTCGCTCATGAATAAGACATTGGATCTCGTGTACTGAGATCAAGATATTCGTTGCTTGTATCATCAACATGGATTGTGAGGATCATGTGTTTCATCAACACGCTCCCAAGCATCTCCTCCGTCGGATCGGACTTGAGACAGGAGGTCTCTTCGTTTAGAACCTCCATTGCAACCACGCCTCAAGAGGTGATCCTATTACATGTTTGTGGTTTAGACAAAACGATCCAAGAAGTGTTCTATGATCATGTGGTTTCGTCATATGAAAAATTTTAATTTCCGCTGCATCGAGCTACTAATACGACTAGTCGCTCCCGATCGTATACGATGTGATCCTCACGCTTCCGTGATGCGCTTAAGGATCATACTACATCCTTCATATTGTACTTTTTAATTTACTTGTGAATATTGTAGTTAACTTATAAATTAAAAATCAACAAAAATTAAATCTTGTATTTATTGTATATGGATCACCATGTATATATTGTACATATACCTATTTAATTATCATAATAAATCAACTCTTAAAAATTAAATAAAAATATCATTAAAATTCTTGTAAATTATTGTAAATAATAAAAAAAATTAAATTGTGTATTTATATAAATAATTCATTAGAAATTCACAATACTATGTACATAGGTATACATGCATGTAAATAACATCTTATATTTATTTCAACCCTTGTATTTTTATTATTTAATTAACTAAAAATAAACAAATTAAACTTTAAATTATTCCTAACATATTTTATTTACATTATTTAATTTAATTAATTTATTTGCAATTTATTATTGAATTTTTTAACTTTTATTCATGGTTTTGTCATTTTCCCTGATTTGGACGCATTCCAGGTGCCTTCTGATTGCAAACTCGGGTCTGTTGACTCAGGTCAACTCCTCTGCTGCACTTGTATTTCCTCTGATCTCTCCTCTGGTCATTACTTCATACATTTTCCCCCAAACGCTCGACCACTAACTCACCATGATTCCTTCACAAACATTCAAGCCAATTCAATTCTCTCCCACGCCATCGCCTCAGATCCACTCGTCGCTCCATGAATTACTTGCATTTTTAAATTCCAAACTCATAGGAGTTATTCCTACAAATAGAGCATCTCCACCTCTGTCGAGCGATCATTTCATCTTTGTCTTCCGTTCTTCCACGAGATAAACATCTGGTGAGAGGTACAACTGACAGCTTTCTTCTCCCGTAATCAGGAGCGTGAAGAATGCAACTAGAGGCGAGATTCATGCCGGCAGAGACCTCCGAGTGGAGCACCACCGCTTTTAGCATCCAGGTCATTCAGTGACCCTTCGAGGCTTAGTTATAGGTGATTTCGTTTCGCATTTCTTTTATATTATAGAGTTAGATTTAATTTCGCATTGATATCACTTAAATCTCTAATATCTGATTTCTATCTTCCACCTCCAATCTCCAGATCGAATGAGCACTGATTGTCAAAAGCATCCTTTGACCATGCCAAACTTTCGCCCAATCTTTCTCCAACCGCTTCACATCTAACCACCTCCAGATCCTCCCAAATCAGGAGATCAATCTCCTTTCCGACCACCTATGCCAGAGATTGCCTTTAAATTCCCATTTCTGATGTTTTTGACCTAATTTCTTTGTCAGAGTACACCCTCCGAGCACGGGCGATCTCTTACAGGTCAAAGGAGCTTTAGACTTCACGCACAACTAAAGGTACAAAGTTGAAGCAGGTTCTTGGAGCAGGATTCTTCATCACCTTTCAGATCCATTCCCTAGGAAATTCACAAAGATCCATGGTGTACATCTAATACTGAATCGAAAGAGCTTCGATTTGAGGCTAATTTGAAGAGGAGTAGAGCTCAGACGAGGACGATCCATTCATATCAAGTTCATCAGATGCCACCTTCTTTCTAGTTCATCCAAGGCACCGCAGGACTGCACGATGAAGAACGATTCCCCAGTTTAAATCTAGGCCGTCGATCCTGCACCGAAAGTTGGTCAATGATTCAAACATTAAGACCTGAACGTAACTCTTCGTTTTAAAGAAAATCTCAGTCGTCTGATCAGATTTCCAGAGCACAAGAGCCGCTCAATGTGCCACGTCATTTAAGTGTAATTTTGCACCCTTTCCCTATCATTTATTTAATTTGCTAATAAGTCCCATAGGGACACATGGCTATGTTGTAGTTGTTTGAACATTTGCACCTTCATTCATGATATTTATTTTAATTGCGAATAAGTCCAGTTTGAACTCTGTGCGTGTTTATCACATGATATGTTGGAAAATTTGCAATAAAATTATCTTATATTTCGATTACTTTTTGGACTCCGGAATAAAGTTATTTACATTTTGGTCTAGCCATCGGGGCACACGTGCATGTGCACGTGAGTTCTAGAAAAATTACACATTAAGCCACTGTGTTTCATTCATTGTTATTGTTTAGTACACATTCATTAAATAATTGCATGCTAGTCCCTATGAGTCTATTTTTTTCATATTTAAAATCAAATAAAAATTATCGAAACTCCTATAAAAATTCCACAAAAGTTCACATAAGTTCCCGAGTTATTCACCTTGCATCTCTATTTTTCATTTCACGTTTTCATCATTTTTATTATTTATTAAAATTCAAAACCTCATAAAAACTCCCTATTTGATTTTTAAACCCCATAAAAATATAAAAACATTTTCAAAAATTCAAAAAAATATCATTTTTGCATATTTATCATTTGTTAAAAACACAAAATTGCAAAACAACCAAAAACATAAAAATTCATATAAATTCATCTAAAAATTCAAAAAATTTAAAACCCCTCTCTGAAAATATAAAAAATCTCCCATTTTGTGTGTACTTTGTCTATTTTTGACCTTATTTGTTATTTTAAAAATACTAAAAACTTCGAGTTTGTTCCTTGTTTACTTTATTCCCTATTTTTGATTTATTCAAAGGCTTTCAGAATTGTAAAAATTCTAGAAAAATAACAAAAACATTAAATAATATCAAAAATCCAAAAATAACTTTTGCTCAATTTTCGAATTATTTTTGACATAACTAATAAAACACAAAAGGAGTGGTTTTGTGTGTATTTAATTTTGCTTACCTATTCATTATTTTGAAAAATAAAAAATATAAAAATATAAAATCAGAAAATCAAATAAAAAAATCCATAAAAAAATAAAAAATTTTAAAACATTAAGACCAAGCATAGTGAGAATAGAGATTCCTTTATTCTTTTCATTGACTTTTCAACTATTAGAATATCGCTCGAGATTTTTGTAGGCTCCCTGAGTTTGATCTTGTTCTTATATAGGTAAATTAACTAGCAATTTCTCTTGCTACATTTTTGTAATTATTTTGGCTCGAGAATAATTACTTTTTCTTTGACGCTTAATTGGGTTGTGACAAGACTTATAATTAATTAATTAAAATAAAAAGCCTGAATTTAGTGATAAACAAAATAATGTTGTTGTTGGGGAGGCACGACGAGGGTAGTTAGATTTTTCTTTTGACCTATTATTCTTGGTTGTAAATTTTTGTCTATATTTTCCAGCATCTAATTCATTATATTTAAATTATTTATTCTTGCTCAAATTTTAATATATATAAATGTATCTCTTACACATTCTTTATTTCATCTTCCTTGCTAGGGGCCCGACAAGCAAGGGTGGAATTCTTAGGAGCACCGACGCACCTAAGCGTAGTAGAGGCGGCTTGATTCTTCATCGAGTCGCATGAGAGCAAAGGAGGAGGAGAAAAATTGAGAGAGACCAACACTTGGAGAATATATAGTTGCAAAAAGACTTTGGCATTTTTTTATATTTTTTATTCATGAAGAAAACGCTTGTAAAAAGGACATTCATTTATTGCAGAGTCTGTTTCGCCAAGTGTCGGTGCACTTGGGGGACCTCACCAGTTTTGTTTTGCATCATTTTATTTTTATTTGTTTCACGATGTTTTCGATGTTGAGCCACTAGTGATTGCTTTATTAACTTGTTTGAGCTAGGTAATTAGTTATGTATAAAACCCTAAACGAGAATTCCCATACCTATGAAGTACAATGTATTGGACCTATTTAAATTAATTGGTTCTTGCCCTCTAATAGAAGTTATTGCTAGGATGGTTCACATGCATCATTTAGATTAGTTTTATTTCATGTATTTAAATTCTGCACAGATCACCCTTCATGTAGAGTGTTGGTGACAAGGTACGCATCTCTAACCTTGCATGCATCATTGTATTTAATCACGCATTGGCTTTTCTGATTTCCCCTTGTTTTCACTCACATAATTTAAAAAGGAAATTGGACACTCGTTAGGTGATTCATTGAAAATATTCAAACAGAGTGATAATTTCATAAATCGGGACTACTAAAGAAAGCTTTACCTAAAAATAAATGTAAAGGAAAAATTAATTTTTGGGGAGAGTAACCCCCTCATTATTTGATTTACTTGCAATGTGTGAGAAGAACGAACACTAGGATAGAGCCAAGACCGGATTTTCATATAGACTACATGTTCTACAAAAATGATTAGCTCCTCCTCAGTAAGGAAATGTAGGTAATCGGTAAACGGTTCAGATTACCTTAGCAGAGTGGGAGGTTTAGAGGACATTGTGTAAGGCTTTGTCCTCAAGTAAAGGGTAGCTATATTTCTACTATCTGTATTTCCATACTAACTGAAAGTAGGTGCAACTAGTTGTAAGAATTGAGTCAGTCTGTAGAGGAATACATGAACCTTACATCTCGTTAGCTCTTTCCAATATTTTATTCTCACCAAACTCTAAAAATTGAAAACATAATTGACCGAAGCTTCATGGTCTTCACATTGTGTTGAGTTGGTGAATTCAGTGTTTATATTGTGTAATGATTGCTAGTGCTGCATATCCTTCCACACCATTTGCGCCATCAACTTGATTTTTCCTCCTGCATTGACATCCGTGTTCTCGCATCGTGCCTATTGATTTTGAAGATGTCGGATCGGAGCATTCCTTGTTCGGATTTTGCGAACTTATTTTACACTCCGATTCGTTCGTCTTCTATTGAGGGAGACCTACTTCCCGAATATTCCTCTTTCTCTACTTCACACTTCACCTCATCCATCAACCCACTATTTGAGATTGGCTCTAATCTCGAACTAGTATTTGAGACTTCATCATTTCTGAGGACTAATCGGGTGTCATACACATTTTCAGAGTCAGATTCCGGACACGTGATGCCATCCAAGGTCAAGGGATCCATGGCCAAACAGACCGAGATCTACAACACCATGTTAGCCACTTTCAGTCAATTCAAGCTCAATTAAAAGAATAGGTTGACTTTTACATCACATTGAGAGATATGATTCTTGAACTGAGGTAGGACATACAAGATAGAATATAGGAGGATAGAAACAATGGAGGAGGTGGGAATAGGGGATAAGACCCTTTAATAGAACCAGTGGCTAAGATTACACTAAAAGATGCTTATAATCCAAGGGTAAGACAAACAAATTCATGGATTCAAATTCCTGAGATTCATTTGCATTTTGATCTCAAGTGTACGATCTTGCCACTTCTTCCTATATTCCATGGAAATATAAATGAAGAGCCTTATGTACACCTTCAATATTTCGATCGCAATTGTGGAATAATATACTACCCGAATGTCCCATTAGAGGTAAAGAAGATGACGACCTTCCCATTCAGTCTGATGGGCAAAGAATTATATTGGATAAATCACTTTGGAAGGGCTGTCAGTACTTGGGAAGAGTTGAGGTCCGCATTTCTGAACAAATATTACCGGCTCGGATGACACAACTAAATGTGATCCTTGGTTGCTAACTTCTCACAGATGTCCCATGAGCCTATTCACGAGGCGTAGGAAATATTCAAGGACTTAACAGAGAAGTGTCCCCATCACGATATTCTAAAGACTGGCCTTGTGTAAAATTTCTTTGGGGGTTTAAGCATAGAAAATCAGAAGCTGGTAGATGCTGCTTGTGGGGGAGTCACTTCAACAAGGATGAGGATCTCCCTTATCAAATTTTGAGGAGATGGTGGCGAGCTCAACAACACTTTCTTCTTCATGTTCTTTTCAGAAGCACCATGTCACCTCTCCTACAGTACCCCACAAGACTGTCAATATGACGGCATCACATGAAGTGGATAGAGCGGACAGTTCTAATCTGACCATCATTGGGAACCACCTATCCAAAGTGGACATCATCAAAAAGAGATCCAAGGAGCTTGAGAATCTCCAAATGATCAAACAGAGGACGAAGAAACTAAACAAGCTTGATGAAATTACAAAGCACATGGAACTTCTTGTGAGTACGATCAGTGCAGTCCACAATGAAAGTGCTGCAGCTGATACCTCTACTAGGAAGAATACTTCTTCTTCACAACAGGGCACCGGTGGACCTTCCAAAGTTCATCATGTATATTACGTATAGACTCCGAACCATGTCCCAAAGAAGTCACAATAGATAGTGTCGTACAAGCAGGAAGTCCCATATATTCTTGAGTAGCAGGGTCCACCTCCACCTACCATTCAGGAGGTGAATGGTATATGGTTCAACCATGAGTGGAACCTGCCCCGTCCGTCAGGCCAAGGTCGGTTGGGTTCACAGCAGGGTCAGAGACCCACCCACCAATTTCATGGAGGCAGACAGCAACAGTACCAGCACCAACAGTTCCAGACGCCCCTTCGGTGAATCCCGCATTGGATCAACTTTCACTGCTCTTGAAGAACATGAATGAACTGACTCAGAGGATCGACAACCTGACCACCACCAAGACACTGATCCCAACATAGGTCGAAGCCAACCCCAACAATTTCAGACACAAGTAGTAGGTAGCCAATAACCCAGCCACCCCTGCGACAAGTATGGCCCTTGATTTTACATGTTTATCTGGCACCATTCATCTCAAGATATGTAGGAGATTGAAGCCTCCTACTAACCACTTGCAGTCGGGGGATCAAACGACTAAGAGAGCATCATCCTCCACATCATCTTCTTCACCAGCAACAGAGAGGCCCAGTATAGCCACATCCGAGTCTAGAGTTTTAACTCCTTCACCACCACCTTCACCTTCACAAGGCAGATGTAGATCACCATCAACAATGGAGAACATACCAATGGTGTTTTCTTCCGCTTCACCAGCAGCAACATCCCATAATGTTTTAAATTCTATTTTTCCTTTACCTATTTTGGACGACACTGTATAGTCTGATTCTGGTTGTCCTATTGTAAATGAGGATTCCATTTTGAATAATATAAATGAGCATTTGAATATTTCTCCTAATTCTGTGCCATTTCCTTCTGCTCTCAAATCTAAAAAATCAAAAATAAAAACCACCTATCTGATCCTAGAGTGGTTGAGATCTTACAAAACATCTTTTTAGAGATGCCACTCCTTAAGGCCATGGAGTATATGCCTGCAGAGCAAAAGGGAATGAAAGAGGCATGTACACAAAAGCATATACCAAGGTAGAACATACGAAAGAAAACAAAAAAACACATCTCCACAGTTCATGCCATCAGCAACCTCTCGCCTAAAAAGAAAGATAAGCGAGAACCTCACATCCTTTGCCAAATATTCGATGATGAATTCGATCGCGCTCTTCTCAATAGTGGTTCCACTATTAATCTCATACCATCATCTCTAATGATTGAGTTTGGTCTAGGACCTCTTAAAATGACCAGGATGATCCTTCAGTTTGCGGGTAGATCGATTAAGAGGCTGAGGGGCATCTTAGAGGATGTTATTGTAATAGTGGAAGGAAGGAAATTCCATGTTGATTTTGTTATCATGGATATGGACACACATGTACTGTTACTCCATAACCCAATCATAGTAGGACGATTGTTTCTCCAAACAGCCGAAGTGGTAGTTGATTATGGTACTGGAGAGACCATCTTTCACTTTCGTAGCGACAAGGTCAAAATTGAGATGATCTCTGATCCTAGACCATCACTTCCACCAGCAACACATGAGAGAGAGGAAGTTACAACAGAGCCAAAGGACTTTGCTTTTCTTGTTGAATTATGAGAGATAGATCTTTTCACTAATTTCATAGATACCAGGAGTTCCTTCCTCAAAAGGACCCTCTGGAAAGCATAGTTGACATGAGTTCCCTTGTTAATCCAACTGAGTTATTTGCAGATGTGTACTTTGAGCTTATTTGTGAAGATCAATCTGTATTTTTGGAGGCATCTTTTGATATTCCTTTGACACATTATCTTGAGATTACTGATGATATGCCTCTTACTAAGAGTTCTGAGGTACGGATATCTGTGCCACTTGTTGAATTTCCTAAGTTATGCACATATGAGAAACATTATTTTGAGATTATTATTGAGATATCTGAGCCGTTAGTTGATGAAAATTATGAACATCTCGGTGAGCCCCTCCTTTCCAAACAGAGATCACTTGTTACAGATCTATCGGAGATTTTACTTATTGAGTCGTTAAAAGCCATAGTAAGCAGTTCACAAAGTACAGATTGCATACAGTCTAATAGTACAGTAGCAGAGGTTATTATAGAGCTGATGAAGACCCCACCTGAGCTCAAGGCTTTACCTCTAACATTGAAATATGCCTTCCTTGTGTGTCCCCCTTAGATGTTTCCAGTCATCCTCGGCTCACAGTTGACCGTTAAACAAGAATTTCACATGCTAGAGGTTCTTGAGAGAAACCGCAAGGCCATAGGATGGAATATTTCAGATCTCTGTGGGATTAATCCAGCTTTGTGCTCGCATCATATCTACCTAGAGGATGATTGTAAACCCTCCCGTTAATGTCAACGTTGTCTAAATCCAAATCTAAGGGAGGTTGTCATGAAGGATATCGAAAAATAGTATGACGCTGGCTTTATATATAACATCTCCGATTCCAAATGGGTCAGCCCTTTACATGTGATCCCAAATAAATAGAGGATTACTATCGTAAAGAATGACCATGGAATCTACTTCATGGGTGTCTATGTTGATTACCAGCGCCTGAACTCAGATATAAGAAGTATCACTTTCCGATGCACTTTATTGATCAGATTATTGAAAGGTTGGCAGGGAAAGAATTCTTTTGTTTCTTGGATGGGTACTCAGGATATAACCAGGTTGCTATCGCTCCTAAGGATCAGGAGAAAACTACTTTCACTTGTCCATTTGGCACCTACACCTTTAGACTGATGCCCTTTGGATTATGTAATGCCCCCGCTACATTCCAAAGGTGTATGTTGGCCACTTTTGTCGACATGGTGGGTAGTTTCCTTGAGATCTTCATGGATGATTTCTCGATCTACAAGGATAGCTTCGACACATGTCTTGCTCATTTAGACTGAGTTCTTCAATGTTGTTGTGAGGTACACCTAGGGCTCTCGTAGGATAAGAGTCACTTTATGGTGAATAATGGGATTGTACTGGGCCATGTCATCTCCAAACATGGTATGGAGGTTGACCCGGCTAAGATTGATGTGATTTCCACGTTAGAGCCACCAAAAAATTTGATGCAGTTGAGATCATTTCTAGGACATATAAAGGACTTCAGCAAGATCGCCAGACCTTTAACTGAACTATTATGCAAGGAGAGTGATTTTGTTGTCAATGAGAAAGTCCTCCTTGCATTCAATGACATGAAAAACATGGTTACTAGTGCTCCTGTCCTACAACCACCTGATTGGTCTCTTCCTTTCGAGATCATGACGGACACCTCATATTTCACAGTTGGAGTTGTTTTACGACAAAGAAGGTATGGGATACCAATTGCTATACACTATGCTACCAAAACTCTGGATGAAGCACAAAGAAATTACATAGTTAAAGAGAAAGAGATGTTAGCAGTTGCATTTGGGCTAGAGAAGTTCAGATCGTATCTCCTCGGTTCCACCATTATTATGTACACGGATCACACTATCATATACTTACATGCAAAGATGGATGGCAAACCATGCCTTATCAGATGGATCCTTCTTATCCAGGAGTTAGATTTAGTGATTTGAGATAAACTTGGAGTGAAAAATGTTGCGGCATATCACCTTTACCGTATCACAGATGCAGATACCTCTAAGTAGAACATGATCCCTATTTCTAAAACCTTTTACAGATGAGGCCATTTAATATGTGGACTCACTCCCATGGTATGCTGATATTGTGAGCTACCTTGTCTCCAAGAAAGTTCCACAAGATTGGTCGATTCACAAAGTAGATAGATTTCTGTCTGAGATACATTATTACCAATGAGAGGATCTACCTATTTCGTGAGGGAGTGGATTGTATCTGTTGAAGGTGCATTCCTCAAGAGGAACACACTAGTGTACTTGAACACTATCATAAACTAGAGTTTGGTGGGCATCATTCGGGGAAGCGTACAACAAAAAAGATTTTACAGAGTGGCCTATGGTGTCCAACATTGTTTAAGGACGCTACAAAGTATGTTCAAGGTTGTACTGACTGTCAGAAGATGGGAGGAACCATTTGTTCCAAATATACCATACCCCTGAGATACATGCAGATTTCTGATGTTTTTTATGTTTAGGGCATAAACTTCATAGTCCCATTTTCTGTCAGTCATGGATTTCAGTACATCCTGCTCAATGTGGATTATGTTAGTCGATGGGAGGAGGCTATCCCCACCCGAGTCGATGATAGTCATACAGTTTGCTCCTTACTCAAGGACCACATTTTTGCACGGTTCGAGATCCCCAAAATACTAATTTCAGATGGGTAAAGCCATTTCATTAATAGAGAAGTAAAGAATCTTATTTAAGAGTACGCCATTGAGCACAAAGTTGTGTTTCCTTACTACCATAGACTAATGGCTTGGAAGAAATTTCAAATAGGGATATCAAGACAATATTTCAAAAACTTGTACGTCCAGATAGGAAGAATTGGTCCCATATGCTTGACTCAGCTCTATGGGCTTATCGAACGGTGTACAAGTCTCCTTTCGATATGTCTCCCTATATATTGGTGTATGGAAAGCCATGACACCTGCTAGTGGAATTAATTCACAAACCTTTATGGGCATTCCGTGTATGCAATCTTAATTTTGAGAAAGCAGGAAAGAACAGGAAGTTGGATTTGAAAAGATTGCTAGAATTCCGAGACTTTGTCACTCATGTATAAGGAGAAAGTTAAGCGTTGATGTGATAGACACATTCGAAGAAAGATCTTCTCCCTTCATCAAAATGTTTGGTTATTTGATGCTAAGTAGAAGTAATTTCGAGGAAAATTGAAAAGCAAATAGTCAGGACCGTTCATCATGAGAGCTGTGTGTGACAATTGTAGTACTGTCATATAATGGTTGTCATTTGACGCACAACCATTTGTTGTGAATGAACAATTGTTGAAGCCATATCTAAATCATGATACTTGTTTGTAGTTGATTCTATATCTATGGTATCAGACAATGATCCTTTGATTCCACCTTTTGCATCTGGTACGTGAGCTAACTATCTCTTGTATATCCTTTCGTTTCTTTCTTTCGGCTTCCATTTTATCATTCATCTCTTTCCATGTGTATATGCTATACTTAGGATGTACTTCATCGTAAGTATACGGGGGTGAATGATTTGTGTTGCTCATATTTTTCTTGTTTCATCACTCCTGTTGTTGCTTATACTTGGGTATACTCTACCCTAAGTATAGGGGTAATGATGATTTTATTTTTAGTCTTCAGATTTATCGCTTGTCCCTCACCTTTTTGATATTCTTTCTATACTTAGGGTTATTTTACCCTAAGTATAGGTGGGCAGGTCGAGTCGTTAAGTCAGTACATTCTTTTCCTCTATTTTCTCCATTTGTACAATCTTCTATACTAAGGATTTATTTGATCCTAAGTATAGGGGAGATCACCGACTTCTAATCTTTCAGTCTATCCTTTGAGTCATTGTTATATAGCATTCTTTTCACTTTTCTATACTTAACATGAGTTATATCTTCCATTGTAGCTCTTTAATCACTATGAGGACATAGTTCGAGCTAAGAATAGGGGTGTCGTATATATTGTATATATAATTTAGCCATAACTCGTACTTTTATTACTAAAATGGCTATAAGGTTTTGTAAATTTATTTTGTCAAGAGAGATTTAAATGGGATGTATATAAATACGTAAAATCCATGTATTTGTGTGTATATATATATATATTCTTTGATCACCTTCCATTCTGTAAATAAAATTCTTTTATAAAACTTGTATATAAAACATTCTTGTAGAAATTGTACAATCCTTGTATATACTTGTATATATTCAGTCAACTAACATAAAAAATGTGTATATTTCTTGCATTGACATGTGCATTTTTCAGTAGAATATTGACATTTAAACAAGTCTAGAATAAAATTGAAGTATGGAGTTTAGTCAGACTTCAATCAACTTAATTTCATAGGAATCTCATAAGAAGTGGAGTTAAGACTTTTTAGGTCCTAGCGACTTAATTCATTGAGTCCATAAGACTATGTTCACATGTCATCTTTAGTAGTCTATGTAGAATATTTAACAACAAACGCATGATTCTTCTAGACCAGGGCTTATCCTAGACAAGCGCTCTACACGTAGATCTTCATGGAGGAGGTGGTGAGGAGGCATAATTTTTTGGCTTGGGGTAGCACAAAGGTATGTAACAACTGGTGTGAATATCCATCTTCCTCTAGGGAGGGTAGTGCATCTTAACCTGGTCTAGTAGCAGTGAGGTCTAAAGACAGGATGTTGGGGGGTTGCAATAATACTTCGAAAAAGGGATAGTCTACTGATAGCTCAAGAGGAAAAACTCCTTATATACATGTTGCACCTATTATATTAAAGAAAATGCATAATCTCCAAATGTGGACATGCCTAATTGAAAAGTAAAATGCATGCTGGAGTGTATGCACTAGTATAGTAAAATAAGATGAGCTTCAAAGTCAAATTTTTGTAAGCTTGCAGCTGGAGGACTGGGCTACACTGGTCATGTATCCCAGGATAGGTAGCTACACTAGTTACCATCCATTCTTTTCTCCATCTTGTTTTCTTGAGTTGGTTGTACTTGAACACATATGGGAATATCCCCGCTCCTCGAGGAATGAGTTGCTAGATCGGGAGACTAGAGTTACCTTGTTGAGAGAGGTTATTTCTTGTCTACTTTTGATATGGGGATCTATATTTCACTTACACCGTACAAGTAAAGATTCATAGTCATAAGAATTTGTGTATGTAGACTTGTTCTGACCTGACTATTGAGACGACCTAAATAGGAGTCTGGTGGAACTTGAGGGTTGTTAGGTTTTAAATCCATTTCCCATTACGGTTCCGCCACACTAATAATCCAAAGGTCTAACAGAGCTCTTTACTACAACTTTATGAAGATAAGTTTAATACTCAATATTGTACTAAATTCTTTATTTTTTCCTTTCTTTTCATATATTCACTTATTCTTTTAAATTAGTGTTTGTTAAGGGACTAGCAAAGGTAAAGCATAGGGGGATGATGAATCTGCATTTCATCTTCTTTATTCATTTATTTCGACTTAAAATGATTTATAAAACACATGTATATATTCATAAATCCATATTCTTACTAACCTGCATCTTTGTATAAATATCATACATTTATTACTATTTCAACCTAAAATAAATAACGAAAGAAGTAAAGGAAAAATAAAGAAAATAAAAGACTGTATATATGTAATAGATGCAGGTTTAATCAAACACTAAGAGAAGGTCAAGACTTGACCTTATTAAAAAGAAATAAAGTAGGGGGAGGTAAGGCCAAAAATCACCAAAAATATACTTGATACTTGTATATGTTAATCACTTGTATAATATTGTTTATAAAATTCTTTAATTAATTTACCACCTAACCCTTTGTAAAGAATCATGATAAAAGTCTCTTGGTAAATAACAAAAATAATAGCAAAATAAATAAGTGTATATAGTGTACATAATAACACTCTCCAGAAGCCACGACAATACAAACTTTCCATACCAATATCTTCTCCATCTGAACTCCAAGTTCATCAAACTCACTTTCATTGCACACCAAATTAAATTATTTTTAAAATGAATGATATTTCATAAAATTCCGAGTTAAGCTGTGAAATGTGGCAAATTGGGGTATTATTGTATATTGTACATGTATACACTGTGTGAATTATTTAATTAATTATTTTCTTATGCATAATTGTGAATAGTGTTTTTTTAGTTTACTTGTGAGTATTGTACTTAACTTATATAAAATACAAATAAACTAAAAATCAACAAAAATAAAATCTTCTCTTTATTGTATGCGTATCACCATATATATATAGTGCATATACCTATTTAATTAACATAATAAATCAACTTTAAAATCTTTAAAAAAATATTATTAAAATTCTTGTAAATTATTGTAAATAAATAAAATACTAAATTATGTGTATATTAAAATAATTCATTAAAAATTCGTAATACTTTGTACATAGGTATACATACCTGTAAATAACATCTTGTATTTATTTTAACCCATGTAATTATATAATTTATATACTTAAAAATCACAAAATTAACTTTAATTATTCCTAACATATTTTATTTCCATAATTTAATTTAATTAATTCATTTTCGATTTTTTATTGAATTATTTAACTTTTATTCACTATTTTCTCATTTTCCCTAATTTGGGCACATTCCAGACGCCTTCTGATTGGCCGCACCCAGGTCTGTTGACCTGGGTCAACTCCTCAGCTATGCATGCCTCCCCTCTGATCTCACCTCTGGTTGTTACTTCATCCATTTTCCCCCACACGCCCGATCACTAACTCACCATGATTCCTTCGCAAGCATTCAGGCTAACTCAATTCTCTCCCATGCCATCACCTCAGATCCACTCGTTGCTCCGCGAACTGCTCACATATCAAAATTCAAGCTCACCGAAGTCATTCCTACAAATAGAGCACCTCCACCTCCGTCGAGCGATCAATCCGTCTTTGGCTTCCTTTATTCCTTGAGATCGAGTTCTGGTGAGAGGTATAGGTGTCAGATTTCTTCTCCCGCGATCAGGAGCATGAAGAACACAACTGGAGGAGATATTCGTGCCCTCCCAGTGGATCATCGCCACGCTTAGATTCCAGGTCATTAAGTGACCCATCGAGCTTAGTTATAAGTGACTTCATTTTGCATTTCATCCATATCATAGAGTTAGATTTAATTTCACATTGATTTCACTTAAATATCTCAGATCAAATTTCTATCTTCCACCTCTGATCTCTAGATCGGAGGAGCATCGGTCATCAAAACCATCCTATGACCACGCCAAAACTTTTGCCCAACCTTTCTCTAGCCCTTCACCATCTGACCACCTCCAGATCCTCCAAGATCAGGCGATCAATCTCCTTTCTAACCACCTACGCTGGAGATCCCCATTAAATTCCCATTTTTGATGATTTTGACCTTATTTCTTGACCGTAGTATACCCTACGAGCACGCGTGATCACTTTCAGGTCAAAGGAGCTTTAGAATTCATGCATAACGAAAGATCCAAAGCTGAAGCAGGTACTTGGAGTAGGATTCTTCAACACATTCCATATCAATTCCCTGGGGATTTCACGAAGTTCCAAGGTATACATCTGATAAGGAATCGAAAGAGGTTCGATTTGAGACCAATTTGAAGAGGAGCAGAGCTTAGATGAGGAAGATCCATTCATATCAAGTTCGTCGGACGCCACCTTCTTCCCAGTTCAACAAAGGCACCACATGACTGCATGATGAAGAACGATTCCCTAATTTAAATCTCAACTGTCGATCCTGCCCCAAAAGTTCGTCATTGATTCAAGCATCAAGACCTGATCGTAATCCTCTGTTCCAAAGCAAATCACAGCTGCCCGATCAGATTTCCAGAGTATTAGAGTTGCTCAATGTGTCATGTCATTTAAGGGCAATTTTGCGCCCTTTTCCCCCTATCATTCATTCAATTTGCAAATAAGTCCTAGAGGGACACGTGTCTGTGTTGTAGTTGTTTGAACATTTGCAACTTCATCCCTAGTATTTCTTAATTATGAACAAGTCCAGTTTAAACTGTGTGCGTGTCTATCGCGTAATATGTTGAAAAATTTGCAATAAAATTATTTTATATTTCTATTACTGTTGGGAGCCCAGAATTAAGTTATTTACATTTTGGTCTATTTCATTAGGACGCATGTGCCCATGCACGTGAGTTTTGGAAATATTACACAATAAGCCCCGTTGGTTTATTTGTTATCATTTAGTGCACAATCATTAAATAATTGCATACTAGTCCCTGTGAGTCTGTTTTATTTTTTGCATATTTAAAATCAAATAAAAATTTTAAGAATTCATATAAAAATTTCACAAAACATCACATAAATTCCTGAGATATCCATCTTGCATCACCATTTTGTTTCGCATTTTCATCATTTTTCTTATTTATTAAAATTCAAAAACCTTATAAAACTCCATGCTTGCTTTTAAAAACCTATAAAAAATATAAAAACATTTCCAAAAATTCCAAAAAAATCTTGCCTACTTATATTGTTATATTTTAATTACAATATCATTTTGGCATATTTATAATTTAATAAATCCAAAAGAATTGCAAAACAACCAAAAACATAAAAAATCCATATTAATTCATCTAAAATCCAAAAAAAATCAAAAAATCCCTCTCTTGAAAATATAAAAATATAACTCTCAATCTGTTATATTTCATCTATTTTTGACCTTATTTGTTATTTTAAAAATAACAAAAAATTCCAGTTTGTTCCATGTTTATTTTATTCCCTATTTTTGATTATTTAAAGGCTTTTAAATTTGTGAAAATTGTTAGCAATGTGAGCCCGAGGCGAACCATTCCTACAATAAATGTTATTGGTAATAAATGATTCATCAATAAAAGTTATTGATTTTGTTTCACTCCCTTTCTGATATTGAATGAATGAATGCACTATAAGGTCCCTCTGTACAATAAGGGTTATGTACCATGGCCAACTTGATAATCATACAGCTGTTGATTCAATGATTGAATCATAGAGGCTGATGCTTGGATGAATATCTAAGGAGTTAGATAGAGGACTCATCAAGCATCATCAATGATTAACAAGTAGTGATCTCCAGTCTGAGGTGGAGATGGCAATCCCATCTCATTAGACTGATATCTGATCGACCTCTTGATGCAGGTCCTCTGCATAGGAATATTGATTCGGAGGTATCAGATTAGTTGAGTCAATGAGTTGACTTAACGAGATCGAGATAACCAAAGACCTATGATGAATACTGTCACATCACAGGCAAACATCCTCTGACCAGAGACAGATATATTACTATATGTCTGAGCATGTACATTTGGCAGACCAATAGGTTGATGACCTAATCAAGGTCTATACACCGGCGAGCTGGTGTGCATGTAAGGGCATATGAATAATATGATCTCTCAAAGGGATCATACAGGTTCACTTGTGAACCAGGAGACATGAGCTCACTCTTGAGGTATTGGGATTGACCAAATTCCATGCATGGTCATCATGCTTTTAGAAGCATGATATGAATATGAAGGTAAGTTATATGCTTTGTGAAAGCATATGATCTGTACCATATCCCAAGGACCAAGATTGAGAAACTTAATGATCAGACTATGAAGATGACAGTGTAAAAGTGATCTTTATCTTCATGATGATCATGAGTCTTCCAGTATGCAGGATGTGCAGGTATTAGGATACCTGAAGTGTGATTTGATCATAAACGATTGTATAACCATGACCCTTCCATTCCGAGGGAGTGATGAAACAGGTCTAGATTTTAGTGACTCCTCTCATGAGAGAAGTGACCTAATCTTAGTCCATGTGCTGGACATTGATCTGAATGAGATTCAGATGCAATGAGAAGATTAGGTTTACGGTCTTGATTTAATCAAGCATCTATGAGAGGTCCATGGGATCTGGATTTGAGATGTGATCTCAATATCCAAGTCACTATACGTGGAACAATACAATCGCCCTGTCCTTATCTCCAAGTATCTGAGGAGAAATAGCATTGTTCTTAAATGGTTTGAGAACAATTCCATGAGATCTAAGCAAAGAGAAGTGATAATTAAATGTGATTTAATTATCATGATGTATGAGAAATTATCCAATATAATTAAATGTGGTTTAATTATTATGGATATGAATAATGTGGATAGTAATATCCAATTATTCCTAATATATTATAAATGTGATTTATAATGTATTAGAGAGAGTTAAATATAATTTATATTAGTAGATTAATTATTAATGTGTATTGGATACACATTGTCTAATTAATTGAAAATGTAAATTACATTTTGTTTTGGGTTGTGAATGTGATTCACAATATTCCAATGTCAAGATTGCAATATTCACAAAATTAATTGAGAATTATTTTTGGTGAATAAAATTGTTGGAAAATAAGTTGAGAAAAAAACAAGGAGATATGCAATCCCATGGGAATCCATGGGATTGCCCTCCCCATATGGGAAGAGGGGGGCGACACCAATTCCTTTATGGAATTGGTGGCCGTCCACTCCTCCCAATAGGGAAGGAGGCTCTCAATTGTTTTTTCACTCCTTATTTAGTTGTGTTTAATTTGGTATTAATATATATTTGATTTATCAAATATATTTAATCAAAATTAAATCACAAGTTGTTGGCTTTTACCAACAACAATCTTGACCATTGGATTGTCATAAATCAATCTCAACCATTGATTTTATATGACACATGTATTGAGATCCATGGGATCCCAAAACCCTATAAATAGAGAGGCACTCTTGGCTCTCTCTTTACACATGCTATTGTAGCAAATCTCTCTCTCTCTTTCTCTCATACTCGACAGCCCTCTCTCCCTCTTCCTCTTGGTGGCCGTCCACCCTAGTGGAGAGAATCGTCGTCGCCCTCGCCTTCGTGCTACCGCTTCGACGCTCTGCGGTTTCTGTCTACTTCAAGTGCTTCGCCCGCGAAGGAGACGTTAGATCTCGTGCGACGAGATCAGGAGCAACCACGCTTGGATCAACTTCTTGGATTGCGAGGACACCGCGGTTCATCCCCGCGCTCGCAAGCGATCTCTCCGACGATCGGACTTGAGACAGGAGGTCTCTTCTCTTAGAGACTCGATCAACCACGCTTCAAGAGGTATTGCATTATACTTGCTGTGGTTATAGATGAAACGATCCGAGAATGGTTCTTGGATCATGTGGTTTCATCGAATAAAATTTTTTAAATTCCGCTGCACCGAACAACTAGTACGACTAGTCGTTCTTCGTCGTATCCGATACGACGCTCACGCTTCCGTGATGCGCTTGAGGATCTCTCCATATCCTTCAAGTGGTATCAGAGCCTTAGGTCGACGGTTTCGAATAGTGATTCGTTAACCGAGGACGACTTGGGTTCGCTAAGGTCACGAAAGTTTTCATCGCATTTGATTTCGCAGATCTGTTTAGTAAAAGAAATTCGGCACTGTTTTAATTTGTTTTAAACACGAATTTTATACTTGGATTTATGTTCCCTATAAAGGAAACCATAGGATCTGAGTTTGCGTAAACCGGATTTCGTATGCTCGAGATATGGTCGTTTTAATGGACATGTATGCACTGTTGCGGGAACTGTGAATCTGAACGTGATTAAAATGTTAATTACTGTTTATACTTGCCTCGAAATGCGTGAAACATCCTTAGGTTCTGTCCTAAATCAAATTAGCAAACTTTAAGAAA